>CM022770.1:40000-57500 GCA_012411365.1 Ameiurus melas | reverse complement strand
TAACGGACATAATTATTCTCTATAATAATCTTTAATAATACAGTGTGAGAACCGAACCTTTAACCGCTCGTGCAGGTTTACTCTTCCCTGCCACGCGACCGTTAGTTATAAATGTAAAGATGATATATCAGAGTATTAATAGTAATAATATTAATAATGATGATGATGATGATGAAGATGAAGGTGATGATGCTGTAAGTATCTCACGTGCTGCGGCGAGATGTAACTGTGCTCCGGTTCCTCGCGCTCCTGTTTCTCGGCTTTAATGCCGTTTATGGTCGCGCAGCTGATCTTCACCATGATGGAGCTGCAGCTTCACCCGCACCGTTGCAGCGCGAGACCCCGCACCTTACACACACAGACACACACACAAAAACCAAACACAACCGGAAGTGCTGCTGCTCTTTCATTTCCGATTTGGAAAGCCGCAACGCCCCTCCATTCCCGTATTTAATATAAAATCTTAATATTTTATATTTTAGAAATATGTCAGATTCATTTGGAAAAAGGTTTCTGAATATCTATTATGATGCCAGTGGAACAACCAACATCTAAACATGTTGAAGGTAGTGAAGATGATTCCAAGAAAAATCACCAGCCTGCTTAAGGCATTGCAATTAAAATAGTAGAGTCAGTTAAGTTCCTGGCCCCCCCCCAACCACACAAATGGTTGTTGGGTGGTGGTGGGGAAAAAAAACAACCTTTTTTTTTTGGTGTGTGGGGGGGGGGTGGGTGTTAAAAAAAAAAAAAAATTAATTTTTTTTTTTTTTTTTTTTTTTTTTTTTTTAAAAAGATTTTTTTTTTGGTGTTTAACAGTGGACAGTGTGTGTGAGTGTGTGTGTGTGTGTGTGTGTGTGTGTGTGTGTGTAACAGTGGACGTTGTCCCAGAGCCGCGTTACAGAAATATATACACTCAGGATAGAGATGTTAAATGTATGAATTTATCTCTAATGAGCAGACAGTGGTGACGGTGGTGAGGAAAAACTCCCTGAGACGATCTGAGGAAGAAACCTTGAGAGGAACCGGACTCAGAAAGGAACCCGTCCTCATCTGGGTGACACCGGATAGTGCGATTATAAATAAATACACCCCTTCTATAAATGTGCTAATACTACATACTCAAATAGTGCAGTTGTATAAGCAGGAAATACATTACAGTTTCTACAGGAAGTCTGTTGTCATTGACACAGCCATAACTGTTAGGATTATTACTGTTTCTGTTTCTGTTAAAAGTACTTTGTTGTTATTTATTGTTGAATGTTGCTTGTTGCTGTTGTTGATTGAATGAGCTGCTTGCTAAATTCTCGCTTGTTAGTATTTTTTTCTTCTTCACCCAGAGGCAGACCTGCCAGGAGCAAGTTGCTCTATTTCCAGTCTTGAAATGACAAGGTACTGAACAAGCACCTGAATGGCCTCTGTGGAGAGAAATGGATGACTCCTTCTGGTGTTGTAAGGAAGAAATCAGCATGAGTGTGTCAGACATCAGAGGAGAAGGATAGTTGAGTATCTGTGGTTTCCCCAAGATTGTCCAGGGAGATAACAAGATCCATCCATGGGGATGAATCACCTGAATATCTGCTGATAAGCTGCCATCCATGATGAGATGTTTGCCATGCATCTCCCTACGGTCACGTCCCACAATCTAGACGAAAACCTTCCCAGAAGAGTGGAGCTTACTGTAACAGCAAAGGGGGAATAAATCTGGAATGGTCATATGGTGTATACAGTGTGATCACACAGAGCCACCTGTTGGTCATAATTAAATACTCTCACCCTGTGATAATCAGATTCAGCTCTAATTCTTGTAACTTTTCTCCTGTGATCAATCCACATAATCAACTTTTTAATGTTTACATGGCAACACAATAC
The DNA here is from genome assembly GCA_012411365.1 of Ameiurus melas. Lineage (NCBI taxonomy): Eukaryota > Metazoa > Chordata > Actinopteri > Siluriformes > Ictaluridae > Ameiurus > Ameiurus melas. The sequence continues at coordinate 55,631 of CM022770.1, read as the reverse complement.
AAACAGCACCTGAATAAAATAATAAAAATGCAGAATATTAAGAACACAAATTAGCGGTGACCTGAAGTGTGTGTGTGTGTGTGTGTGTGTGTGTGTGTGTGTGTGTGTGTGTGTGTGTGTGAGAGAGAGAGTGAAACATAGGCATGCAAAAAGTAAATTAGACACACATCAGCAGAAAACTTCATTGTAGTCCTTTCAGACTGTACATTTTTTATAAAGCGGTTTCTTCCATTTTATGTTATTGGTTTTAATTAATGTGGGGAATTTTTCAGCTATGCAAAGAGATAAGTTAAGGCTGTAACTAAAGTGTGATAAATATTAAACAAATTGTCTGTAGCAATAACATCAGTTATTCACACAGACAGACACTGTGCTACACTCTGGCCACCAGGTGGCAGAACAGAGCAGTAAGACTGTATTAACACTTTATTAGAGACCTCACTGTATTAGTGTTTATTACAACTTAACTCTACACTTATCAGTGAACTCATCTGTATTAGTGACTAGGCCTCTTTTGTATAGTGACGTCACTCAAAATCATAAATAAACACACTAATAAACAGATTACATTCATGGTGATATTTATTGGACATAATATTTACACAAATACACACACCCCTACACCTTCATTACATATACACACTACACCTTCACTACATATAAACATTACACCCTCACTACATATACACATTACACCCTCACTACATATACACACACACTACAACCTCACTGCATATACACACACACTACACCTTCACTACATAAACACACTACACCCTCACTACATAAACACACTACACCCTCACAAAATATACACCCTCACTACATATACACACTACACCCTCACTACATATACGCACTACACTTTCACTACATATACACATTACACCCTCACTACATATACACACTACACCCTCACTACATATACATATTACACCCTCACTACATATACACACTACACCTTCACTACATATACACATTACACCCTCACTACATATACACACTACACCTTCACTACATATACACATTACACCCTCACTACATATACACACTACACCCTCACCACATATACGCACTACACCTTCACTACATATACACATTACACCCTCACTACATATACACACTACACCCTCACTACATATACACATTACACCCTCACTACATATACACACACTATACAACCTCACTACATATACACACACTACACCTTCACTACATAAACACACTACACCCTCACTACACCCTACACTACACCCTCACAAAATATACACCCTCACTACATATACACACTACACCCTCACTACATATACGCACTACACTTTCACTACATATACACATTACACCCTCACTACATATACACACTACACCCTCACTACATATACACATTACACCCTCACTACATATACACTCTACACTTTCACTACATATACACATTACACCCTCACTACATATACTCACTACACCTTCACTACATATACACATTACACCCTCACTACATATACACTCTACACTTTCACTACATATACACATTACACCCTCACTACATATACTCACTACACCTTCACTACATATACACATTACACCCTCACTAGATATACACATTACACCCTCACTACATATACGCATACTACACCCTCACTACACCCTAACAAAATATACACCTTCACTACATATACACACACACCCTCACTACATATACACACACTACACCTTCACTACATAAACACACTACACCCTCACTACACCCTACACTACACCCTAACAAAATATACACCTTCACTACATTACACACAACCTCACTACATATACATACTTCACGACATATACATACTGCACTACACCCTCATTACATATACACACTAAACTACACCCTTACTATATATACACACTGCACTACACCCTCACTACATATACACACTACACAACAAAGGCAACATGAGTAAACACACAATACTATTTTTTTTATTGAAGCAAAAAAAAATTATCCAACACCTATCACCAATGTGAAAAACTTATTGTCCACTTAAACTTGAAATCTGGTTGTGCCACCTTTAGCAACAATAACTGCAACCAAATGCTTCCGATACACAGTTCCACTTTTGACTCATCAGTCCACAGAACATTCTCCCAAAAGGTTTGAAGATCATCAAGGTGTGTTCTGGTGAAATTGAGACGATTCTTAATGTTCTTCTGGGTCAGCAGTGGTTTTCACCTCACCACTCTTCCATGGAGACATTTCCCCCAGTGTCTTTCTGATAGTGGAGTCATGAACAGTGAGCTCTATTGATGTAAGAGAGGCCTGGAGGTGCTTTGATGTTGTCCTTGGCTCTTTGGTGACTTCCTGGATGAGTAGTTGCTGTGCTCTTGGAGGAATTTTGGAAGGTCGGACATTTCTGGGAAGGTTCAGTACTGTGCTGAATTTTTCCATTTGGAGATAACGGCTCTCACTGTGGTTTGAAAAGCCTTTGAAATAGCTTTGTAACATTTCCCAGACTGATGTATTTCAATCACCTTCTTCCTCATCATTTCTGGAATTTCTTTCAGCTTTGCTGTAGTGTGTTATTGAGTAAGATCTTTTAACAAACTTCATGCTGTTGAAAAAGTTCTATGTAAGTGTTGACGTGATTGAACAGGGTTTGCAGTAATCAGGCCTGGTCGTGTCTCGTCCAGCTGAACCCCATCATCAATGCATTTTCTTAGATTGGGGGAATTAGTAAGTACGGGGGCAAATAAATTTTCACACAGGCCCAGTTGGGATTGGATTACTTTTTTGTTTCAATAAATAACATTATTATTATTTAAAATTTGTATTTTGGGTTTTTTGTGGTTGCCTTTGTTTTATCTTAGTTTAAATTGCTAAAACAATTTAGTATGAGATTTACACAAACACAGAAGAAATCAGTGAAAAATACCTTCACTACATATACACATTACACCTTCACTACATATACACACTACACCCTCACCACATATACGCACTACACCTTCACTACATATACACATTACACCCTCACTACATATACACACTACACCCTCACTACATATACACATTACACCCTCACTACATATACACACACTATACAACCTCACTACATATACACACACTACACCTTCACTACATAAACACACTACACCCTCACTACACCCTACACTACACCCTCACAAAATATACACCCTCACTACATATACACACTACACCCTCACTACATATACGCACTACACTTTCACTACATATACACATTACACCCTCACTACATATACACACTACACCCTCACTACATATACACATTACACCCTCACTACATATACACTCTACACTTTCACTACATATACACATTACACCCTCACTACATATACACTCTACACTTTCACTACATATACACATTACACCCTCACTACATATACTCACTACACCTTCACTACATATACACATTATACCCCTCACTAGATATACACATTACCACCCTCACTACATATACGCATACTACACCCTCACTACACCCTAACAAAATATACACCTTCACTACATATACACACACACCCTCACTACATATACACACACTACCACCATCACTACATAAACACACTACACCCTCACTACACCCTACACTACACCCTAACAAAATATACACCTTCACTACATTACACACAACCTCACTACATATACATACTTCACGACATAACATACCGCACTACACCCTCATTACATATACACACTAAACTACACCCTTACTATATATACACACTGCACTACACCCTCACTACATATACACAATACACAACAAAGGCAACATGAGTAAACACACAATACTATTTTTTTTATTGAAGCAAAAAAAATTATCCAACACCTATCACCAATGTGAAAAACTTATTGTCCACTTAAACTTGAAATCTGGTTGTGCCACCTTTAGCAACAATAACTGCAACCAAATGCTTCCGATACACAGTTCCCTTCTTCCACATCATTTTGCGAATTTCTTTCAGCTTTGCTGTAGTGTGTTATTGTGTAAGATCTTTTAACAAACTTCATGCTGTTGAAAAAGTTCTATGTAAGTGTTGACGTGATTGAACAGGGTTTGTGCAATCAGGCCTGGTCGTGTCTCGTCCAGCTGAACCCCATCATCAATGCATTTTCTTAGATTGGGGAATTAGTAAGTACGGGGGGCAAATAAATTTTCACACAGGCCCAGTTGGGATTGGATTACTTTTTTGTTTCAATAAATAACATTATTATTATTTAAAATTTGTATTTTGGGTTTTTTGTGGTTGCCTTTGTTTTATCTTAGTTTAAATTGCTAAAACAATTTAGTATGAGATTTACACAAACACAGAAGAAATCAGTGAAAAATACTTTTTCACATCACTGTATATATACACCTTCAACTTACTGTATCTGTAATATACTACAAAACCATTCTCGCCCCTTACTATAGTCTAGCTAGTGAGAAGTGAGTGGATACGTTGAGAGGTGTGGTTATAGTTACTACGTGTTAAGTATAAACATACACACACACTTATTTGTCTAGTGGGATTATGGACAGGCTGTGTTGGCGATTGGTGGAGTTTTGCTGTGAGAGAAGTTTTCTCTCCATCTTCTCTCTCTCCTTCCTTATTCGTCGCTCCTTTTGCTGGACCAGCATCCTTTCTCGCTCTATTCCTGCCTCCTCCTCTCTCAGAGCCTGAGCTTGCTCTGCCCACTGCTGTAGCTCCACCTCCAGCCCCTCCTTCTCTCTTTTCATTCTGTCCATCTCCTGAGCGTGGTTGCTGTCTGAATGGCATAGACTCCCATCCACAACCTGATCACAGCGCTCAATAACACACACACACACACACACACCATTACACAACACAGGTTACACAGTATTCATTAAAACCCACAGTGTTACAAAGTATTAAATAATCCACACCCACACTGCCTCTTTATTAAGCCACACCCACCTTCCCATCAGTGGCAGGCTGCAGAGTTTCTTCCTCCAGGATCAGCAGTTTCTGAACCTCATACACACTGTCCTGCATCATTACTGCAGCCTGTGTCATTTACATAATCTCATTTACATCATCTCATGTACATATCAGCATTTATACAAAGTCGTTTACATATCACCATTATTTACATAGCAACACAGACCTGCAGACTGTACAAGATCTGAGTTAAACTCTGCACACAGTCCACCACCTATAGTCAGACACCCACCCACACACCCACACACACACACACACACACAAATTAAAATAAAGAACAGTATGTAAGTTTATGTTTTCAGCTGTTATAAATACATATAAATTAATAAATAATACGTTCATATGCTTATTAGCCTGTTAACAATGTTAGTGCCATCCAGCTGTTTCTTTTTAGTAACAATTACTTTTCCAGCCTTTTGTTGACCTGTCCCAACTTTTTTGAGATGTGTTGTGGCCATCAAATTATAAATGAATTACCTTATTTTCCCCTTAAAATTGTACATTTCCTCAGTTTAAACATTTAATATGTTTTCTAGGTTCTATTGTGAATAAAATGTGGGTTTATGAGATTTGCAAATCATGGCATTCTGTTTTTATTTACATTTTACACAGTGTCCCAACTTTTTTGGAATTTAGGTTGTATTATTATTATTATTATTATTAGTAGTAGTAGTAGTAGTAGTAGTAGTAATAGTACCTTTAGTATAAGAGGTTCCTTCCGTTTTAGACGCTTCTTGCTCAGTTCCTCAGCTGAAGATAAAATTATTCCATTCTTAAATCCTCCTTCATGTGTCCAATAATATTTCAGTTTCAGATGCTTTGGCACATCTCCAGAAACAAAAAGCTCTCAAAATATTATAGTACAACCACAGGCTCAACCATTATAGTACCACAACCATTTAGACTGTAGGCTCGCTAGAAATATTGAACTAAGTTAAACAAAATACATTATCCCTTTAGTCATTGCGTTAACTGAGATGGGGAAAAGCTTAAAGAATTTTTTTCCAAAGACAGAGAACACTGAATTGTTTTGTCAATGAATTAGTGTTTCTTTATTTCATTTCTACTCTCAGACCTTTACAGTGAGATCTAATATTCTCTGTAGACACTGAATAAAATTCAATCTCACAAGAAAATGACTAATATAAATTATGAAATATTCTGAAAGAAGAAGGAGAAAAAGGAACTTAACCTCAATGATCCTCCAAGCACACCTGTCTATCTACGTGAACTGTTCTCTATAGAACTCAGGTATGTAGAGCTCAGGTTCTCCCTGTACAGTGATAAAGTGTGTATGACAACTGATAGGTGAATAGCAGCAACAGTGAACTCAATAAACTCAATAACTTCATATCACGACACACCTGTTATCAGTTCTAATCGCATTCAAACCCCAGGTAACTGACGTGTGTGTATGTATTCACCTGTTGGGACTGTTGGATAGATTTTTTTGTATGAAAATATTTACACAATGGTCGTGCTGATAAATGCACGTGAGCGTTTAAAAACTGAACAAAAGTCAGTTTTGTTCCGGTAGACATGTCACTGTGATATGATCAGTGGAAGACACCTGTGTGCAGACATCTGAATTCTGTGTGAAAGAAATGCTGATAACCTTCTGATCGAACAACTACATGCTGGATTTTAAAAAGAACGATAGCCATTTGAGGATTGAGTGCCAAAACAAATGAGAAAAACTGAAAAAGTAACAATAATAATGACATAAAATATTAATAATCACAATCATATTCATATAATTCTTCTTGCTCTTGTTCTTCTTCTTCTTCTAATTATATAACAATAACACAAATACTCACCATGCTGAATGAACTCATGATAACCAAAGAGCAGTGACATCACGCACACCAGCAGATTTACTACTGACAGATAAAAAGACAAAGAATTTGTTAGATTTCAGTATTTTTCTATATTATGTATATATTATATACTATATAATATGTTTAAATTGTAACAATATTTCATATATAATATTATTATATTTCCAAGAGTCCATAGAGTGTGTGTTCAACATCTCTGTAATGACGTTTAATAAAATTAGGGTACTCAATCCCGGACTCATGTCCAATTATGAATGAACTTAAACTTGAATTCGGATATTTTGGACTCGGAAATGTTTCCGAGTACAGTTGAGTACGCATTATGTGTAACATGAAAAGAAAGAAAAAATAACATAAACAGACATCCCATCTCTCCTGGGAGTCTCCTGTATACTGATAGCAGCTTTCTGATGGCATGTACAATATCCCTGAAATCGATTTTTTTGAGAGAAAGAGACCAGAGAATTTCTAATAGTAGGAGCAGAGAGCGAGTGACAAGAGCGAGAGAGTGACAGAGAGTGAATCCTGATTGGTCACTCTTTCTGCTAGTTAGACATTCAGTATCTCACAAAAGTCAGTACACCCCTCACATTTGTGTAAATATTTGATGATATCTTTTCATGAGACAACACTGAAGAAATGACACTTTGCTACAATGTAAAGTAGTGAGTGTACAGCTTGTGTAACAGTGTTCATTTGCTGTCCCTCAAAATAACTCAACACACAGACATTAATGTCTAAACCGCTGGAAACAGAAGTAAGTACACCCCTAATTGAAAATGTCCAGATTAGCCCCAAAGTGTCAATATTTTGTGTGGGGACCATTATTTTCCAGCACTGTCTTAACCGTCTTGGGCATGGAGTTCACCAGAGCTTCACAGGTCTCCACTGGACTCATCTTCCACTCCTCCATGATGTCATCTGGATGAGACCTTGTGCTCCTCCACCTTCCATTTGAGGATGCACTACAGATGCTCAATAGGGTTTAGGTCTGGAGACATGCTTGGCCAGTCCATCACCTTCACCCTCAGCTTCTGGTCGTCTTGGAGGTGTGTTTGGGGTCGTTATCATGCTGGAATACTGCATACTGATCATGCTTCAGTATGGTAAATATAATGGTATATATTATCCAAAGCGCTTTACACTGTGTCTCATTCACCCATTCACACACACACTCACACACCAATGGTAGCAGAGCTGCCATGCAAGGTGCTAGCTTGCCATCGGGAGCAACTTGGGGTTCAGTGTCTTGCCCAAGGACACTTCGGCATGTGGAATCACCCGGACCGGGAATCAAACCTCCAACCCTACGATCAGTGGACAACCCGCTCTACCACAGCCGCCCCTATGTCACAGTACATTATGGCATGTTGGCATGTGTACTCACTTTTGTGAGATATGCAACACTAATATTTACTGTGTGTGTGTGTGTTTACCCTCTGTCTGTGCAGCAGTCAGTAGCGTCACTCCACATGGTGTGTGTGTCTGTGTTTGTATGAGCAGGTGCTGGTGTGTTAAAGGTCCAACACACACCCTGAGTTTCTCCTCCAGGACTGCATACACCTGCAAATCAAGAGAAAATAAAGCCTCTACACACACACACACACACACACACACACCACAGATAGACACAGTGAGGGGAAATATGAATTTCTTTAGTTTTGTTATTTAATACACATCCAGTACACATATCCTCGTCAAATTTACATACATGACTTTTGACTGTGTACTTATAGATATGAATGCAAATTATTTATTCATAAGCATAAACAAAAATACTGTATGTTTAAAAAACTGATGATTAATTCTGAAGGTTTATTTGTAATGTGTAATTCTGAGTGTGGATGAATGGATGGAAGGATAAACAGATACGGCGATGTACAGACAGACGTGTACCTTGCAGTGTGTTTATGTTCTTGCATTTAAGCTCTTCGTTATTCTTCAGTTCATTATCAGGCAAACTGGAACAAAAACACACATCACATGACTCAAATTTATCTATGGGCTGTGTCCCAACATGTTAATAAGTGTACTGAGTTTACAGTGTTACTATGTGCCTCTGTCTGCATCTCTGTCTGTCTGTCTACAAATAACTGTCTCTCTCTCACACACAACACACACACACACACACACACACACCTGTCTGTGGTGTGTTGCAGCAGTGTGATCCACCTGTCTCTCTCTTCGCGATGGTGTGTGTGGATCTCATACATTTCCGGCTCTGCTGCGTCACTACTGATCAGAAACAGTCCACGATCCTGATTGGCTATTTCTCTCAGGATCAAAGCACGCAGAGGGACGACAGCAGGCTTCTGCTCCTGCACACACACACACACACACACACACACACACACACACACACACTGAGAGAGTTGCATGCTTAGTGAAATAGCTGAGAATTAAAAACACATGTATAAATTAATTATTTTTATTGTGTGTGGGTTGTGTGTGTACCAAAGCAGCAAATGTGAACTTCTGCTCTTTCTCCTGAAGGAAAACCAGAACATCAGAGAGAAGAAGTGCGAAAACATCTGGAGAACCACACACACACACACACACACACAAATTTGATTAAAAGTTATTTGGATATGGAAAAAAGCAATAAACGAGAACTTAGGCATGCACACACACACACACACACACCTCTCAGTCTGCCTGATGTAGTCCTGCAAGTGAGTGTAGCGCAGTGTATGAGTGTGTGTGGTGTGTGTGTGAAAGTGTGTTTGCTGTAGATCTCTCCACTCTTCAGGCGGGTGAAGCTCTTGTTATCCAGACGGTTGATGATATCATCAAGTTCCTGTGCACGCTGGATTTTCTCCACATGCAGCTCAACACCTGATAACACACACCGCACCCCCTCCAGTGCTGCCATGACATCATCATGCTCCACTCCGCCCCCTACAGGAAAACAAAACTCTTTACATTTCTCAACTCCATCCCCTACAGGGTATCAAACCACATTACAGTGCTCGACTCTGCCCCCTTTAGGATAGTAGGAAGTATTAGGTGTGTGTTGTACCGTCTGTGTGCTGCAGTAGTCTCTCCAGCAGGACAGGGTATTTTGTAATTCTCTGCGTAACCAGCAGCAGGAATTCTGGGATTTCTCTGCGTTTTATAACTGAATTACTGCTCTGCTGCTGTACAGATAAACACACACACCATCACATTTATCACTTACACACACAAACATCTGTACAGAGACATCTGTCTGCTCTAGCGGTAATGTGTATAGGGTGAGTGAGTGAGTGTGTGTGTGTGTGTGTGTGAGAGAGTAACAGAGACTCACTCTGAGGAACAGCTGTAGTTTCCTATTGCTCTGTTGAAGTTGTTTATAAATTTTCAGTGCTTCAGACTGTTTACTGCAGAAATCTCCATACACAGCTGTCATGTGACCTGCAGATGGACCTGAGAACTACACACACACAAAAAAACAAACACATATATGAAACACACACTCATACACATACACTCAAAAACACTCAAACACACACACACACACACACACATGCACACACACACACACCTGCTGTAGCAGTATGTCTCCGATCCTGAGGATGATGAAGTTTTTCCTGTTGCTCAGATGTGTTGAAGTTTGCTGTCTGCTCTCCATCTCGTTCAGGAAGTACCTGTGCAGAGTTATGAGGTCATCCAAACATGGGAAAATCTGACCAATCACATCCTGTTCCAGCTGCACCTCCTCCAATAAGCCACGCCTCAAAACATCAATCATCACAGTGAGAGTCTGAACGTGATGAAACTCCGTCTGCATGAGCTCTGAAAACAAAACTCACATTAATTAATTAGAGAGAAGAAGAAGACTTCAGTAACCAATCGGATCACAGCACTTACTTTAGATTCATCAGTGATAACGTTCTTCTGGTTTACAGGTTTGAGATCAGAGACCTCCAAAGTTTAAATTATTTTTATAAAACAGATTATTAAAACTGGAGTGCCAAGTGCATTGTGTTGCCATGGTAACTGACCGTAGATCACTTCCTGTCTTTTCACAGTTTTTCGGTCAAGCGTATGTGAGAATTCAAAGCCGACAACAGCACTCCATGACTCAGCAGAATAATCCAGCGGTGCAGGAACTGAGCCATACACACACACACACACACACACACACACACACACACACACACAACATTAATACAAGCACACACACACACATTAACACATACCAATACACACATATGCACATGCACCACACACACACACACACACACACACACACACATTAATACACACACACACACACACACACACACACACACACACACACACACACACACACACACACACACACATTAACAAAGGATAAACACGTACAACATGGTAAAAAATCACTTTTTTTTTGGAATAAATGGATCAGAACTGCACCTGTGAATTCGCATGGAGTTGAGGAACTACTGACACATTGACCAATCAGAGACCAGGATTTCCTCATTGTCATCTCATGACCACACCCCTCACTATTACTCCTTCTCCTCCACACACACACACACACACACACACACACACTAATACAGAATAATACACAGACACGCTACATTCAACATACCTGAGTGTTGAAACGGTATGTTTCTACATTTCTATCTCTCTCTCTCACTCTTTCACACACATACACACACACAAACACACACACACACACACACACACACACACACACACACACACACATACACACACACACACCTGTGTGAGGTGAAGTTTTTGTGGCTGCTGCTGAACAGGGATGGAGAGCTGTGGCTTGATGAACCTAAGTAAGAATATAATAGAGAAGTAAACACACACAGACTCCACCCATTACCACACCCACTCATTGCACCTTCTAAGGCCCATAACCACATAACCTGTTAGCTCTACCATCATGACCACATTAACTACTTCTGCTAGTAACCAATCAACAGCCATGCCCACTCATTCCACCACGCCCATTCATTCCACCACGCCCACTCATTCAGTTCTGCAGCAACATCACATTATTTCCCAAATATGTTGGGAAAATGACCCCAAAATGGCCTCGACTATCTAACATCTTTCCATATTTATAATATAGGATGGTAATATTTGAACATTTTATTGTTTTAGTAACATACTTATATGTAAAGTGACTAAAAACCACTGACTTGCCAGTCTAGTGGGAAGCGTTGTGTTGTTATAAAAATTTTATCCACCGTGGAGTGATATGAAGCAGAGGGGTTTTGTTTATACTATAATTATTATTTTTTAAATTTACTTTTTGTTGATTTTACAAGATCGTTCACACACAAATGAGCTCCGTCTCTCTTAAAACATTCCGCCACTGATTATTGGAATTGACCTGCATCTGAAATTAACAGCTCTTTGATTTTGACATTCCAAACTATTTATTAATGTAGAAAACACAAAACAGAGCTTTCAGTATGTTTGAAGACCACAGGAGAGGTTAAAATTCTAATATCTAATATAAACACTCAATATCTGTCTAGAATAGTAGATAAGGATGAGATCTGAAGCATAATGATAGTTTGTTTAGTAAAGTTAATTGGACAAAGGAATTTATTTATTTTTATTGCTGCACTACACCACTGCAGCATGTCAGGACAGTGAAAAAGACTATTCATTTGTAAAATAAATTAATTAAAAAAGGAAGAGATTGTGAGTTTCTCTCCTGAGCCCATTTGTAAATCATGTGGTTATGAACCTTAGTTTGGGAACCCCTGCATTATTAGTTCTACTCTAGGAAACAATTAGAACTCTTCAGGAGGTGCTATAACTTATTTAATAATATAATAATCAACCTGCTACTGCTGATGAGTCACATGATCAGAATGGAGAAAAACAATTGGCTCACTCACAAAGCAACATGGGGAGTGTGCTTGCCTTCAGCGGGACCTGAGGAAGAAAATGAATATTTGTTATGTTTGTTTATCATGTTTATTAATTTGAATAATTTATTATAATACTTTAATGCTTATTTTTTATTATTTAATTGATTCAGTATAATTTAACTAAGTTACAGGTTGGGTGAGTGGGGGTTTAATCATTACTGTACTGTATATCAGTGTAATATGTAATATCTGTAGTGTAATATAGTGCGGTGTAGTGTGGAGTGGTGAACTACAGTGTAGTGTAGTGTACTGTAACATGGTATAGTTGTTCTAGTGTTGCATAGTGTAGTGTGGAGTTGTGCAGTCTAGTGCAGTGTACTGTAGTGTAGTATAATATAGTGTAGTGAACTGTAGTTTAGCATAGTGTAGTGATGTGTAGTGTAGTGTTGTGTACTGTACTGTGTTGTACTGTAGTGTTGCATAGTAAAGTGTTGTGTAGTGTAGTATAGTGTAGAGTAGTGTTGTACCTTGTGTGTGACTTTAGTTTGAATTGATGTCCACACTGTCCATTTGCCTGTCTCCTCCACAACTGCTCCTTCATTAACAGTCAACTTACTGAAACACACACATGACTTTGACCTTACAGTGTGTGTGTGTGTGTGTGTGTGTGTGTGTGAGTGTGTGAGTGTATGTGTGTGTGTGTGTGTGTGTGTGTGGTGTATGTGTGTGTGTGTGTGTGTGTGTGTGTTGAGTGTATGTGTGTGTGTGTGTGTGTGTGTGTGTGTATGTGAGTGTATGTGTGTGTGTGTGTGTATGTGAGTGTATGTGAGTGTGTGTGTGTGTGTGTGTGTGTGTTATGCAGGGCTGGACAATACTTAATAATTTTTCATATATTTAATTTAATTTAATACGTAATAATTTTAATAATCATTACTATACTTATGTATTGTGAAGGTTTGATGCCATCACTCAGGAGCAAGCAGAAAAGCAGTGGGTGCTCGAGATGCTGCTGCAAGCTACACCTCTTCCAGCTGCAACTCCTCCATCATTATCTTCTCCCTAACCCTGACCCTAATCCTAGCCTCACCAGCTTGATATCTGGAACTTCAGCCATTCAAGTTCGAGGCGGTCCACAGGCTGGGATATAGACGCCAGTAGCTGATGTTCTTCCCAACAACACTGGGGACAGTCAGCTGCAGACCGGACAGCTCTCCGGCCTGGGTCGGGCAGCGGGGCTGTGTGGCCAATTAACTTCTCTGCTATATAGTATGCTTTGTTTGTATGCTTTCAGGAATGCGTTAAGTGAGAGAGAGACAGAGGGCTGGCAGAGTTCAACACAATCAACACACCCACATGGACAGTGATTTAGTTTGAATTGAACTTGAGGTGGAAGCTGTGAACTGTTGAGATGGCAAGTGCACTGAAAAGTGTGGCTGAGAATACAAATAGAGCCTGAAGCTTCGAGAAAACCCTGCCTGCCTCAGATAAACACTATGTTCTACAACCTTCCTAGAAAGCATGAACTAATTTGCTAAGATTTATTATTTACTATTTATCTAGTTAGCTTGTTTTCTTTGCAAATTGCAGGTTAGACTAGTATAAATTCCAGTAGCTAACTGAAACTGAAATTCTAGATAACTGTAAATACTGCAAACTTACAGTGAATTAATGATGTGTTCTAGAAAAACTATTTTGACTCTAATCTTGTTCTAACAGTTTTCAATAAGCAATAAAATTTACTTTTCACATGGAAACATGACTTTACTTTTTAATACAATTAACGTTTACTTTCACTTAAAAAAAAAGTTTTCCGGCTGGATACTTCCACTCTTAATTTGAAAGATTATCTACATTGTGCCCTAAGTTTAATTTCTCAGTACTTTGTCTACCCATGTGTGACTGAGTGTGTGTGTGTGTGTGTGTGTGTGTGTGTGTGTGTACGCGATTGTACCTCTCACTGACAAGAGCTGTTTCTTCAAGATACTCTGACAAGTTAGAAAAGACAAAGAAAAGACTAGTAAGTAGAAACAGCTTACTTCACACACACACACACACACACACACACACACACACACACACACACACACACACACACACACACACACACACCTGTGCAGGGCAGTGTACATGTTCTGCCCTCAGTCTCAGTGTAGTGTTGCTGTGGGGGAAAATATTAGATTTTAATAATAAAATTTTTTCCTGTAACTGTTTCAGATGTTAACATCAAAGATAGAAGTGTATTAGTTTTATTTATTTAACTCTGCTGAATTAAAGGAAAATTCACACTGGACTCAAACTGCACTGTGATACTGTGACTACATATTGATATTAAATTACACAACACTAATAGTGTGTTTTATTATCAATTATCAATCAATCAATAGTGAGTTTATGTAAAACAGTCTTGAGACAAATTAAATAAAATCATCTAACACTAACCCTAACATGCTAAAATAAGAAGATAATATAATATATTCAAAACCTTCTAGAAGTATTTCTAAAATCATGTATGTTACCTTTTCCATGTCTGTGTGTTCATGGTTAAACACATCTGCAGTGTGCAGTGCCTCATTGTCTGATCCACCTGTCAAAAATAATAAAAATGGATCCATTTCTTTCCCTTTTTTGGTCATAACTTCCTGTTCTTCTTACCCCCACAGCCAACTGTTTCTTCTTATTTAAGCATTTTGACCTCCACTTCCTTTTCCTTTCGGTTTATCTGTTTGTAGTTTCAGTGTTTTCTAAGTTGCAGAAACACTTCAGTTATAAATTAAATGTCCACATTCTCTCTTTTCCGAAACATGTTCAAGGTGTGACATTCCCTTCTTCAGTTTTGCACTGGAGCTATGAGGCTAATGTAGCTAACAAGTAATAGAAGCTTGTGGGCACCAGCGTAGCATGGTGAAAACTGTTTTAACTTGACACTCTTTTGAGATGTTCATGTGCATACAGATTTTACCTGAGCTGATGGACAGTAAAAGTTCTTCATCTTCAGGGTCGCTACAGCTGCTAATTAAA
>CM022770.1:0-35000 GCA_012411365.1 Ameiurus melas | reverse complement strand
AATAAGTGGTGGTGTGTATCAGTGTGGCTGATAATACAGATCTACTGTTATTTACCTTTAACAGCACAGAGGTAGAGCATAAACAACTCGGTTTTGGTAGATGCATAAACAACTACATCTAGCTCATCAAGAGTTATTCCTTTGTTCTTTAAACCATGTGTGCTGTTAAAGGCTGAAATGCAAGAAGAAGTACTAGATAGTGAAATGAGTGAAAATGATGGAGCTGCAGAGATTCAGTGGTGAGTTCGGCTGAACAAGCAGTAGCTGTTTATGGTTTATGGAATGAGATATCAAACTGAGAAAACCAGCAAGCACCAACAGCTGAAAAAGCTTTTCATCCAATGTTTCCCAATGTAAGCAAAGAAATATTTAATACAAATGGAAGCGTATTTAAAGTCCCTGTCTTGTGTAAACTCTAGTATTAGAGTGAAATAGTGAGATGGAAATTTTTAGGATGTTAATTAAGAAGATGGAGCTTCAGGTGTGGTCCAAAGACTTATTTCAGAAAACCATTTCAATCTTGTCTGTGCGGACTGTGACCTGCCCGCATCACATTTCATCTGTATCTGTAGACTGTGGATCTATCTATCTATCTTACACAAATACACACTAAAGACTATGTGACTATAATTTAATCCTTAAAATGCATATAACCAACCTAGATTTTAACACATTTGCAAAACACACACACACACACACACACATCTTTACCTACATAAAGCGGAACTTCTTTTCTGCTCAGCTCCATCAGTCACATCAAAGAAAAATTAAAAACTATATAATGTAATATACATATTCAAATTAATAAGGAGATACATGTATTTCCTCTACAGATAAAACTGAAGAAGAAGGGAGAGAACAGAAAACAGAGATGGAGGGGAGGAGCAGAAAAAAGGGAGGAGAAAATGAATGAGTAAAGGAGGAAACAGATGGATGCAGGAAAATTGATAAACAGATTAGTTAATAATGATAAGTACAAACTTTTGCATTCATGAGTTTGCTTGTGTACATAGCACTAAAGCTAACATTCTAAAACACATAATATTATTAATAATTTATAAGCCTAGTTCAAGAGCTACCATATCCCCCAGTGATAATCATACCCCTTCCAAGCCACGCCGCCTATCAACCTCACCCACTCCCAGCCACGCCGCCTATCAACCTCACCCACTCCCAGCCACGCCACCTCTCCACCACACCCCGTCTCACAAAGCCAACCTAAATCTCCTGTTTACTATGGCTAGAGTTACTAGTACATTTGATTAAATTAGTAAGACAGTTAGAACCAACCTAGTTAGTTAAGTAAAAACCTTAGCTATGAAATTAATATTTGCATAATCTCTTCATGTATTATTTTATTATATAGTATATGATTTATGAAATGGCATAGCAAACACACAAAATCAGTACTTTTCTGCCCCTATTATTAGTGTTTAATATAAAATTGACAGATATATCATGTAAAATACATTCTTAATATCTGAAAACGATGTATTTATGATGTGATACCATTTAACATTTCAAATATGCATCTGTAACCCAGAGACTGCCAAGAAAACATCAGTATTTCTTATACAAAGCACTACCCCTTCATGGCCACCAGATGTTTTTGTTATACTTAGGTAAGTATCTAAATAAATGTAGTCAAAATTTGCCCCTCAGGATGGTACTGGAAAGATGTCTAGCTTATAAGCCTGTTAGTGTATAAGCTTATAAGTCTATAAGCCTGTTTGTAGATTGCAATCTGTCAACTGTAACTAACTACAAAACCTTTTACAGTAAAATGACAGTGACATGAGACAGTAGGGCAGTTAATAACTGGTGTATATATTATTTTCATGTTTATTTTGTTTCCTCATGTTGGTGTAAAATGGGTATCATAGCAACAGCTACAGGTTACACAATCATGACATCTTTGGAGATTTTGATTTGAAATAAATTGCACAATGTATAAAAAAAGTGTAGTTTTGTGATATATATAAATATTGCATATCATTTAATATAAACATTTATTATTGTTTTTCTGGGGGATTTGTGTATATAAAAAAGGAAAGGCATTATGTTGCATTTTATATATATT
This sequence comes from Ameiurus melas, assembly GCA_012411365.1. Lineage (NCBI taxonomy): Eukaryota > Metazoa > Chordata > Actinopteri > Siluriformes > Ictaluridae > Ameiurus > Ameiurus melas. The sequence continues at coordinate 32,920 of CM022770.1, read as the reverse complement.
TTAACTTTTATAATAACAGCAATAATTACACAATAATTTATTTACAGAATAATTTCCTGAGATATTGTGAACTTATTTTTGCTGCAAATGACAATAAACGAATAAAATGTCATTTTAATTAATTCGGATGCTTGTAGTTTTATTAGTTCATCAGATAATTAATTAAAAATAAATAGGACAATAAATTACAAACAAAACAAAACACCAGCGTTATATATGAACTACAGGCATATTCCCTTTTATTTATATAAACTTACTGGGGTTTCTTTCTGATTACATCATCACAATTAAATAAAAGCAAATAAAAGCATGTTCAGCAGTGTTGAGTGTTTATATTCAGTAGTGTTGAGTGTTTATATTCAGTAGTGTTGAGTGTTTATGTTCAGCAGTATTGAACCAGCTCGGTCTTGGTGCATCCGGATCTGCAGCACACTCCTGCAGGACCGACGTCACGCTGCAGCCTGGAGCTCGAATGTTCTGGAGACTCCCTGATGTTGCGAAACAATGATAATGAAGGCGTCAACACTTTCTCTGGAGAGTTGTCACTTGTCTGATCATCACTTTGTGTCAGATTGGAAAACAGATCACTGTTGTGTTGAATTGCTGTAATAAAAGAAAATATCAATTTAAATATCAATTTAAATAGAGGACTTTTGAATCGTCATATCTTAAACTCTCTATATTCAATTGTTTACAAAATTTGCCATAAAAGATGAAAGACCCACCGTGAGGACTGATGGACACAGGGTTAATCTCAGGTGCATAGCGTCTCAGTCGTGAACTTCCACACAATGTCACAACCATCCTGATAAACTCACGGCCACAAAGTTTCACTCGCACGTCTTTTCCTGAAATCCCATTATTCTCAGAAATGAACAGAACTGTGAGAGTGACGATCCATTTAATATTCATGTTGTGTTTCTGCTAAAAAGAACCGTTAATGGTTTCAGTGCAGTGCTGGAGTTTCTGTGATCATATCAGTATCTGGTGGGTTTTATATCACCAGCATGCCTGATGCTTTTACACTTGGCCTTCAAAATAGAAAATCATGTTCTGATCTGTGAAGTTCATCAAGGCTGTAGATAAAGATGAGGTGATTTATTTTACTGTCTTAGGTCAAGGGACACTAGCATTGAGATTTTAATGCTGACTAACTTCATAGAGAACTCAGAGGAAAAAATGTTAGACATTGTGATGAGGCATTGTCTTAATGTTTTATTTTCTTGGCATTTTTAGAGCGCATATAATAACAAGTATGAATGTGGAGAGCCCTTTAAATTCAAGTCAATAATTTGCACCTGCACATAATCTCATGACTTTATTTATTCACACAGAGAGAGTTTTCCAGGCAGAAGCAGACATAGAACCATCTAGAACACTGGCACACAGCAAATCAGGTATGCAACTGATAAAGTGCTACACACATAAACACAAGTTTATAAATAATGAAAAATAATGAGCAAGTATGGGACATCTTCAGGGCAGAGCAGCAGGACGTGCACATGTGTGTGTGTCTGTGTGTGTGTGTGTGTGTGTGTGTGTGTGTGTGTGTGTGTGTGTGTGTAAACACCAGAAAATTTCAGGAGTTCAGGAGTACAAAATGTCATTTAATTTGAAATTTAATATAAAACGTTCAGGTCACAGAGTTGATATAGTGCTATAACTTTCAAATGACAAAAAAATTGACCAAAAAAACCCCTTTTATTTACTGACATTTTTATTTATTAAGTGTGAGACATTTTCAGAAATTTTCATATATGACTCATACAGCAGGCTTTATTAAAGACTCACCAGTTTGTCCGTTAATGCATTAAGTCTTAAAGCTGATTAACACTTTATCCTTAAATCACTTCGACTGTTCGGGACATAAATTAAATCTCCACACAGAACATCGGAGCAAGTTTAAATGTTCAGTTTTAAGACTTACATTAATAGATGTGTTAAATATCATCTACTATATTATTTCAAAATAAGTTCTATTAAACGTTTGTGAACCTCGTGATGTTGATTAGTAACTTATTGACCACAAATATTTACCTAATACCAAAATGAGAACATTAATTAAGGTGAATCTTTGCTTTAAAGCATTTAATAATGATTAAACACTACTGACAGAAATTCAGGATCAACCCATTTGATCAGATTATAATAAACCACTGTGTAAAGTTTCATCTTTGAGGTTGAAATTCGGTGTCTGTTTCAATGTCTTCAGGATTCAAACAATTCTCAAACTTTCGTTGTAGGCGTTTTCTGAGGTGCAGACTGCGCTGGACTTTAGTGTTGGTATATTCTTGTGCTTTGAGTTTGGCATAATAATCTGAAAATTTATTAAAGAGAATAGAAATTGGCATTCCATTTAAAATAATCCCGAATGAAATGCAGCCGAATGCCACAACACAACCAGAAAATGAGACTGGAATCACATCGCCATAACCCACTGTGGAGATGCTCACCTGCAGGAAAGATAAAAGAAATAACAAATAATCAAAAATTAATTATTTAAAATCCTCGCACGACAAACCTGCTGTGGTTGGCCCTTAACCCTCAACAGTTTAGCTATATCCTGTCTCAATTTTAAGATGCTTTGGGGGAAAAGCATCAGCCAAATGAGGTAAATGTTTATTTTCAAAATATTATTAAGTGCACAAACTGGAAGAGAGTAAAACAAAGAGACTCAGGATTCTTATTGGCTGCATTTAAATTTTTACAATTGAGTGATCCAATATGTTGATTTTCTCTCTGCAACTAAAGAATTAGAATTTGATCAGATCAGTGGATAATAAACACACAAAGGGCATCATTAACAGTTTCAGCATCAACCATGAAGATCAATAATGATGGAAATAAACCTAAGGCTATTTGGTGTTTGTTATCCTCGTGTCACAGTTTCCCCTTTAGGCAGCGCGCTTGGAGAGCCGGAGGGCACGCGCGTGCACGAGCAACGTACGCAAGCACCCACCCGTCAAATGTTGACAACCGTGACATTGTTTACTATGGACACGTGCGTTTGTTTTGTTTCTGTTCTGTCTCCTCCATGTTCTGTTATTGGCTGTGTGTTCGGGGTGTGCCTTTATTGTTTTCAGCTGCCAGCACTTAACACTGATGATGTTTGATATATATACCGCTCGCCTACCAATACACGACACGGAGTATTAGATATAGTTCTATAGTTTAGTTAGGTTAACGTTAGATTAGTTCACTTTGTCCATGCTGGTGTTTTCCACTCCCATTACATAGTCATAGTTCATGTTTCTTGTTTCCACTGCATGTTTTTGACCATGCATATGTTTCACGTTTTGGATTCGTCTGCCTGCCTCCTTTAATAAAGGCTCTTAACTGCAATTGATTCCGTATCCTACTCCATTACATCTCGCGACGTAACACTCGGCAGTTTTTAAATGTTGTATGGATGGTCTACATGGTGGCTTTCTTGTACAATTTAAAACAACAAATAAAGCAACAACAACAGCAACAACCACAGACAAACATAGGTATCCACAAAACTCAAACCAAAGAGGGGTCAGGAGAGGCTACAGGAGAAACACGCAGGCTCCCCACGACCCTGTGTAGGATAAGTAGTACAGAAAATGGATGGATGGGTGTTTTCTCCTTCACATCATGCACTTAAGTGGCTTCCCTGCAAAAAGAGAAATAGTGGAGATGAGCAGGAAATTGAGAGTGAAAGATTGGTGGAAAAACAAGACTCAATGTTATCAGGTATACATCCTTGAAATGAAAGCTGTGTATGTAGTGATGTGGGATTTTCAGGAACTATGAAGTAGGTAAGGGTTAAACACCATGGTGGTGTTTTCCATCAACAACAAAGTGAACAAGCTCTGGAAGTGGGCAGATGCACACCTTACAGATTCAATCAGATAGACAGAATGCATGCAGAAGTGACTGGCAAATTCCCAAGAACGTGGTTCCCCTAATTTGGAACAGCTACAGCAGAGAGGACGAGTCTGTCTGACATTTTTCAGAGATTCCTCATTGATGCAGTGTTGTAGTGTAAAGTGCTATCATGCAGTTCCTTTCAGTCTGCACTTTCATGTGGATAAAACTGCCTGGATATTTTTCCAGCTCCTGACTTGACCATGCCCTCTGATCATCTCTGTTTCCCCTGCTCAGTGCTAGCAGTCTCATTTGGTGTGGTTTTCTCTTACCTTTGTTTTTAAGTCCAGTTTCCTTCACTATATATTGATTTCTTTAATATGACGTCACTGTATGATCACAGCACCATATTTATGACAAAATGTTTCTGAAGTTACTGATATGGTATAAACGTCATTATATTCAGATTTTACTCAATTATTAAAGACCCTGATTGCTAAGCAATTTTTTAAGCAAAAATTAAGCAATAAAACCAGATACCAACAAAACAATCTCTTCTCTGTAATGAGCACTTGATCAGGTAAGTTGGCTGGCTAAATGTATAAAAACATTAGCTAGGTGACTATAGCTAGATATGCTAAACGAAACAAATTAGCATTTATTGATGATAGCTTTATAGTTATTTTATGTTTAATGCTGTTTGTCTTTTGCTTTACCAGTGGGTTTTCTGAATAATAAATAACTTGTTGTACATCTTCTTGTACATATGTACAGAAATGTGTTTGTTCTGTTAATGGGTGTGTGTGTGTGTGTGTGTGTGTGTGTGTGTGTTCTGTAAGTATGTGTGTACTCACTGCAGCCCACCACCACGTATCTGGGATGCTGCTGAACGGAGTTCCCGTCATGTCCTGTTCCACTGAGTACATTAGAGCGGAAAAAACAAAGATTCCCATAATAATAAATAAAAATAAGCAGCACACCTGCTCGAAACACTGACGCAGAGTGAAACCAAAAGCTCGCATTCCTGTTGAGTGTCTTGCTAATTTTAGAATGCGAAAAATTCTCATCAATTTGACAATTTTTAGCACTTTGCTAACTTTGCTCACTCGTGCCATTGTTTTGAGGTCATCTTGAACACTGAGATCTTCCTGATCAGAAAACATCTCAAACACCAGCTGGACAAAATATGGCATCACTGCTACCAAGTCCACAAAGTTCAGGCCACTTTTCAGGAAATTCTTCACATTGCAGGTGGTCAAGAGACGAAGGAAATACTCAGTGGTGAAAAAGAGAATTGACATGATTTCAACAAACTCCATGTAGGTTCTTCCATAAATTTTATATTCTGTCAGTTCACTCACTGTGTTTAGAGTCATGGCCACAATTGAGATGAGCACAAAGGTGGTGGACAACACGGCAAAAAACTTTGCTCCCATCGACGAGTATGGATTTTCCATTAAATCCCAAAGAGTCTTACGAAAATCACCCAGAAACATTGTTTTAAATCCTTCATCATTGTGAACAGGCTCAATTTCAGCCATCAGTTCTTTATTCACCTTAAGCTGGTCTCGAATTTCATCCACTTTTTCCTCGTACAGGATTCGACAGCAGCAAGGTGTGTCATTCAGTTTTAAACCCCAAAACTCAATTTCTTCCTCAAAGTGAATGGGACACACGCTCTCCATCACCCACAGCATGTTACTGTAGTAAAGGTGGAAGATGTAGTGGAAGAACGTTGGGTCTCGGTCAAAGAAAAATTCATTTTTGATCACGCAGTAATCATCGCAGAGTGTCAGACGCTTTACAGGATCTGAACACACAGCTAAAGCCCCGATTCGTGATTGAGGATATTTAATGGCTAAATGTTTGGAAAGATGAAACAATTTTCCACCTACATTAAGGCTGAGCATTCCTGAATGCCTGTGTAGTGGATTTGTTTCATTACATTTATTTTCTTTACTTGTATTTTTTAAATCTTCTACTTTATTCGCTGGACTGTCGAGTCTGTCCATTGATGTCCATGGTTTAACAGAACTGTCCTGAGAAAAAGGAAAAGCACAGTCCTCTCCCTCGATGCTATGTGAGAAGCTGGTATTGAGTTTAACGCTAGCGAAAAGACTTGATCGCCTCTTTATCAGCTGTTTGAATTGACGTCTCGAATGGTTCATAACTGCAGGTCTTGAGAAAAACTATTAGATGTCCAGATTATTTGAGCAAGTAATCAAAACACAGTCTAAAAGAATTTTTCCAAGTTCAGTCAAAATAATAGTTTTAAATTGTGACTAAATAAAATACCCAAACACACCCCAAATCATCAATCCGTCACGTAGCCAGTCTCCAGTCTGCAAGATGAAGAAATCAGAGAAGAAGACAGAGAGCAGGGGATTTAATCACTTCACATACTCTTAAGCTCTTGGAGTTAAAAATACACCCATGAGGATTAGTGCAGTGATTTAAAGTTCAAACAGGAAATGCAGAAGTTCAACAGCTTTAACTGAGGGCCAAACCCTTGTAAATGTTAAAGGATCATCAACGTTTAGCTGCATTAAAATTCTATATCTGTCCTTTCATTACTGTACTGTGTATCATTTTTGCCCCTGCATGTTGCCGTCATTAAGTGCACATGTTGTTGCTGCATTGTGAGGCATCAATATTTGCAAAGTGTTTGTGCATTTGTTTATCATTCACATAGAACACTGCCTAAACCTGATACTCTGCTCTAAAGTCATATTAAGATTCAGGGGTAAAAATCCTGAATCACCTCATTAACACCCCTTTCAGTCTGGTCCTATAAACAAGATAATACACACCAACATAAACTATACAGAAATACTTCCCAAGCCTAATAAAAAGGGCAGAGGTGTTCATCACAGCTGCTACTAAATACTGGTCACGTAGACGAGCGCAGTGAAGCTCAATACTGTTAAACATTCATTAACCATTCATCGGAACAAAAAGATCTGCAGGAACTTCAGAGAAGGAGGAAAAGTGCTTAAATTACTTATGCAACAGCATCACTCGCTAATGTTTATGTTACTGACACAACAGTATTTTTAATAGCTATGATAATCCAACAGCTCCATCTGGTGTCTCAAAAAACGAGTTACATCAGGGAACCTGTTTGGGGAAATGGAGCGTACTGGTGTACTGGATGGTAGTGTAATATCTCAGCTTACAGCCAACACAGCTAGCGTAGTAAGTCTGTAGAAATAATGAATTTTTCTTTGAATTTTTTTTTACAACCATTACCACATCATTTCTGCTATAAATTATCATTTTGGTCAGCTAAGAGTCGTGTGCAACTCGCAGTTTGGTAACTTTGTGAACCGCGGGCAGAAGTGAAGTGCAGCTCGGTTATTTGCGTTTGTTCTTTTGCACTAGCTTGAAAAGGGCAAAGTATAAACTGTAACCCGTGGACGTTTCAGCTGATGTGGTCGTGAGAGACGGACAGCTGGAACCGCCACCGCAGTTCTCCCCGCGGAGCTGAAGGGACAAGGACCGTGGAGCACTGTGCTGAGGAGCACGCTAACTCCTCCTGTGTAAGGAGGGACTCTACCGCCGAACCTGCATCACTGACTCGACCGCCACCTGCTGGACCTGCAGCGGATTCATTCACTCCGCTTGTTGTTTCCAAATCAGCTAATTCTTCTCTTTGAGAGGCGTGAGTAATGGAGAGGTTTGAGTAGCAGTTCATTAAAGTAGCCAAGGTTTTTTTTTTTGTATGTGCACCAACTCACGGGCCCCAACGGTGAAAAACCAGAAACTCAAGCGCTTGGTAAAGTTTTGAACATTTACAACAAGGTGGAACTAACCCAAACTATACTGATAGTGGTGTTTAATGTTTGTTAAGCTAAAATCGTCTGAGGCAGTGGTTAACTCCACTATGTTTTTTTGTGAGGAAGAAATGAGTATTTGAGTTTACTTGTCTAAATTTGTCTACAACATATTCATACACTTTGAGGGTTTGTTTGTTTTTTTAGTTAAAGCATAAAGGGATTTTTTATGAAAACATAAAAAAGGGAAAGATTTGAATACAGCACAGAAAAAAACAGAATATAGGTAAATATATTTTTTTTGTTATACATATTACTTGGCTGCTTTGAACTTTTCTTTTTCATTTAAAATGGTTTGTATATATTTTACACACTTGATATTTGTGTCTGGGGAATACCCGTATAGCTCATAGTGTGTGAGTGAGGTAATTCTTCAGTGGAAGCAGTGCACTGTTATTTCTTGATTAAATCATTTCTATACATTTATGCCTGTGATAACATCGTCTACTGGTAAATAGAGGTTAGCCAATTCACCACTAAGTACTCAGTATCCTGTTAATTAAAACCTTTTAAAGTATTAACCTCATCTAATATTACACTTCCAGTGCCAGGAAGGGGTTACAATAATAACCATTATTATTATTATTATTAGTAGTAGTAGTAGCAACAACTTTCACACTTTCTTCGCATTCAGTCAACAACATACTACTAATTGTTATACTTGTTGATTTCAAAGGACAATTTATTCTTTTGTTTTACAAGGCACAATAACTGGCTTAAAACGTATTTGTTTAGTTAACCCTACCATTAGTAGACTTTCTATTACACTAAGCACAGTCCTAACAATCTCTTCTCTCCCTCTCTCCTCCGGTCAAGCCATACACGATTTTATGGAAATATTAGAAATCTTGATTCTTTCTGCACTCCGGACCTGCCTGATCCGTTTCGGATGTCCTACCTCTGGATGGAGCTCTCATCTACTCCAATTCCAGATGGGACTACAGCTGCTTCTGTGATTCATATTCATGTAATTAATTTACATGTAATTCATTTTCATGTGTTTCATATTCATGTGATTCATTTACCTTTTCTCCCCTCCCTTCCCCAAATATTTCATTGAGAAAAAATAATAATAACAATAATAATTATCATTATTATTACCATTATTATTAATTAATTAATTAATTTAAAAAATTAAATTAAATTAAATTAAAAAGAATTCCCCATCAGCCGCCCCCCCGCCCCCCGCCCCCCTGGCTCATCATGGCTACTCAATAGCTGTCACTGGTTATATAAAAATTATAAAACCCAAGAACTAAAGTAAAATAAGAATATAAATAGCCTATTGGAGCTGAAGAGGGACACACACCCAAAGTCTCCATTTAAAAAAAGGAGACAGCAGTGTATCACCCCTAGGGTTGTCCACAAAGTGGACCTAGAGTAAGCTAAAAAAAAAATCCTAAAAAAAAAAAAATTCCAGTACGAAAAAAGTCCCCTGCTGACTTCAAATCTACTAAATAGTCTGCGCACTTCAACAAATATAATGTCCATACCTTTTAAAGACTTATACCTAATAATATTACACAGTGTAGCATATTAAAATAAAATACAAGAAGAGAATAACAAGATGATAATTATGAAATTAGATGAAATTAGAATAAATAATATTAGAATAGAGAATAAATTAGAATAAAGAATAAATTAGAATAAAGAATATTATATAAAAAAATAAAAAATAAATAAATAAATAAATAACCAAATAAACAAATAAATAAATAAATAAGGAACACTATACTGTGTAGGTGATGCAGTTCACCCCGGTTTTAAGAGTTTAACGTATTCTGCTGCTTCCTCCGGTGAAATAAAGTCCTTCTGGACTCCGTTGTATGTAATGCGAAGCCGAGCTGGATGAAGTATTCCATAGCGAGCTCCCTCAATATCACGAAGTTGACGCCGAACCTCGTTAAACGCGGCCCGGGCCCGGGCTGTCTGGACTGTGTAGTCAGGGAACACGGTCAGATCCCTCGCTTTAATCTGCTGGCGCTCTCTCGCACGGCGTAAAATATCAACACAGTCACTGTAGTAATGGAATCTGTATACAATAGCTCGTGGTCGTTCACCAGACTTCGGCTGAAGGGTCCAGTTGTACCGGTCCAAAACCGGCTCCTTCTCCAGACCAAACGTCTCCTTTAACAAGGCCGCTACAGCAGCGGTTGTACACGTGTCAGGGCCCTCTGGAACTCCGACTATCCTAATGTTATTGCGCCGTGACCTCGACTCCAGATCCTCACATTTATTCTCTAATTGAGTCACGGTTGCAGTGAGAGACTCGATAGTAGTCTTCATATGAACGATATCAGAGGTGTAACCAGAGAGAGTGTGCCCCATTTCTCCCACAGTACTTTTCAGTGTTGATATGGTGGCCTCGGTAGCGACTTTATCACTAGCCAGCTGTGTTTTCATGGCCTGCAGGTCAAGCTGGATAGTAGACAGCGCATCACAGAGTCTTCTGAAGATTCTCATAGTCTCCTGGTGCTTCAGATGATCCTGAAACTCCTTCCTCAAATCAGCGTTGTCCTTCCTCATTACAGCCAGCAACTCAAGCTTGAATGCAGCGAAGTCAGAGCCACTCTGGGACGCGGATGAGACCGCGGGTTCACAGGGGGAAGGGAGCGCAGCTACGGATTCCTGGGCAGGAGGCGCGGGTGCGGGTTCATGGTGATTGGGAGGCGCGGTGCGGGATTCGGCGAAGAGAGCTGCAGGTGCGCCCCTCCAGACCTCAGTTTTGTCTGAATGCTACCACCGGTTTTCAAGTTTTTCCCCGACATCTTTAACGAACCACCGAGTTAAAAGTACAAATAAGGAAACGAAGTAGAATAAGTCAAAAAATACTATGTATATAATATTTTATATATAAATTATATATAAAAATATTATATTACAAAAGAAAGTGCTAATTAATTAAAATTTTTGATCGAAATCAGCAGGAAACTCAAACTACACGTCTTACTCCATCGAACACCGAATTCGAACCTCCTACAGCTGCTTCTAAGGCCAAACATACTTCCAATAAAACCATAATGAACTTTCCTTTACTTTCACACTATCCGTTGTTACCCAGATAAGGATGGGTTTCCATCTGAGTCTGGTTCCTCTCAAGGTTTCTTCCTCTTAACATAACATCTCGGGGAGTTTTTCCTCACCACCGGCTTGTTCAATTGTGATAAATTTGAACATTTAAAATCTGTATCATGTGTTTTCTATATTTCTGTGAAGCTGCTTTGAAACAATGTCCATTTTAAAAAGCACTATACAAACAAAATTTTATTTAATTGAATTAACTAAATAACTGAAACATAGGAACACAGCAAATGAGTAACGAACTTTATGTGGGAAACATCAAGTGTAATGGAAGGTGATGGTCAAAGACACATGCTGATTAAGCCAATATTCCTAAAGTCATCTGTGTGGGTAAGAGCCTTTCTAACCTTGCCTTGATGTATGACTTCAGAGATCATGTTGTGCAAGCAGCCAGTTTAACGAACAGTAGAAAGTTCAGTAAAATGTCCACAATGCTTTTGTTGCTTCACATTATTATTATAAGCCTTTGTCACAGCACAGTGAAATTACTTCTTTTCATATCTCAGCTTGTTAGGAAGTTGGGGTCAGTGCGCAGGGGCCAGCCACTATGGATAATTGTAGCATATATAGAGAAAATAGCAGTGAGCCTTGAACACACCTAGGGGTGTAAGAGTTTAAGCAGTTAATCTGATGGAGTTTATGTCTAAATGTTAGGTCTGAGTTTTGCTTTTACATTTAAACGAACAGATGAAACTGTTTATCAATGATTCCATGTAAGAAGTCTGAATGTGTGAGTGAACACATTCATGCAGCATGCTCGCTGTAGACATGTTCATGCCTGTGTTGTCAATCCCCCTCACTCTCCCATCAGCCCCCCACTGTGATGTCACCCCCCCCATCATCCCGCTCTTTGCCCCCCTGCTGATTAATAAATTTTAGAGAGGCAGGAAGAAAGGTTTTAAAAAATAAGTTTTATTGGTCTGTTTGAGACCAAAAGTTCTCTTGTAAAAAAAAAAAAGATAATACTATGGAATATCTTGCAAACATAAATTATGGAAGAAAATAAAGATGTACAAAGAATGTTAAAACCACAACTATAATAAGACAAATATCGCATCAAATAACATTAATATATAACACTGACACAATTATAAACACACACGCAAACACATTTCAATGTTTAAAGTGAAAACAGCAGTAAAATATCAACACCAGTCAATGTGACTGAAAGTCAGTGCACTGGAATGTGCACAGGTTCAAACTCGCTGAATAACACATTCCTGTGAAGAACTCACATTTTACATACAGTGCCTTGCGAAAGTATTCGGCCCCCTTGAACTTTTCAACCTTTTGCCACATTTCAGGCTTCAAACATAAAGATATAAAATTTTAATTTGTGAAGAATCACCAACAAGTGGGACACAATTGTGAAGTGGAACGAAATCTATTGGATATTTTAAACTTTTTTAGCAAATAAAAAACTGAAAAGTGGTGCGTGCAAAATTATTCGGCCCCTTTACTTTCAGTGCAGCAAACTCACTCCAGAAGTTCAGCGAGGATCTCTGAATGATCCAATGTTGTCCTAAATGACTGATGGTGATAAATAGAATCCACCTGTGTGTAATCAAGTCTCTGTATACTTTCGCAAGGCACTGTATTTATGTTTATAATTATTTTTTAGTTTTACTCTGGAAAATGCCTTTAAATAATACCATTTCTGTTTTTTTAAATGAGAAATCTGCTGTTTGGTCCAGGAGTTCATTGTTTTTTTGTAAACAGTCCATTAAGAAGCCTCTGAAAACAAACTCTGACAATTCTGTAGCTTTCTGAGGTGTTCTGCATTTGAGAATTTCTCCAGAATCGTTCTGACATGCAGAACTAGGTGTCAGCTCAACACTGGAATCTGACTTTTTAGCTTTCTGCCTTCCATCATTCATAAATAAATTTATCCATACAAATTTACCAAAAAAAAAAAAAAAGACCGGTGTGACCTTCTGAGCACCAATAAATTCTTCAGGAATAATAATTTTTCAGAAGTAATGTTGTCATTACAGTTTGCAGCGTTAACTGTATTTAGCGCACAGGTGAAATCATCATCACTGTGGTTTTCAAAGAATAATATCGACCATGCCAGGTCTTCCAGAACATTCCCTGTTTCCTCTGATGCCTCTGTTTGGGAGGCGTGATGAAATACCTGCCATTGAGGTTGGAACGGCCACAGTTACTGAACCACCAGCCACCTGAAAGGATAAGACGACGACATGTTAAGAGCTGATCTCAGTCTGTTTCTGTACAGTGGTGCAGATGAACATTATGGTCATCTTAGGGTTAGGGTTTCTCACCAGACAGATGTTTGGCGCAGTTGAAGTCATATTTCCAGTCGTTGTCTTTGTCGCGGGTTGAAAATGGCAGACTGGACAACTCTGTGCTTAAAGAACTTTCTAGATTACCATCAGGACTTTCCAGAATTTGGAGAGAATAATTCTTGTCCTCCCCGTTCAGACGGAAACGGTACTGCACGCTTTGATGCTCGTCTCTCCAGTCTGTCATTTGAATCTTCAGGATAAAATCTTCATCTTTAGTCAAACGGTACATTTTCTCGAGGCCGAGCCAAAACTCACCTGCACATTAGAGACGATTTTACTTTAAAAGCCTCTGAGATTCCTTATGATCAGATTAATATTTAAATTCTTTAACTGATAGTAAAGTAAATAAAATCTTTTTTTACTAATATTAACAATGCTGCTATGAGATAATGCTAATGTTAACACAGGCTAAATGCTAACTGCTAAAGCTTCCTGTGTTTTCAGATCAGAAACTCACCATCAAGGTTTCCGAATCCGTTTTGATATTCATTCCACAGCTGATCAAAATCTACAGATCCATCAAGGCGTCTTTGGATAACGGTCCAGCCACCATCTACACACCCCCACACACACACACACACACACACACACACAAGTAAGACATGTACAATTATTATTACCTATGTTAGACAATTAATTCGTATTTATTTTTATTCTCATTTTTGTTGCTACTAAAATTAACCGAGTAAAAAAAACCAGTTTGGGCTTCGTGCTGATTTACAGAATTGGATTTTAAGTGCAAAACCTCTGAAGGATTGATTTATTTGGCTGATTTGTTTGCGTTCATACCAGAAGTCATTTCGCAGTAGACGTGGAGTGGCGGTGAGTCAGGAGGCTGCAGAGTATAAACTCCGCTTGCTGTCTCTCCACGCAGGAACACATCGTGACAATTTGATGCTGTTCCTGCAAAATAACATTAAACACAAGTTTAACATAACAGTTCAGCACAGATAGGTGTGTGGGTGTGGACACGTATATGTGAAAACTTTAAGTGTGAGATTTCTATTTAGGTTAACTGGACAAATTAAAAGCGGCATGTGTGCACGTATGCACGCACTATTGTTCCTTAGCAGAAATTTGGAGATTCCCATTTGGAAGCACTGAGTGTGTAAACATGACCTTTCCCCTAGTTCCCAAGCTGACTTCCCTCATCTGCTGTTCATTACGTGCGCCAGCGCACACACACAGTCATGCCTCTTTCACGTGCACAGCAGTGTGTGTGTGACGTCACAGCGAGTGAACAGTGAATGCTGACATTTGAGATGCAGCCTCAAGGAAACACAATGGAAAAAACAAGCTACTAAAAACACCACCAATAACACCATTAAACACCCCACTCACTGTGGAAATCACTGAACTGAAAGTATTTTAATCTGATTCATAATTACACAACTCCATAGACACTTCATTTGTTTCACATTTGAATAACCCAATTCAGCTTTATTACAAAGGAGACTGTGTGTGTGTGTGTGTGTGTCTGACAGATCTAGGCTATAGGTCACACTGCTGGAGGAAGTGACTGCACTTTTCTTTGTGACAGAATGAAATCTCCTCAAACAGCAGAAAGTCTGTACAAAGTTCATGAGCCAAAAATATTCATCTGTGTTCCATCTGGATCAAAGCCAGCAATCTGATCTAAACCTCAGTGTCTCTGCAGATCGGATAAACATGCCTCAACTTTCACCTACTTGGATACTTTACAACTCATTTTGATGTATTAAATAATACCGTCTGAACGCAGAAGTATTTAATTCTAAACATCTACAAACAATAATTAAATGTTCCCTTTTATCAGGCCACTTAATAGGTGTATTTTAACTGATTTTTGTGCTGCCCAAAGAATTGGCACCCCTCTAGAGGGGTCCAACAGATAAGTGGGAGGGTTTTATTTTACTGTGTGTGAACACTTTGATCAGTACACTTCATTAGTCACATGATATAATGCTGTGCAACTGTAATAACATGTGTAATAGACACTTATACCAGCTAATACAATGTGTAATTAATTATAATAAAATCTACATTTTATTTGTGTGGTGTAAAACTCACCGGTGTCATGTTGTTCAGTCCGAACTTCATCAGCACTCGGGTTCAGTCTCTCCTTTCTCATCTGGATCTGTAAAGCACAGAAATAATGATCACAAACAGGATTGTGATATCACTGTGATGAATTAACTTAAATCATTTCTCAATGAAACTATTAAACACAACTCACTTGACTCTGCAGCGCTCGAATACGAATGTTCTGTTTGTCCAGTTTTTCCTGCTGCTGTTTAATTCTTTCCACAAGTTCATCAATTCGCTGATTCTGTGCCTCCAGCTGCAACTAAAAACAAATGATAAAATACAATTAAATATAGGCATGTGGAATGTGAGGGTTTATTGAATACACTTCATAATAATTCATACAACTGAGTGATGAAAACACCCACACACAGAGCAGACATCAGAATAAAAATCACCTTTAAAATCATTGTAAACATTAGAACAGCTGCACTGTGGCTCGGGAGTGAAACTCTACTCACTGGTCTGAATTCTAAAATATAATCATGACAGAAGGAGCTATTCAATTTCACGCTGATCTTCTGTGAAAATATTCCTGCACGTACACGCACGTACGCTTCTGCCAACACACGCGAGCACGCGCACACACATTGCAGGTGGACTGAAGTGTCATTTGACAATAATAATGTTTTACTGTTCAGAGATAAACGAACCTGAATGGCGCGCGCGTCGCTGTGATTGCCGCTCGTGAGCGCGTGCCTGTCTCTCTGCACCATGTTGTCCACTTTTTCCTCCAGGTTACCGATCCTGTCGTGCACGCGCTGTCTGTCCCTCAGCAGCTCTCCGCTTTTCTCTTGCAGGTCGGAGGACATGTTGAGGATCCGGTTCTCGCGCTCCTCCAGACTCTGCGCTCGTGCTTTAAGAGTCTCGCTTTCCTCGTGCAGACGCCGTGTCAGTGCCGTGAGCTCACTCACGCTGCCGTTAAACACTCGGAGTTTGACAGAAATGTCCCTCATCTGTCCCTTCGTTTTGTCCACGTGCTCTTTCAGACTCTGTCCGAGTTGTAGCAGGCCGTGCGCGAGCACGTTAACGTCATCCCAAGCGGCATATTGCACGCGCTTCTCTTTTCCTGCAGGAGCTTTTCGCTCGTACGGGGAACCAGAACCGGAGCTCACGAGCACCGTGATGCACAACAGCTCCGACAGCTTCATCTTCATTTCGGTGTGCGTGGAAAAGATACCTCCAAATATCGTCGTGTTTCTCTCGCGCAGGGCTCTGCTTTATTTATACTCGCACTGTGCTCGGTTCCTAGCCTCTGATTGGTCGGTTCTTCCTCACAGTGTTTAACTCTTTCGGTACTCGTTGTCGCAACAATGCAGAGGTTTATATGATCAACATCTCGCGAGATTTAAACACAAATCTGTGCTCTCTCTCTCTCTGTGTGTGTGTGTGTGTGTGTGTGTGAACTGGGGGAAAGGTCACTCACTAACAGAAAAGTAGCAGATACCGTTTTCCTTTGAGCGTATGTGTGTGTGTGTGTGTGTGTGTGTGTGTGTGTGTGTGTGTGTGTGTGTGTGTGTGTGTGTGTGTGTTTATCATCAACGTTTATTTTTGATTTATTTTTATTTTAACTATTTGAAGTAGAATGTTACACATTTTTTAAAATATAATTTTGCATTTATTTATGTTGATACAACTTATTTGATTTTGTGTTCTTTACAGCAAATAAACCAAAAAATGATCATTTATTTACTTTGTGTTAACACAGATTTGTGTTTGAGGTAACAGTGAGATCGATGTAAAAACATGTCACAATTGAGCAGAAATAGAACACAGAAGCAACAACTTTAATTCCACTGTGCATTTCTACAATTAAAGTTATTTTTAAAAAAATAACTACAGCCATTTTCATGATTATGTAAAACAAAAAATGAAGAAAAGTGCAAAGGAGAAGTGTTCGAAGTGTCTATTTTATTAAAATGTTTATCTTTAATAACATCTCAAGAACAGGAAAAATAAAAATCCAAATTTCCACATGTTAATGTTAATATTAATGTTGTGTGTATGAGTGGTGTGTGTGTATGAGTGGTGTGTGTGTATGAGCGGTGTGTGTGTTGCGTGTGATGCGTGTTAACGAATGTTCAGTCTGAACAGCTGCTTTTCAGCTCAGAGCACAACGACCTTTCACCTACATTCTAACACACATCCGCGTGGCAGTGAAAAATCCACACTTCTGGAAAATGATTGAAAATGACTACAGTGAAGATTTACACGCACACCACAGGAACTGTATTTATTTAATTTACTTATAGATTTACTCAGAAGTTTATTTATGTGGCTGTCACAAGGCACTAATGAAACACTGAGTAAAATAAAATTCATGAAAATCCATTTAAGAAAAACTGTAAGGAAAAATAAGGGCACTCTGAGTAATATTACAGATGGACATTGTCTACAGCAGAAAATAAATTTCACAGTTCAACATAAAAATTCATTACACTTGAAAGGGCTCAGTAATAATTAAAAACTGATTGTTTAAGGTTCAAGTGTATCATGTCTTTTTGTGCCTGATGTTTGATGTCTATAAAAAGCTTTTAAAAAAACTAATTATAGCCTGTGACCTTCCATTCATGACACCACATAACCAAAACCAGGGTTACGGATCACACAGAAAGCAGAAAGCAGGTGATGTTGATCAGAATTTTCTGTTTGATTTTCATCATTCCATGGAACACAAGTGAAGATCAGAACTAGACAAATGCCTGATGCTGATTCATTTCTTCAGACATCAGGTAGTGAGGGATTCAAGGTTACTGAAGGAACTGATAATGATGCCTCAAGACCATGAGATCAAGAACCTAACTTTGTTGTCTGGAGGTAGTAGAAGATAAACTTACCAGACACCTCTGTAACCTCAGGAACAAGAACACACACTGTGCATGTATTTTCGTGAGCTTTTTTCTTTGTGTATAAGTGCAGGACATTAACAAGTGATTTAAAATAGACACTTACTAACTGCACTATGGAAAACAACCTGATAAAATAAAAAACAGGGTTATATGTATTTTATCATATTTTATCACATTTTTCTCATTTGTAAGTCGCTTTGGATTAATGTAAATCAAATCAGGCACATTAAACCCCAATATAAGAGCAACACCGCCACCTTGCGGTCCATTACTAATATTAGTATTCTTATATTCTAAACCTATTCTCCTCTTTCTAAATGAAATGTTTCCTGCAAAGAAGCAGAAATTATGTACAATTTAATATTTTGAAATGTTATATATGAAATTGATAATTTGAAATAATTATAATGTATAAGAATTTTAACACTGTATAATATGCTTGGAATAAGCTAATAATAAAAAAGAGCCATAGCAAAAAAAAAAATAAATAAATAAAAAATAAACCAAAACAGCAACAATGTCTTGTGTTTACAAGTTACAACATAAAAAGAAATGATATTTATTTTCATTACATAATAATACTTTTAAATGTTAATATATAATAATATTTATTTATTGAACTATAAAACAATGCCAAAAGTTGTAAAGACCTGCCAGTTTCCAACCACAGTGTAGAGGACACGTGATTGCTGGTTTCCATGAGATTCTGAGATAGATAGGCTAATAATTTCTCTGTTAAATATTTATGATAGGTTGACAATTCTATTTAATTTATATGAATAAAAAACTAATTTTGAGATGTTCAACTCTGTTCTGTAAAGTTAAATGTAGGTTTAGTAACAGTGGCTGAATTCCAAACATGGATTTTCATGTTTAAGTGACCCCCCTTAATCTCTGCACTTTAGACTTTAATAATGAAGTCAGTAGGGTACAAGACACTCTTTTTGAAACCCACACACCCCTACTGCTCATAGTCATGTCACGGCAAACCAGTGACTCAATTTCCCAGAATGCACCACAAACTACAAACCGACGACTACAACTCCCAAAGATAAACACTGTCATGTCACCTTCTCTTGAGAACTAATCAGACAAACCTGTTCCCAATTACAGATCACACCACACAGAGACACGCATACACACAACGGTATTATGTGCGGTTAAGTTTTGGTGCTGTCGGGATCAAGCCATCACACACACACAAACTCTCTCTCTCTCGCACTCAAAATAACCCTGTTAATATTAGATTGTCGCAACGATTGTGTTTCTATAACGTGTCTTAATCTAACCAGGGTGTTGGTTTTGCTTCTAAACGGATAATTTAAAAAAAATAAAAATTCGTGTGGTTAGGAAGTGACCCCACGTGTCCCCGCTGTAATATGTATTGGAGCCAATGAAGAGACACTACGTGAGTGACCTATTGAGGTGTAAATAGGTTTCGGAGCGATCTCTGTGTTTAAAGTGCATTCTGACTTCCGTTTTTTTAGGCGTGGCAAAACACTCCAAATCGCGCAAAATAACTGTTCTAAAATTAAATCTTCACAGCGATTATGTTTCTGTACCGTATCTTAATCTAACCAGGGTGTTGTGTTCGCTTTTTCGAGTTGGATAATTTTAATATTTTCCCGCGATACGGCTGGTGTGTTCAGCTAGAACCAGGGGAGGAATACGACGCGCCCACACTGAGGTATTTATTAATTCCCTTGATAAAGCATTATATGCAAAGTTATTTGAGGAAATAAGTTTATTTACTTATTTTATATATTTATGCTGATAATTTGTGGTTTGAGAGGTTTTGAATCGGTTATAACGTGTTCGGTTATATATAGGTTGGGGTTAGGCTTAAATGATGCTATTTAGTTACTCAAAGTTATTTATTTGTTTACTTTATTTAGTTATTTATTCACTTGCTTATTTACTTATTTGATTTTTTTATTTATGGTGTGGGATAGGTTTATGATTTGGTTGTAATTGGGTTAGATTAGGATATGGAAGTGTCTGACTTTGATACAGTTAAGGTCAAATAATTTTTAAAAGTGGGGTTAAGTTATAATCCCTGGTTCAGGTTTACGATGGGGGTAATTGGGCAAGACCTTGTTGGCTGTTGGTTGTAGCAGTTGTATTTAGGTCTAAGTTGCTACCCCTGAGTAAGGCACTACTGGTGAGGTTTGGCTATAACTCCACCTGATCTTGGGCTTTCTTCTTTCCGGCAGGTTTTATCCTGCATGTCGGAACGATAGGTTAAGCAGAATAAAGAATGGACTACCTGTCTGGGCAGTACATTCACCATGCCTGTCTGGGCTTGTCTCTGCATGATTGTCGTGTAAGTTCCTGTTCCAGCAATGCAGTTGGAAGTGGTATTTCGTTTTCTGGGGTTAAGGTGTTACTCCTAAATGAAGGTTTGCTGATATTTGGGTATTATTTTACCCCATGTTGGGCTTTCTTCTTTTCTTCACAGTTGAGTGTAGACCTGCGTTAATGCCCCCGCAAAACGTCAGCAAAATAGTCTCAATTGTTTGTGCTGTAAAAATTTTCGTTTGTGCTGCTTCAGTTCAGGAGATATTAAAAGAATATTTATAGGTCATTCTTGGGTCACCCCTCCATGCTCCAAGTTCATTCAAAATAGTCTCAATCGTTTGTGCTGCTTTTGTTTTTAATTTTTGATGTGTTTTTTTTTTTTTTCTTTCTTTTTTTTTAAGCAGTCCCACTGGCAGATCATCTTGATGCACTGTACATCAACCCGGACAAAACAAGGTGGCACTTTTGCTGACACTTTACCGAGTAAGACACCACAACACTGATTGATGTAGGTCTTCAGATCAGGATGAGGATTAAAAGCCTTGACCAGAGCTCCAAGCAAAGCCAGAGAAAAGTCACACATCCTCTTTTCGAATTGGTGCACCTGCACGTATCCATTCTGTCAGCCAATGTATTATTGCATTAACATCATGTCTCTCTGACAGCATTTGCACCACTGGGACACTTGAACTCTCATCCCCTGCCAGAACACCCTGCCATAAAAAGATATGGCCAAATATGCCATTTGGTCTCTGTAGTTTCCTCACCACTGAGCCAGTTGCATCAAAACTCACAGTGGAGTTAGTAGACTTCTTTGATAATGACTTGTACATAAACATTTGTGTTTGACTCCAGTAGTGACAGAAGAACTTGTCTAGTCCAGTGTCTTTAATGCTACCACTGTGAGGTGCACTATATTTTAACATCTGCAGTGACAAAATAGGGTCCTTGTCACCTAATTCGAAGTCATTTCTCTCTTGCTTTGCTTTGCGCAAGGTGGCCAAATTAAGAAGATGGCATGGCTCAGGGTCTCCAAAATCCATCAGCTTTGTTGCCCCTGATGCCCTCCATACATGGGGTTCCTTTCTACCCTCACGCAGTTATTTGGCTATATGCACACGCAAGTTACCAGACATCGGACGCTTTGAACATCCAGTGTGCAGGGAGTCATCAGTGTTTTTAATTAAACAATTGAGCACCATTGGGCTGTTCATTTCAGGCTCGTTTATTTTATGCGGTATGGGACAGGTTACGATTAGGGTTGGAGTTTTGGTTAGCAGTTAGAATTAGGGGCTAGGGTTTAGGAGCTAGAGGTTGGGGTTAGTGGTTAGAATTAGGGGTTAGGAATGGGGGTTTGGGTTAGCGGTTAGAATTAAGGGCTAGGGGGGTTGGGGTTAGGGTGTTAGGAGGGCGGGCGCTAACCTGCATGCACAGGCCATCAATGTTGTTCACTCAATTAGATTCACTTCTCATTCATGCCTAGTGGATATATAGTGCCTAATTTGTTAATCCAGATCTTTCTTTGCTCTTTTCCTCTGGAGTACAGACCACGGCGGATTGGCCTGCAGGACCGTGACTCTGAATGAGTCCCATCCTTGCTCCAGAACGTGTCGGACCAGGTGGGTATTTTTCTCTTTTCCTTTCAGGGTGTTGTGTTTATGCTGCATCATTCTGACAAATATGGTGTTACCCGTCTCACCCACATATTGGGCCACACACTTTTTGCAGTTGATGAGGTAAACTGCATTTTTGCTGTGTATGGTGCCCGAGCGGTGAGTGCGGAACACTTCCTTCGTGGTCCTATTTTGGACGTATTCTTTGTTGTAAAAATATTGCCCGTGATGTTTGGGTTTTACCTGGTGAAGAGCATGGAGTTTAGATCTGATCAGATGGTCCTGCAGATTCTTGTTCTTCCGGAACGCCGGAATGACTTTATGGTCTTTGAAAATTTGTGTCTGTTCCAACAGGTTCCGGAAATTGGATCTGACCTCCCTGGTCAATTTCACCGAGGTCGACGAATATGTGAGGACGAAAGGCACGGTGGTGCCCTCCGTCTGGGTCCCCTTAGTCAGGTAAGATTTAAGGATTTTTCTAAGGAAGGACCTGTTGTATCCTCTCGGCCTGAGTGCTTTAAAGAGGATCTGTGTCGCTTCTCTGAAGTCCCGTTCCTGGGTGCATGTGCAGCCAAACCTCAGGAGTCGCGACTTGACTAGACCGGAATAAGTGTGTTTGGGATGGAAGCTCCTTTTGTGTAGTAGGGCATGCGTGTCGGTCTCTTTGAAGAATACTTTGATGTCCAGCTTGTGTAACGAATCGAAGGCTGGACCCTTGTACGTCGTGGTGTCCACGAAGTCTACCGACTCGTGACTGACGGTGGATTTTAGTGTTATGGAAGGATGGTGGTTGTTTAGTGAGGCCTTGAATTCCCTAAACTCCTCTTCAGAGTGGGTCCACACTCCCCAGACATCATCCAGATATCCGAAGTAGTGGAGGGGCCTTTTGTGGCATCGGGCTAAGGCCAAAGCCTCCCACTCTGCCATAAAAATATTGGCGTAGGCCGGGGCGAAATTCTTGCCCATCGCCTTGCCTTTTATTTGCAGTAAAAATTCCCAGTTGAACTGTCCTTTCTGTTTAAATGAATGTCCAAAAGTTGGATGAGTTCCTCATCAGGCCTGGAGGCATCTGGGTGTTTTTTTAAATATATTTTTTATCACCTGTATACCCTCTTGGATGTCAATATTTGTGTATAGGCTGTCTATATCCATGGTGAAAAGGATGGATTTTGGTGGGATTTTTAGTCCTTTCACCTTGTGTATGAAATCGTATGTGTCTTTGATATAACTGGGGTGGCCAATAGATAGGGGATTTAAATAATAATCTAAGAATTCGCCCATGTAGTAGGTTTCGTTGCCACAATCAGACACTATAGGTCTCCCTGGGGGAATTTCATGGGGCCTGCTCCATTTTGCTCGGTCCTTATGTATTTTTGGGAGCATGTAGAACCTCCTGCTTCTTGGTTCCGCATCCCCTAGCAGGTAGGATTTTTGTTTTGTGTTGATGTATTTTTTGGCGTATAGGTTTTGGGCTATTTTCTTCACCATAGGTGTCGTGTCGTCCATGTATACTGTCTTTCAATTTCCTGTAGTATTTGGGGTTATTTAATTTTTTATATCCTTCCCATGAGTTTTGTTCCCGGTTCATGATTACTGTCGAACTCTCCTTATCTGCAGGTTTAATGACAATCTGATTGTTATCTTGCAGTTGCCTGAGAGCGTCCATTTCCCCTAAAGTGAGGTTAGGCTCTTCTCAGGATGGTCTGAAATGTTTTTAAAGTTTTAGATCCGTCTGGATGAGCGTGTGGAGTTCAGTGGGCAATTTGTCTGTCGGAGGGGGCCAACCTGATTTGGGTGTGAAAGGAAGGGGGTGGTTTTCTGTGTCCTGGTGGAAATAAGCTGCCAATTTAAGTCTGTGGTATTATTGTAGGTGGAATTGTTTTATTACCTGTTGCTTCCTACCCGTTATCCCCGATGGAATGAATGTAAGGCCTTTATTGAGAAGGCTGAGTTGAGAGGGAGTGATGTGGAATTTCTTCGACAGAAAAATGACATTTCTATTCCCCTCCTGTGTATGCAGGCTCGTGGGGATATTTATTTTTAAATATTGCAGCCAATGCTGGAGCATGTTGCAGGCCATGTCTGCCATTCAATGTATTTGGTCACGTTTGGTTTGAAATTCGGAGCTGGGTAGGGCCGGAATGTGTTTATGGTTTTTAATGATGTAGGCGTTGAGGGTATCCAAATGAATTTGCTCGTTGGTTGGGAGCTCAGGGGAAAAATTCACCACTGGCACCCAGATTTGTGCCAGAGGGAATTTTTCTTTAGCTGTTCTCAATAGCCCCTGCAGTCCCTTGATAGCAGTTTCATGGACGTTGTTTTGTCTGCCATTGATGCCCAAGGAGAAAATGACGTGTTATGTGTCAATAGAGGCTGTGTTTTTGTCCAGTATCTGTTTCACATGTGTAAACTTAGCTCCTGGATAGCTCTCTATCTGTAGGTTGGCGTTCTTGAAAGGCGGCATCCTGGACAAATTGGGAGTCCCTGAGAATGAGGAATTTTCTTCGGGCCGTCAGTGTCCAGAGAGATTTTCTTTTGGTCGAAATATGTCTGTTGGGTCGGTCTTCCCGTATGTTACAGTGCACTGTGGGAGACGGGCCGGACCCCAAGCATAGAAGGGCCTGTGTGGCTGTCTTAAGGCTAGTGACAGTGTTGGGGCTCAACGTCACTTCTTGTGCCGTGACGTTCTCTTGCCTTTCGCGCTCAGGACTAAAGGTCACTTCTCATGCAGTGATATTCTCTTGCATGTGCTCTCCTTGGTCCTCGAAACAGATGCGGTCATTCTCCTCTCTGACACAAGGGTTGAGATGTCGCCTAGGAGAGGAGGGGACAGGAGATAAACGGAAGTGTTCGGATCACTGTCCGAGTCTTCCCTGACGGGGGACCACTTGTGCAGCGGGTCAATCATCGTAGAGACCGTAGTGGACATTAGAGGCATTAGAGACATTGTGTATAAGTGCCTGTACTGTTATAGCTCTAGCTGGTGTATTTTGTGGTTGAGGAGGAGTAGGGGAGGGATTCAGGGTCTCGGATTCCTCTCCCCTCTCCCCCGGATCGTTAGGAGGAAGGACCGTTTTGTCTTTGAGTCTTTTGCCAATACCTCGTTTTGCCCACATGATGGCAGTGTTGAAGCATTCTTCCCAATCCTTGGAGGAAAGGTGCTGCAGTTTGGTGTGTTTTAGTTTATGTATGGGCGCGCCGTGCGCGCTCCATCCTGTGCCCACTGAAGTGATTCCTCGTTGAAGGCTTTAGGCCGAGACACGAACGTTACGGGTCCCGGGAGGGCCCGGGTTTCAAAAAATTGTGGTCTACCAGACCGTTGTTGGAACTCACCGCGGTGCGTCTGCACTGCTCTCCTATGGCCACCGTATTTGACCATGTCTGCGTAGGAGAGCATTCCCTCTCCCTGTGTGTAACGTGGGGCTCGGTAACCACCGTATCTGCCCATGTTCCCATAGAAGGGTGCTCTCTCTACCCGTGCACGCTGTACGGGGTCGTGATAAGTGTGGGGCATGGGCCGACCATAACCCCGGACGGTACGTTTGCGTCCACGTGTGACGACTGTCCAGTCATCTCTTTCTGGCCGGACCATGTTTTAGTAATTTTTATAATCAACAGAAGGTTTGATGGACTCCGGTGATTGTATTGTTTGATTCCTTTTTTGTGTCTAATTGTGAATTTTTGGTGTATTAAATGAATGTGGATTTTTACTAATGTCCAATTTTAATGTTTTTATCTCTTTTAGGTGTTGGGGTGATAAAGTAAGGCGTATTTTAATGAAATATGAAAAAAGGTCAGTGGAATATTTTCCTTAAATTTTAGTTAAATTTAGATTTTTACTGATATCCAATTTGAACCTTTTTATATTTTGTACCTTTCAAAGTAATGTCTATTTTAAGTCTAACAAAGAATATAAATTAATGGAATACTTTGTTTTTTAAGCAAAGTTCAAAACAAAGGGTGAAAAGAAAAGAGGGGAAAAAAAGGAACAAGTCATTGCAACGTTTTGGTTCTCTCAGAACCTTCTTCAGGCAGGCTTGTTCTGTTTTTTTTAAAATAAAAAAAAAAAAAGGGAAAAAAAACAAATTGTCCAAAATGAATAAAATGATAAAAATAAAGAAAATTAGTGGATGAAGAATCAAAAATAGCAGAATTTAAAGTGCAGATGGTTGTTAGAAGCTTTCTCTCTGAGTTTGGAGCAATGAATGGCGTTTTGCATTTCAGTTGTCCCTTTTAAAGGGTGGGGGCCGGGACTCAATTTAAACCATCCAATAGGCGTCTTTCCCCTCCTCTTGGGTTGAAAGACAACGGTTCCCAGTCAATCAGGCAAACCGCTGACTTTCGGAGCTTTGTGGAAACTCTTTCAGAAGGTTTTGAATATAAACACAGTGATGGGGGCGGGGCTCGATTCAAACAAGCCAATACGAGCCTTTCTTTTTTACAAAATGGCCGCCTAGCATTAAAGCTTCTGTGTTACAAAAAAGATTACTAATTAATGTGTTTTCATTTTCTATGTTTGTTAAATAATTAATTATTAAATTTTTGAAATGATTCGTTTTGTTTTTGTCTGTTTCTTTTCCAAGAAAAAAGGCTTTTGGTTGGCATAACTGCATTCTAATGTGTATTTTATCCCTAATCTTAATGATTGTGATTTAATTAATAATAGTTGGGTTAATTAGGAGTGTTAGGAGGCCGATTAGGGTTGGGGTTATGGTTAGCGTTTAGGGTTAGGTTTAGGCTTAAGGTTGGGTTTAGGCTTAAGTTTAGGTTTAGGGTTAGGGTTAGGTTTAGGCTTAAGGTTAGTTTTAAGGTTAGGGTTAGGGTGTTAGCGGTTAGGGTTAGGTCTGGGGTCAGGGTAAGCGCTAACCTGTATGTACTGGCCATCTTATGTCGCTCACTCCACTGCATTCCTCTCCCACATCAGCCAGTCCATTCCCACCATTCCTTTTCTCTCTTCTTTTCTCCAGGAACTATACAGGCACAGAACGGCGCCCAGAAAAGATCTCCATCCGTGTCGGGGGACACCTCGGACTCGGTGAGTGTATTCTTTGGGTCGTGTCGTGGTGTTTGCAAGCTGTGTGTCTTATTTTCTTTTGTGTCTCCCGGTGGGATTGAGTCTTTGTTGGGCCTGTCAGGCTGTGATGGAGTGACACGGATTCCCCTTCGTGCGTCGGAACTGTGCCGTTCACGCTCCCCTCAGTCCCTGAACGGGATAGGGTCTTTTTTCTGTGTGGTAGAGGATTTTGGGCGGATGCTAGGAGCGCGTCGTTCTTCTGGGGAGGCCGGGAGGTCGGCCTCTGAGCTTGCGAACAGCGTCTTGAGGCCCAGCAGAACCACCTTTGCCTCTGCGAATTGTTTGGCCTCCTCGACTGTTTGGCATATGAGTTTTGGGCCGAAGGTGCATTCGGCCCAGAGGGTGGCTTTTTTGAACAAATGGTCAAACCCTTCGCATTCAATCTGCTCAAGGTTGTTACCCTCTTCGGACAACGCTTTTGCGTAGTGGCTATTGAGGATGCTGATGGTGTTCTGAGCCCACTTTTTTGTATTCTCCTTGATGAGTGCTTGCGTCGTGGCATTCGGTAAAGCCGGTTTAATTACCTCTGACAGGTATTTTATAATTTTGTGGATAGCCGGAGGCTGCCCTCGGCGGATGTTGTTGATATGATGTGAGTTTTATTATCTTAAAGGCCGTGCGTACTGAGGCAATGTGAGGGTCCTCTGAAGGTTTGGGCTTTCGGTTCTCTTTCTGGTGTGTCTTTTTGTTTTTCGGGCGAGAGCACACCCTATGTGGGGACAGCATGGTACCAGGCCCCGAACGGGTCCGGGATTCAAAAAATAGCAGCCTGTCAGGCCGATAATCAAAGTCATGGTAGTAAGTAGGGGCCGCGCTCCTACGGCCTCCATATTTCACCATTTCCGCATAGGAGAGCACCCTTTCTCTCTGTGTGTGGTGCTCTATGTCGCGGTGGGAGTGGAGCGTAGGCCAAGGTGTTCCCTGAGTGGCACGTTTGTGTCGACGTGTGACCATGGTCCAACCGTCACTCTCTGGCCAAACCATGGTTTAAGAGTCTTATTTGTTTTTAATATATATGTGTGTTTGTAATGTTTTTCAGGTGTGAGAGGATTACTGGGGAGAGTGGAATCAGGTAAGTAGGCTTATTTTTTGTGTCTTTTATATTATCAGGAAAGTAGTATATTAATTAGTACCATGTACTTTTTATTTTAAGGGAAATATGGCATGATATGTTTTTGTGTTTTTAAATTCCCAGGGAAGTTAGGCTAAATTTGTATTAATACTTGTTATTTTCCCGGTAAATAGGGCCTAATTTGTAATATATATATTTTTTGTCAATTGTATTTTGAGGGGGAAGAAAAAAAAGGTTATTTTTCAATGATCAGTGGATTAACAAGCCGTCTTTCTCTCCAAGAGCTGGAAGCAGTGAATGAGCGTTAGCTCTTCCAACTGTCCCTTTTTATACTATAGGGGGCGGGACTCTGTTTGAATTTGAATGGGCCAATAGGAGGCTTTCCCATGTTTTTGTAGTCTCTGCATTTTGCATTGTTTTTATTTAAATTTTAAACTAATAGTATTATTTATTAAATGAATGTTTCCCACTCATTTATTTCTCCATTTAGGGTTAGGGGGTTAGGGTTAGGGTTGGGGTTATGGTTAGCTGTTAGGGTTAGGGTGAGGGTTAGGGTTAGGGTTTAGGGTTAGGGTTAGGTTTTTGAATGTACAATGACCCCCCCCCGGACAGTCCGCCAGGAACTGCCCAGTTAGATAGGGGGTCAAGGGAATGCACTGGCCGGCGCTTGTTAAGCATTGCTACAGCTCAGAAAATTATTTGTCCTCCAAGTTGCCCCCAGTTGGGTTTTGGCTGTGTTTTTTTTATTTATTTATTTAAATAAATGTTTGGCAGTTCAGGGTGATATGGGGAGGGGGAACAAAATTTTGGGGACAGGGTAAAGTTAGATATTGAGTAGAAGGTTGAATCTCATTAGTCTATTGATTATTTCGTGGGATTGACTTCTGGTTTTGACTTTGATTCGTTTAGGTTTTTTGGCTGTGCTTGCTGATGTTGTGGGTCCTAGGGAGTATTTGGAGAGGTTCAGGCTGGGAGATGGGTTGAAGTTGTGGGTACTTAAGACTGAGGTTGTTATGGTTATAACGGTTATGGTTTTTATGATGAGTTTTCGGTTTCAGAGCTATGGTTAGAGTAACGGTTATGTTTAGGGTTTATGATATGTTTTTAGGTTTCAAAGCTATAGTTAGAGTAACGGTTATGTTTAGGGTTTATGATGGATTTTAGGGATCAGAGCTATAGTTAAAGTAACGGTTATGTTTAGGGTTTATGATGGCTTTTAGGTTTCAGAGCGATGGTTAGAGTAACGGTTATGTTTAGGGTTTATGATATGTTTTTAGGTTTCAAAGCTATAGGGTTAGGGTTTAGGGTTGGGGTTAGGGTTAGGGTTTAGGGTTAGGGTTTAGGGTTAGGGTTAGGGTTAGGTTTTTGAATGTACAATGACCCCCCCCGGACAGTCCGCCAGGAACTGCCCAGTTAGATAGGGGGTCAAGGGAATGCACTGGCCGGCGCTTGTTAAGCATTGCTACAGCTCAGAAAATTATTTGTCCTCCAAGTTGCCCCCAGTTGGGTTTTGGCTGTGTTTTTTATTTATTTATTTATTTATTTAAATAAATGTTTGGCAGTTCAGGGTGATATGGGGAGGGGGGACCAAATTTTTGGGAACAGGGTAAAGTTAGATATTGAGTAGAAGGTAGAATCTCATTAGTCTATTGATTAATTCGTCGGATTGACTTCTGGTTTTGACTTTGATTCGTTTAGGTTTTTTGGCTGTGCTTGCTGATGTTGTGGGTTCTAGGGAGTATTTGGAGAGGTTCAGGCTGGGAGATGGGTTGAAGTTGTGGGTACTTAAGACTGAGGTTGTTATGGTTATAACGGTTATGGTTTTTATGATGAGTTTTCGGTTTCAGAGCTATGGTTAGAGTAACGGTTATGTTTAGGGTTTATGATATGTTTTTAGGTTTCAAAGCTATACTTAGAGTAACGGTTATGTTTAGGGTTTATGATGGATTTTAGGGATCAGAGCTGTAGTTAAAGTACGGTTATGTTTTAGGGTTTATGATGGGTTTTTAGGTTTCAGAGCTATAGTTAGAGTATCGGTTACGTTTAGGGTTTATGATGGTTTTTAGGGATCAGAGCTATAGTTAAAGTAACGGTTATGTTTAGGGTTTATGATGGGTTTTTAGGTTTCAGAGCTATAGTTAGAGTATCGGTTACGTTTAGGGTTTATGATGGTTTTTAGGGATCAGAGCTATAGTTAAAGTAACGGTTATGTTTAGGGTTTATGATGGGTTTTTAGGTTTCAGAGCTATAGTTAAAGTAACGGTTATGTTTAGGGTTTATGATGGATTTTAGGGATCCAAGCTATAGTTAGAGTAATGGTTATGTTTAGGGTTTATGATGGATTTTAGGGATCCAAGCTATAGTTAAAGTAACGGTTATGTTTAGGGTTTATGATGGATTTTAGGGATCCAAGCTATAGTTAGAGTAATGGTTATGTTTAGGGTTTATGATGGATTTTAGGGATCAGAGCTATAGTTAAAGTAACGGTTATGTTTAGGGTTTATGATGGATTTTAGGGATCCAAGCTATAGTTAGAGTAATGGTTATGTTTAGGGTTTATGATGGTTTTTAGGGATCAGAGCTATAGTTAGAGTAACGGTTATGTTTAGCGTTTATGATGGGTTTTAGGGATCAGAGCTATAGTTAAAGTAACGGTTATGTTTAGGGTTTATGATGGATTTTAGGGATCCAAGCTATAGTTAGAGTAATGGTTATGTTTAGGGTTTATGATGGTTTTTAGGTTTCAGAGCTATAGTTAGAGTAATGGTTATGTTTAGCGTTTATGATGGGTTTTAGGGATCCGAGCTATAGTTAAAGTAACGGTTACGTTTTAGGGTTTATGATGGGTTTTAGGGATCAGAGCTATAGTTAAAGTAACGGTTATGTTTAGGGTTTATGATGGGTTTTAGGTTTCAGAGTTATAGTTAGAGTCACGGTTATGATGAGGGTTTTAGGGTTCAGAGTTAAAGTTAGGGTAATTTTTTTTTTTTTTTTTTTTTTTTTTTAAATTAAATTTTAGGACACATCATCAGTAGTGCACCTCAGAATCATTGGGTGTTTCGGCCTTTTGTCACTATACACCCTCCTCATGAGGCGGCCAGCCGTGGGTTGATCACTCCCCGGCCTGTGTCCCATAGCCAATTAACAATTGTTGCCTAAGGTGTGGTTTAAGATGATACTTTAATTGGGATATGCCTATGTTTGTTAAGTTAATCCCTCATACATTCATTCCTCCATTCATACCGCTATGTTGTTTTTTGATAGAACTTATTGCTTGTGAACCCTGCCCGTTCTCTTGCGTACGCATAGGTGAGCTATTTTGGGAGCATTTTGTCTTGATCATCTATATTGCTTTCTAGTTCTAAATATCATTTGGTAGAATGTTCATTTATTTTACTTTGTTCTCAATCCTATATTAGTGTGCCTAATTGTTTGTACTCTGAGAGCCTGCCTCTTAGCCTGGGTTATGTAGCTATTTTGGTTTATTAAATTGATTTAGCCCTAAGTGTCCTATGGTGGAACGTTCATTTATCTTATTTTGTTCTCAATCCGCTTTTTTGGCGTTTTACTCAAAAGTATATGTCTGTTAATCTGGGTTATTCGACCATTTTGGTTTGGTCAATGGGAATGATTTGTTTTCTTATTTTATTTTATTCCAAATTCTCTATTGGTGTGGCTTATTAATGTGTATTTCTGAGAGTCCTGTGTAATTTGGCCATTTACCGGAAGGCTTACATCTGTTAGGAGTCTAATCGTCTTGGATGTTAGATTTATTTCAAACTCAGTGTTGCTGGCTCCTTTTTTTTTTAAAGTTAGGCGTCGTCAATTTGAGAAACGTGTTCAATCATTATCCAAACGTCGTGGTTTAAGAAAGGTGTCCAATCATTGTCTGATCGTCGTAATTTAAGAAAGGTGCCCAATCGTTGTACAGTGTGGTGCACAATGGACTGGTGTATTGGCGGTGCTAAATCACCAGATAGAAGACTTGGCCCCGTTTAAGGTCTGTTGGCCTCAGACCACCCAACTGCATGCTGTCCTAGTGGACCCAGAAGGGCCGGCTACTTACCTTGCCCTGGCCAGAATGACTCTTGTTAACACCGCAAGGTTAGGGGTTAGGGGTTAGGGTTAGGGTTAGGGGTTAGGGTTAGGGTTTAGGTTTAGGTTTAAGGTTAGGGTTAGGGTTTAGGGTTAGGGTTAGGTTTTTGAATTTTTTATTTCTCAATAAAAGTCCTTACTTAAGGTTTGTTGTGCACTGGCACATCTAAATCTTCCCTCTCATTGTTCATCTACTATAGGCTAAAAGTGGACCATGTGGTTGGTAGTGGACTGTGTTTCTGTCCTTTTTCTGATAAAAAATTATACATATACATATATATATATATATATATATACATACACATACACATACATATACATATACACACATATATACATATATATACACATACATACCCACATCCACATACATACCAAAAATGTTGGATTATTTTATGTTAAAATAGAGTTTAGACTGAGAAATGAAGGTTAGTTGTGGTGAAATGGTTAGGCTTGGGGTCAGGTATGGGTTCAAAGGTTAGGGTTAGGATTAGAGTCAAGCTTGGGGTTCAAAGGTTAGGGTTAGGGGTTGGGGGTTGGGGTTAGGGTTAGGGGGTTGGGGTTAGGGGTTGGGGGTTGGGGTTAGGGGTTAGGGTCCATGGTAGGGTTCAAATAGGATTAGGGTCAAGCATGGGGTTCAAAGGTTAGGGTTAGGGTTAGTGGTTGGGGTTAGGGTTAGGGGGTTGGGGTTAAGGGTTAGGGTCCATGGTAGGATTCAAATAGGATTAGGGTCAAGCATGGGGTTCAAAGGGTTAGGGTTAGGGGTTGGGGTTAGGGGTTAGGGGGTTGGGGTTAGGGGGTTAG
>CM022769.1:27334734-27443881 GCA_012411365.1 Ameiurus melas | reverse complement strand
CGACCTCTTCAACTGAAAAAGTGCTTCAAAATAACTTGTGAAAATATTGTCTTTTCTCCCATTTTTAAATATATCTAGTGATTTTTAAATACCAAGTCATGAGGGAGAAGATGGTTTTCTGGTTAAGAGGCTTAACACAAACCAAACATTTGTGCGTGTGTCTGTGTGTGTGTGTGTGTGTGTGTGTACCACTTCTGCAGTGAATCGATGAGGTTCTGAAGGTCAGTCATCACATCTATGAAGAAGTCACTGCCGCGGATGAAGAAGGTGCCATGGCCCGCGGCCCGGTTTGGCCTCCTCATCGCCTGCTGGCCAGAGCAGTCCGCCTCCCTCTCACACACACACACCTCGCCCAATCGAGCTAGTTAACACCAACTAACTAACTAATTAATGAACTAGTTAACTGTCTAACTCACTCACTAGCTTAATAATGAGCTGGATATGACCTAACAGGTTCTAATTAACTTCAACATCTATGGATCATAACTTGATGAACTCCTAAGATAATGACACCACATGAAGTTCACTTTTTATTATTATTATTGTGGATAAATCTGCCATTATTACACAGAAGGTTTGGATGAATGTCTGTGAACTGCAGCTCTGACAGTAGTTCCAGATGCAAATCAAGTGTATATTAATGAACTCAGATATATATCGGATGCTCAACATTAATGGAGCAAATCACTCCCCTTGACCAGACATACTGTGTGCCTGGCAGGTCTATATTTGATCATGTACACTTAATTTGTGACATTTGGACGCCTCCAGGCTATTGGGCTTAAAGACTGGTCTTATTTTCTAGATCAGGAAAAGGCTTTTGCCCGGTTGAACATGAATACTGTGGAGGTGCTAGAAACCTTGGTTTCCCCAACCCAGGTTTCATATAGCCATGATCCAGACTTTGTACAGTGAAACTGGAGTACCAGTGCTTAATGGTGGTTTGTGTGTGCCCCTTTAGAGTCCATACAGAGGTATTCACATGGCTGTCGGGCATGCTGTATACGAAGCCGCTTGAACTTTTATGTAAACTGAGAAATCAACTTTCTGGTTTTAAGATATTCTGTCCAGTGCTTCTCTGTGTCTCAGCATATGCAGATGACTTATCGTAATGCTGGGAAATCAGACTGATGTGAATATTTGAATTGATGTTTTAAAAAAGATTTTGAGAGATGGTATAATCTGCCAAGGTCAACTGGCCAAAAGTGAAGCCATTTCCAGTTGGAGAGTGGGTGGTGGCAGCCCACATTACCAGCTGGTTTGGTGTGGGATAAGGGTGGTTTTTAAGTATCTAGGCAGCAGGAGTTTTAAATAAAAAATTGGGAGGGTGTTTTTGAACAGGTGAAGGGCAGATTGAGCAGGTGGAAGTGGCTGGTCCCAAAATCTCACAGGGGACTAACGCTGGTCGCCAACAACTTGGGCAGCATCAACCATGTGTAGCACAAGCTGGCATGTGTGATCCGGCCACCAAACCTGCTCTCAAACATCCAGGCCCCTGCTAGTGGGACTTCTTCAAGTGACAGGACTACACTGGATCCCCTAAAGTGTCCTTCTCACCTGCCCAGGGAGGGAGGGGGGCAGGGCTGGTCCACATAGCCAGCAGAACTGCAACCTTCCTACCTGTTCATCCAGAGACTCCTCACTGGACCTGAGTAGTTGGTATGGAGAGCAGCAGCTTATAGCTTATACAGCTGAGCATTGCCCAGACAGTGACCGGTAAGCTCCTGTACAAAGCCTGGCAAGGAAAGTTTTAGAGAAGAAAAAACTGAATGGGAGAGTGGACACCCCATGGCGAAAGCTGTACTGGCTTGGAAGTTTCCCATTTTTTATTGAACATTTCTACGAACTCTTGTGCTGCACATTTGCTAAGGAGAAATGCTGCTGTACCGGGTTTTAATGATGATGTTAAAACCAGAGTGGAGGGCACTTACAAACCAAACCCAACAACAAACTGCTGACCTCCAATGAGTGATTTTACATGGAATTGATTCGGTGAATTCTTTTGATCTCCATTTTAAAACCTCAGGGAGGTCTCACAGAAATGTCCATTGTGTTCACAGAGAGACTGTTTTTCATGCTTTTCGTAATTCTCAAAATGCCATTATTTGATCAATATTTAGGCAAACTACTTAAAGGGAAAATGTCTGAGAGAAATTAACATTTATTTTATCATGTTTATATATTTAGACTACTTTGTAAAATGGTCAAAGATAATTGCTGCCATATGGCACAAATGTGATAATGGAACTGAAACATGTGAACGTGACTCCACGCCGGCTTCTGTAACAATGTATTTTACATTTTTTCACATTCAAAGTAACAAAAACATTTTATGTTTCAAGTGAAAGAATTAAAAAGATACTTTAACCAAATCATGCTTTTGAGTAAATTCCTCCGCACATACTTTTACAACTGTAATTCCTTTCTCGAAGATATAACTAATTAAAAATAATTAAACCAAAAGGCTAAATTTCCCTTCAACAGATCCTCTGTTACAGTCTTGTACACTTTACGTGTGTATAAATGCGTGTGAAGGTTTGCGGTCACGTCTCTGCGCCTTAGTAATTTAACTTTTTGACTATTTTCTTATTGTGCATGTGACACGCTACAGGTCCCCTGGAATGTGAAGGCCCAGATAGAAGGTGACGCTTTCACATTCCAGCAGGCACTGAACCTTCATTAAGGGGGTGAATGGAAAACTTTTTCCGCTTTAGGACCCACAAGGTAGACACGCCGATCCTCTGTCCAGCCGTTTACACAGCTTTAAGCTCTGTCACAATTTCTGATGTTTCCACATTCTCGACATCTGGTGTAACGCCTCAGTGAGACCTCAGAGAAGAACTTGCTATAAACGGAGGACTGGCAACTAACCAGTGTTTGGGTGATGTATTGTCAGCTCTGGAGGTCTTGGAGGATTTCTCATCATCTATGTCTAGGTATTGGAAGTAATTCAGCTTTTTCTGATATCCACTCCAAAGCCTTGTGCATTGTGGGCTGAAGGTCTTTGAGTTTGTCGGGAAACTGTTTCCATGGTGCTTCAATTTCTTTGGGAATGTGTTCTGTAATCAAGTACTTGTAACTCAGAATGACCCCTCATTACTCGAGAACCCTTCAAGGGGAAGACATTAGCTCCAACAAGCTACATCCCACTTCCACAACTCCAAAGAATCCTGAGTTGTTCATTGTCTCACTTTCTTCAACAGCTACCATCTGACATTTTTGGAAACATTCGATGGCTTTAAGGGCTGTTTCCCAATGGCATCTGCTGTGGACTCTGGTGTTTTCTGAGACTTTTCCACTGGCGTTGTTTTTTGCTGTGAACCACCTTCTGTACACCTGACCTTTGGTGTCAAGAATGTAGGAGTTATTAGGCATGTTAGTTGCTGCAGTTTCTGCCCAATGTTCTGCCTCATCAATTTTTCATGGCAGGTATAGACAAGCTAGGTGCTGAGCAAGAAATGCATCCTTGTTGAATCTTTGTAAGCCTCACTGAGAAGATGAAAAGCATTTTCTGGATTTTCGTTTAGTCTCAATCGTGTTCGATGAGGGGTGAGAATCTGGATGTCTGATTTATCACCTCTGCTGCTTTTGTAGTCTTATGAACAGTTCACTTAAGGAACTTCCTGCAATCTTCTCCGCCAAAGTTGTGATTAAAGAGTACATCATTGTTGAGGAAGTCCGCCGCCAGCTCACTTTGTTGTTTGTCTCCCAACAGCCGATGGAGAATTTCCTTTGCCACCACTTTGGTGGATGATTCTGATGGAGTTAATGTGGGTTCTTTTCGGCTCTCAAATGTATAAAGATCAGTTTAGCCTGATCACCAGAGAGAACTCTCAAATGCATGCTGTCAAATCTTTCCCCACAGATAGAGAGCTGGGGATGAAGGAGATCTTCACAGTGTGACTGAGAAATGAAAGAGTTCTCCACATAGGTGTTAAGCAGAGCTACGTATACGCATCAGCTGGGTGACGGTAGACGGGTGATCCGTGTCCTGTGATAAATTCTCTACAAACTTTTTCACATATTCATGAGTTTAAATTTTGACTCATTAAGACAAAAGTCAGAATGAACTCTGGGGTGAACTGTTGCTCGAGCTTTTGTTGTTTTCCTGCAAACAGTCTTTTCTCCTCTGGTGACAGTTTAGAGTCACAGAGACACTCAGTAAAAGGTGACTCCCTCCGGACATTTCCTCGGGATCGTGGGATGGCTTCACAACTGAGGAGAATGAAGCACGGTATTCCTGCGGTGTGCAAGTTTCTTTGTGTTCACAGCTGTTTCTA
Source organism: Ameiurus melas (assembly GCA_012411365.1). Taxonomy (NCBI): domain Eukaryota; kingdom Metazoa; phylum Chordata; class Actinopteri; order Siluriformes; family Ictaluridae; genus Ameiurus; species Ameiurus melas. The sequence goes on along the minus strand of CM022769.1, from coordinate 27,439,601 downwards.
ATTGATGCTTCCAACTCTTCTAAATACTTCCCTTTCACAATCATCAACAAGTAAGAGAACAGGGAGACATTCCTGGGGATCTTTTTCATCATACCCCAAGCATCACAGCATGTTCTGAAACTGTGCTAACGCTTTGACGCTTTTCACAACCGCAACACCTGAGATCCTTTCTATACTTCCAGAGAACCTGCCTTGCCACTGTACTCCCTCCACTGCCAGCAATCATAATGGTATATGTTGATGCATTTGACAGGCATCTGATCTGAACTCCATTTACGGAGATTCCTCCAGAAGATTAAATCACCTCATTGATACGCATCTCTTTGAATCAGTTCTCCAACTTCCCTAACTTCTGCGAGCCAGAAGTTCTCCCATGTCACTTTTCCTCCTCGATAAAAAGTCTCTCTCTATTTCTTCTTTCTTTTCCCTTAATTTCCTCTTCCCTGTCTTCACACTGATTCACAGCTAAAATCTCCAAGGAGCACATTGTTTCCTCGTCACGTGTCAGAAGATGGCATTTTGCTTTGATGGAACACGGGTAAGAGTTTGTTGTTATGAGTATTGGGGCCCTGGATTTGCTGAAGAGTTGCGTTGATGTGGCTCATTTTCAAGCCTACTACACTGTTGTCCACTGTTTCCTCACCGCAGAATACTACGTGAGCAGATGCGTTGCCATTTCTGAAAGTTCCCTTCTGATTCTGAGATGCATATAATGTCTTCATTGACCTTGCATGTCAATGAAAAAACTGATCGAATGTCATCAGTAGAGGAGTCTCAACAGGCGATGTGAGGAGGAAGATCACAGTGAAGGTTCCCTTGGGCAGGATATCGACTTGCAGATCAATGATACACAATCGTTTAGGTAAGTCATCTTTGTTCTACACCAGTGTATTTATCACATGGAGTCTCGCTTCCACTGAAATCATTTCGTCCGCTACAAAATATCCAACTTGTTTGTTCAAACAATTGCAGATGACTCTCAAACTCTCTGGTGCTCTTTTGCCCCTGGGTTTTTGTAGTTTTGCATGGAAATGAAGGTTCACTTTATGGTGTTTATCAAATTCATGGCATAATCCGACACCATGGAATCTGGGTCAAAGTCAAACACACAGAATAACTTCATCTTCAACAAGAAATCTATGTGCTTAAGATCTTCCTCTGAAAACCTGTTCGTCACCAGTATGTACCACTTTTCTCCCTTTTCTATCCGTTTCTTCCCACTTGTTAGAAGCATCATGAGTTTTTGTTCAAGATCTCGTGCAGGGTTTTGGAGATGTGATTTCATGTGATTTCATCTGATCATCTTTATCACACTCATCATCAAACTCTTCATCATCTTCATCACACTCATCATCAAACTCTTCATCTTCCTGGGATTCTGCTGCTTCTGAACTTTCAGAAATTCCTCTGTGATTTTAAGAAGGACCTGGCCGTCTACTTCCTGTTCATGAAGAGTTTTAATTAAATTTTCCTTCACTCCTATTGGAAGCCAACCACACGCTCATCATGTCCTTTGTCCATTTTTCAACTGGAGTGCTGTGAAGTTCTTCTGTACAGGACAAACCAAAAACATAACTTACTGATAAATGGCATGAAAGTTATGACAAGATACAGACATTTACGGTTCTATGCAAAAGTATTCAACCTTTCTACTTCTTCAACTCAGTCATAAGATTTGTCTGCTATTACAAACAACACTTACAGATTGTTCCAGACAGTATTTTATTATCGCAACAACCAACATGTTCTTAAAGTAAATGTATATTTAAAAAAGCTAAATGTATTATTCATGCCAGATTTAATAAATAAATAAATAAAAATGAAACTGATGTTTGCATAAGTATTCACTGCCTGTGCTGTGAAAACTCCAAGTTTGATGAAAGATGAAAGAGATCGGCCGAAAGAAGACACAGTTGGCTTCTACCAGACAATCATTTTACAAATTCCACCTTTTCTGGATTAAACACCTGCTTAATTCAAGTACCATTTGTCAGACTGTGAACATGAAGGACAGATCAGGAAGCATTCTAAGGGAAATAAAAGATAAAGCTATAGACGTGCACAAGATAGGAAAAGGCTACAAGATAATATCCAAGTGTTTGATATCCCATTGAGCACTGATGGCTCAATTCTGAGGAAGCTGTATCAGACCACTCGTTTACTGCGACAAGGTGTGCCTCGAAACTCTGCATCAGAGAAAGGAGGGGTCTGGTGAGGGAAACCACAGTGAGGCCAAAAATCACACTAAAGGGGTTCAGTGGCTGAGAGTCAAGTGCTCTACATTGGGGCAGTGGTTAAGATGTTGGACTGCTGATCAGAAGGTTGTGAGTTCATCAGTTCAAGGTCATGACATTAAAACCCCTAGCAAGGCTGCCAAGCGTTGCCACTGATGGGCCCCCTGAGCGGGGCCCTTAACCCTGAACTGCTCAGTTGTATAAAATGAGAGAAATAAAAGGATAAAAGCATCTGCCTAACGCTGTAAATGTAAAATGCATACGACTGGCCTGTGTGGAAGGGTGTGAAGAAAGAAGCCAAAAACCATATCTAAGCACATGGCCCAGCCAAAATTGTGGGAGAAGGTTTGGTGCCTCAGATGAGACTAAAGTTAAAAGCTAAGTAAGCCACTAGTACAGTGCAGTATGTGGGTGTGGCAGTATCATGTTGTGAGAGGCTTTTCCTCAGCAGGGACTGGGCTTCTTGTTGAAACTGAAGCATGGATGGAGCAAAATACAGAGAGGTTTTTACAAGAGAACCTGCTTCAGTCTGCTAAAAAATATACTAAAGCTTGGGAGAAACTTCATCTTTCAGAAGCACAATGATCCCAAGCACAAGACGAAAGCAGCACAGCAATGGTTAAATAAAAACCAAGTACTAGTGTGAAGGGGGTGAATACTTATGCAAGTGGCATTTTTCTGTTTCAATTTTTATTTTAATATCTGCTGACCAATAATGAATTTTGTACAAATATATTTAGAATTTTGAATGAATTTGTATAAATGTCCATGTTGTGATACTTGCCCATTTTTCCTCCCTGAATAATTCCACGCCTTCAATTTGTTCCCAAACAAGGCACCTGAAGAAGATAGAGACAGATAAGACTTCAAGTTTTCTACTCAGTTCTTTATGTATTTTCTGACTAATTTTATTCCAGCTGTTCTTCACCAAGGACAGAGTGTGTCTGAGGGAGTCAAAGGGACAGATACAAACATCTGCATCGGGTCTATACAAGCTCCATACCATCATTTTTTAAAACTTGTCCAACCTTCCAAAGGTCTAGACACTGCATTAGACCCACGGACTCTAACGCTAGACCCACGGACTCTACGCTACGTTAGGACCAACGGACTCTACGTTAGGACCCACGGACTCTACGTTAGACCCACGGACTCTAACACGTCTAGATCCCAAATTTGGTATTTAGCTGATCGTGGTGACGGTAGACTAAGTACCTAAGCGACATGATTTCTATAGGTTCCACGAAACTCACGTAAGTTCTTTAGTAGACTATTGCTGCAGATTGGATGACGATCAGTAGTTAAAAACCCATATGCCAGGATATTGTCTGTCTCTGTAAACCGTTCTGTCAACTTTGGTCAGAGGAATCAACAGTGCTACCCACACAGAGTCACGCCCCTCGTCACACAGACACATAACGGTTGTTCTATCATTGAACACATGCGGTCTGTGATACACAAACCTCCACAGAGTAGTGAGAGGGGGTTTGATTGGCTGAACTCAGTACTCGGGGATGGGGCTCATGGATATTAAACGTCTGTCTACCAGTAGGTGCAATAATTCTTCTTGTGTTGCCGCGGTATTGTTTCTCTCGTCGAGCAGTCTCTCACGCCTTTTGAAATCACTAATGACCAAACGCTGATGTTGACAAAGACTGAGTAATGCATCCCTATGATGACTTGTATCGGAAACCTGACTGGGTATCAGATCCTCCCAGCGACACTGACGATGACCCACTGACCTCCATTTCACACCTACTGTAAATATTCCTTTGACCATGACGATTCTCATTTCATCCTAAACTGAGCTTGCTTCACGACAGGATAACGTTATATCCACAAAAACAGCCTCGCGCCTTCATTATTTCTGTTTTATGATGAATCGGTTGAACCAAGGATTTGAAGTTCTGATGTACTCACAGCATTGTAAATTCTCTGTTCATTTTAGATATCATAGTTTGTACTGATAAAATGGGGAAATGTGAGGGAAATGACTCTTTTACTTTGTAATAATATTGTTCTTGTTCATGTTCATTAGAGGATAACGCCTAAGAAGTCCATGTGATGTCACTGAGATCAGTACAGAATGATGATCTGCTTACAGAGACACAAACATGTTCTTCTGTTCAAGGTTCGTCTAAACATCTTCCATGATCCTAAAACAAAACCTGTTGGAACTTTCTCAAACCGCTTCTTATCCACTTCTTATGGAGTCAAGAATTTAGAATTAGAATTAGAATTAATGAAGTCATGGTGGAGCTGTCTGTGTGGAAGGGAGTCAAGAATTTAGAATTAGAATTAGAATTAATGAAGTCATGGTGGAGCTGTCTGTGTGGAAGGGAGTCAAGAATTTAGAATTAGAATTAGAATTAATGAAGTCATGGTGGAGCTGTCTGTGTGGAAGGGAGTCAGTGATGTCTGAAGAGAGTAGTTGTTAAGAAGAGTGAGACAGGTTTATTATCAAGTGGCGTGCCCCAGTGACTCATTCCATCGTAGTAGCTGTACATGATATATTTCACAAATGTAACACACAAGTAAATTTTACTGAGATAAAAATATTAATTATTATATTAAAAAAAGAGAAAACTGTAAGTCCTACCAAATTGCTGTATGTGGACTCACAGATAAACTCTTCTACATTCTTAAGCTTTGCTCTATTGAACCTATATCGTTATATGATCAATTAAACGCATATTCACTTGATTTTCATAGCATGTTCAATTGATTCAAACTTCAAAGTTAGTGGTTTAGTCCAAGAGCTTCAGAGCGCTCTGCGTTCTCCTCTCCTGCTTTATTCTCTCCTGTATTAACCATCTTCCTGTAATCAACCCTTTTTACCTTCAGAGGACGAGTCTGCGAGTGTTGTCTAATTTCCACGATAATATCTATAAAAGCCTCATTTAAAGTCTTTATGTCATGATTAGAGTTCTTACTGGGAGATGGTGGAGATGAAGTGAGAGTGCTGAGTCTCTTCTGGTCCAACCAAGTGCGATCCTTTGATATACAATACTGTCCCAATCACTGTGTATACATCAGAGTAACCCCCAGATGTTCTGTTTAAATCTGTTGTTTTAAATTACTGACTCCACACGGTACTAACACCACACAGTAAACTCTACACGGTACTAACACCACACAGTAAAACCCACACGGTACTGACAACCAGCAAATATAAGAAACGATGACGTCAGAGAATAGTCGAATTACGGCTGTCCGACACTGTCACATGGTCAAGGACTAGTCGGAGTCACGTGGTCATGGACCAGTCGGAGTCACGTGGTTAAGTCAGGGCCAATCAGGTTGCAGTACAGAGGTCCAGCGGTGTTTTTGATACACACGGGTTCCGCGTCACCATCGGCTCCTAAACCCTCTCTCTCTCTCTCTTTCTCTCATTTTACTGCTTTTTCATCCGCACACAGTGAGTAACAACCACACACACACACACTCTCTCCTGCTGTGAGGATTAAAGCTGTAGAGCTGAACATCAGCATTGAACACGGACACTACTGCAGGAATACGTCTGCTGTGCACGCGCTATAAACACACTGGCGTTAATGCTCTCATGTACAGGTGTATGTGTGTGTGTGTGTGTGTGTGTGTGTGTGTATCAGTGTCTCTGCGGGGGTCGAAGCTCCCTCCAGTGAGGACCAGAGGTAGGGAACACGCTAATGAAGGGCCCTACATGCGTTATGGACACACAGCCGTGCTGGTGGAAGATACCATCTACATCTGGGGGGACGACACAGAAGGGGCGTGTAACACACTGTACGCCTTCTGACGTTGGTCAGAACTACACAACACACACACACACATACTCCACTACACCATACCTAACACACACACACACACACACCCCACTACACCATACCTAAACACACACACACACACTCCACTACACCATACCTAAACTACACACACACACCCACTACACCATACCTAAACACAACACACACACACCCACTACACCATACCCCACACACACACACCACTACATACATACTACCCAAACACACACACACACCACTACACCATACCTAAACACAGTTTTTATTAGCGTATAATATTTCAGTCCAAAAAGTTAAGACTAGCTTTAAAAATATGCTTAGATTTCTACGGTTCAAACAGTAAGTAGAAACAAACAATAAAGCAAGTTAGAAGTTTAACATTCTTTTCGTTAACACTATAATAAACGTTTTTTAATGGTACGGAGTTAAACAGTGCAGTCCGCCCACTGAGTGAAAACTATTCAAGTGTATTTTAAGATTTCTTTGCATGAAAACATTAGGCTTAATGGTTGTGTGTAATGTTTCTGTAAAAGACAAGCAGTAGAAATAAGGGAAGACCGCTGTGCTGGGAGAAACAGGGACCTTCGGATAATATAAACAAACGAACGTTCTACAATACTACGAGTGCACACACACTTTCAGAGTCAGATTCCAGCAGATGGCGTCACAAGTTTAAACAGGAAGGAGGAAATGAACTTTTAAAGCTGATACAACTCGCTCACTAAAATGCCAACGGTAACATTTCTAACATTTTAATTTAATATTATCTTCCAATTTTAACATAAGCTCTCCAAGATTCATATTAACCTCAAACACACACACACACACACACACACACACACGACTAAGGGCAGTAAACAGTAATAAACTAAACTAACAATATTTGGAAGGACCCTTTGTTATGTGTAAATAAAATCTGTAGTCTCGGTATACTGTGTGCAGTTTTATACATGCATATACAAACAAGCACTTTATTAGGAACACCTGTGCATTCATTCATGAAATGGTTTGAGAATTTCTCTGAGAATTGCTGGTTTGAGAATTTCCACAACTGCTGATCTCCTGGGGTTTTCCACACCTGAAAAATCTGTAGGAAGTGCTTGATGCAATCATGTCACCATGGACCAGAATCTCACAGGAATGTTTTCAAATCTTGTGGAACCCATGACATGAAGAATCGAGGCTGTTTTTTGAGAGCAAACCGCCCCTACGCAGTATTAGTATTGTGTTCCTAATAAAATGCCTCTGCTGTGTGAGAACATATATAATATATATATACAGTGGTGTGAAAAAGTGTTTGCCCCCCTTCCTAATTTCCTGTTTCTTTGCATGTTTGTCACACTTAAGTGTTCGGAACATCAAAACCAATTTAAACAATAGTCAAGGACAACACAAGTAAACACAAAATGCAATTTGTAAATGAAGGTGTTTATTATTAAAGGTGAAAAAATACCAAACCATCATGGCCCTGTGTGAAAAAGTGATTGCCCCCTAAACCTAATAACTGGTTGGGCCACCCTTAGCAGCAACAACTGCAACCAAGCGTATGCATAACGTGCAATGAGGCTTTTACAGCGTCCTGAGGAATTTTGGCCCACTCATCTTTGCAGAATTGTCCTAATTCAGTTACATTAGAGGGCTTTTCGAGAAGGAACGGCCTTTTAAGGTCATACCACAACATCTCAATAGGATTCAGGTCAGGACTTTGGGCTAGGCCCCAAAGTCTTCATTTTGTTTTTCTTCAGCCATTCGGGTGGTGGACTTGCTGGTGTGTTTAGGATCATTGTCCTGCTGCAGAACCCAAGTTCGTTTCAGCTTGAGTACACGAACAGATGGTCGGACATTCTCCTTCAGGATCTCTTGGTAGACAGCAGAATTCATAGTTCCTTTTATCACGGCAAGTCTTCCAGGTCCTGAAGGAGCAAAACAGCCCCAGACCATCACACTACCACCACCATATTTTACTGTTGGTATAATGTTCTTTTTATGAAATGCAGTGTTCCTTCTACGCCAGATATACTTGGACACACACCTTCCAAGGAGTTCCACTTTTGTCTCATCGGTCCACAGAATGTTGTCCCAAAAGACTTGGGGATCATCAAGATGTGTTGTGCAGAAATTGAGACGAGCTTTGATGTTCTTTTTGCTCAGCAGTGGTTTTCTCCTTGGAACTCTGCCATGCGGGCCATTTTTGCCCAGTCTTTTCCTGATGGTGGAGGCATGAACGCTGACCTTAACTGAGGCAAGTGAGGCCTGCAGTTCTTTGATGTTGTTGTGGGGTCTTTGTGACCTCTTGGATGAGTCGTCGCTGCGCTCTTGGGGTAATTTTGGGCGGCCGCCACTCCTGGAAGGTTCACCACTGTTCCATGTGTCGCCATTATGTGGATAATGGCTCTCACTGTGGTTCGCTGGATTCCCAAAGCTTTGGAAATGGCTTTATAACCCTTTCCAGACTGATAGATCTCAATTACTTTTCTTCTCAATTGTTCCTGAATTCTTTCTTTGGGTCTCTGCATGATGTGTAGCTTTTAAGGATCTTCTGGTGGACCTTATTGTGTCAAGCAGCTCCTATTTAAGTGATGCCTTGATTGTGAACAGGTGTGGCAATAATCAGGCCTGGGTGTGGCTAGAGAAATTGAACTCAGGTGTGGACAACCACAGTTATAGTATGTTTTAACAAGGGGGGCAATCACTTTTTCACACAGGGCCATGATGGTTTGGATTTTTTTTCACCTTTAATAATAAACACCTTCATTTACAAATTGCATTTTGTGTTTACTTGTGTTGTCCTTGACTATTGTTTAAATTGGTTTGATGTTCCGAAACACTTAAGTGTGACAAACATGCAAAGGAACAGGAAATGAGGAAGGGGGCAAACACTTTTTCACACCACTGTACACACAAACACAGAGTATATGTGCGGTGTTTCTGCTGGTTCTAGGATCTTACAATTTTATTCAGAAATTCTCTTCATTCGAAGATCAAAAATCATACAATTATAATAATGCAGCAAATTAAAAAAAAAATAAAAATCTCAAAACTTACAAAATCCCTCCTGCACGGACGGATCCCGCTGAGGTCAGGATTATATACATTACACCCTGTGAGTAGTTATATCATACACTTTCTGTCAAAGTGATGATTTATGACCCTATGTGCTGGTAATTTATGACCCCCTGTCCTTCCCTGATTGACAGGTCGTCGGAGGGGTGGTGAGGGGGGGTGAAATAGGATTTGGTGGGGTGAAATAGGTCTGAAAAGAAAAAATGTTTTTAATATGGGGATATGCTTGTGTTACTGTGTGGATTTATTTCATTTGTGTAAACACAAAGTTAGAAAAGCATGATGTTTGAATGTGTACATATAGGAGTAGAATATTTATTTTGTGAAAATGATGAAAACAAATGTTGATTGCGTTTTTAAGGATCCCTGCTTACCTTTGAATAAAAAGTTTAGGAGTTAAAGCAAAGTTTAAAAAAGAATGTGTTTAAAAGAATAGCGGTATCACACCAACTTCTAAACAAAGATCCTTACGAGGAAAAAATGTTAAAGTGTCGTCTAAAAAAAATCTCCGTAATGTTTAAACTAGGAGATAAGTATTTTCCAGAGATGTATTCCATTCGATGTGTAAAAGCTGTATGAAGTTGAAACGAAACCCAACCTCTCACTCACTAAACCCCGCCCACACATACGTGTATTCAGACACACCTCTCTCTCTCTCTCTCGCTCTCTCTCTCGCTCTCTCTCTCTAAACACACCCACACGGGTTTTCAACATGGCCAGTACTTTCTGTCAAATGTCAATCACTGTGGAAGAAGTAGAGGGTTAATTTACGGCCTTCGGTCTTCTCGGACCTGATGTTTCTCTAGGCCTGGTTAATTTATGATCCTTTGTTTCTTCCTGACCAAGAGATTTTGTTTTTATGACCAGGGGGGGTCGTGGTGTGTTCCTATCAGTTTGTTTATGATAATGAGTGTCTGTGGGGGTGTTAATTGTTTTACAACACACCCCTACAACAGGTATACCTTATGTTTAAAAAGTAGGGTCAGTTACGCAGAAGTCTCTAAGATCTCGGTTGTGTGACAGAGCGCTGTGAAATTTTATACGAATCATCGATTCTCGTTTTAACTCGTCGCTAAAGATTTTTATTTTGAAGAATACTTCAAAGAGGAGATGGCCGTCTATCGTAACAGTAAGTGTTTTGTTTTATTATTATTGTTGTTATTATTATTATTATTATTATTATTATTATTATTATTACACATTGTTAAGAATGTTTTTATTTATAAATGAATTTATGGTGTTATTGTGGTGGATAAACCAGGTATCTAACGCTGCAGGTGATGCCGAAATTGTGTCTATCCCGGACATCGTAGACGAAATCAGGTTTCTGAACAAGGCAAGCGGTACGTACATTGTTATTATTTATAAGTATTCGTTGTTACATATGATGTATTTTGTATTTGTATAATGATTTTACTTTATTTTACACAAATGGGTCGAGCGTAGAACCCCGCCGTGTCAGAGTGGAAAACCCTGTCTTGGGTATGAAATGGATAAATAGCTATATGTATGCCATGTTTAAGACTGTTTAAGATGTTTTCTCATGTGTTGTGTTCGTTTGTTTTACTGTTCAAGGCTTGTCAAACCTTGTAAACAAGATTGGAGCACCCGAGTTCAAAAATAGTGCTGCGAGGTCTTCTGAAGATCGTGCACGTACCAGCGCCCGGAAAGGAAAAGGAAAAACAGTCGCTCAGGTACACAGAGAGGGTGTCGATGCGTCTAAACGTAACGCACAAAGATCTCCCCCCGATCGACTGACGGTATGCATCATGTTTGTTATATGTGTATATATTTATTTTTAAAGTATGTTTCATCATACTATTTCGAACGATACCGTAAGCAAATGTTTTTAAAACAGACTCAGTTGTGAAGGAACAATGTGTCACTGAACAAAACACTATAGACGATTGTTTGAAATGGAATCAGGACTTGCTGGACGCGTGGATTCATGTGTTATTGTCAGCGGCGGACCAACACCCGCCAACCAAAACAGGAGGTTCGCTCCTTCCCCGACTAGCCCCCGCACGAGGCGGGGCAGCCTCGCGCCGGTCCCAACGCCAACCGGAAGGCGGTCACGCGGTGCAGGGGGAGCCAACCCCGCCACGCGCGCGGCGGATTGGCGAACCGGGAGCAGGAGGTTCACCAATCCAGCTCCAGAAGGAGGGGATAAAAGGACACCCTTTCCGCCCTCGAACGAAGAGGATCAACCTGGCTACGTAGGCGACTAATGTCCGAGGTATTTGCCACTGAATTTGCGCGCAAACACGGGCTTACCTAACCGGGGTCTTTTTCTCTCTCGCTTGCTTTTCCCTCTCTCTCTCCTCTCTTTCTTCTCTCTCTCCCTCCCTCCCCCCACAGAGGGCTCCGCCCCAGACGAGGACGGCGACGACAGACGCGACAGTGGTGAGGCCGAAACCGGCACAGGGAACCGCTCCTTCCCAGCTTCCGGGAATCCCGACACGCCCGGAGGAGCCGCCGCTGCGCCAGCCCCCGCCCCTGCCGGGTTTCCCTCATCCCCCTCCACACGCCACACGCACCCAAACACACACACACACACCCACCACTACGGACCGAAGAACAAATAAAATCCTGGGTTTTCCCTCACTCCCCGCACTACAACCTGCCTCCCGTGTGTTTGTCGCTACGCCGCCCCCCTGGGCTGATCCCGCTACACTGGTGGAGGATGGCGGGTAGCAAAGACCCACCCCTAACAAAAAGAAAAAAAAAAAAAACCCCACACAACTCATGGAGCACACTTTAAAACACCTGCTGGAGGCCAGCATCCAGCACCAGACCGTCACTCAGCAACTCGCCGAAAGCCTCCAGGTGGCCACCCAAACGCTGATGGACCTTAAGACCCTGACCCCCGCTACCACACCCCTCCCGGATCCCAGATGCGAGCTCCGCCGCCTATTACCACCCCTCTCCCCCGACGAGGACCTCGTAGCTTATTTCGAAACCTTCGAAAATATTGCCCGTCGAGAGGGGTGGGACCGGGATGACTGGCCCAGGGCCATTGGCGGGGTACTCACGGGGGAGGCACGCACCGCCTATTACAGCCTCGAACCAGAAGACGCCGCAGATTACCCAACGATGAAAGAGGGGGTCCTGGCGTGGTGTGGCCGCACCACGTGCCAGGCGGCAGTAGAGTTCCACAACTGGGTCTACCAGCCGGGGCCGCCCCCCCGTGGGCAGCTAAACGCTCTGATCCGACTCGCTAAGCGGTGGCTCCGGCCGGACCAGTATACAGCCATGGAGGTGGTAGAGAAGGTGGCGATGGACCGGTTCCTGAGGGCGTTACCCCGCCTAGAACGACAGGCCGTAGGGGCACAGGCGCCCGAATCACCCCAGGCGCTCATGTCGGCACTGGAGCGTACTATGACCCCGCCCGGGTTTAGCCAGGGGGACCATCAGCCCTCTGCCCAACCCCTCGGGACCTCAGGGCCCCGGCCTGACCGTCAACGGGCCCCTGGGCCATGGAGGACCCGCCGGAGGTCACCAAGCCGGATGACCCCCGCTGACGAGCCCATGCCCACGGAACCGGAGATAGAGCCCCGTCGGCCAATCCAAAAACCATGGCTAGCTGGGTGCGCGCTCCACCTCCAACAGCCTCCAGAGGGCCCCACCCAGAGGGTGTGGGTAGAAGGAAGACCCGTCACCGCCCTACTGGACACCGGGAGCACAGTGACGCTCGCCCGACCGACGGTCCTCCCCAAGGCACTACAACTGGAGGGAGTCCTCGCCGTTACCTGCATCCATGGGGAGACCCCGGGAGATCCCGGCAGCCGAGGTGCGGATCCGAGTACAACCGGGACCTGGCCCCTCCATGTGGGCGTGATCCCCCACTCTTCCGGTGCCACTGCTCCTGGGGAGGACTGGGCGGGCTTCCCCAGACGGCCGGGCGACGGGGCGAAAGACGCCCGTCGCGACGGACCCAGAAGGACCAACGCCGGGCAGTCTGCCTGCGCCCACGACGCAGAGACGCCCGACCGAAGGTGAGTCCTCCCGATTGATTAATCCAGTGTCCTCTGTGTTCCAACAGGTGAACTGGGAAGGGAAGTTCGGCCGGGGAGCAGAAGGAACGACCGCCTGAAACACTGTGTGGCACAAGCGGCGTAATAGAGGGGTCACCCAGAACCCCGACCTGAGGCCCCCCCCCCAGACCCCCGCCACCGCCCCCCCCCCAATCCAGCGCGTAGAGAAAGCAACCGACCCCCCCCGTGAGTCCCCCCAAAGACGAAAACAAAACTATAATAGGCACCTCCACACCTCCCTCCTCCCCAAAGGGGCCCCCTCTACAAACAAAGCTCCCCCAGAAAAAAACAACCGCCCCCCCTCCTGGGCCACACCCCCACACGACAAACCAAACCAACCACCCTGCACCCACACTATGGCGGTCACCTAGGGGCACGCAACACGCTGGAGAAACTGAGAGACCGGTTCGTATGGCCCGGGATGGATGCCGAGGTCCCGGGGGTTCTGCCAGCAATGCCCTCAGTGCCAGCGCCCGCGCCCAGGAAGCCCCCGCCAGCACCCCTCATTCCGCTACCCATCATAGGCGTCCCATTCGAGCGGATTGGTATGGACCTGGTGGGCCCCCTTCCCAAGTCAGCGGGGCCACACGAGTACATCCTCGTTGTTGTGGACTATGCCACCCGGTACCGAGGCGGTGCCTTCACGTAAGGCCACTTCCCCCAACATCGCCAGGGAGCTAATGCTCCTTTTCAGCCGGGTGGGCATTCCCAAGGACATCCTGACCGACCAAGGTACCCCCTTCGTGTCAAAAATTAATGACGGATCTGTGCCGGTTGTTGCAGGTGAAACATCTGAAGACGTCTGTCTACCACCCGCAAACCGACGGACTCGTGGAGCGCTTCAATCAGACGCTCAAACGAATGCTACGGCGGGTGGTAGACGATGAGGGGAGGAACTGGGACCTCCTCCTCCCCTATGTACTCTTCGCCGTCCGGGAGTGCCCCCAGGCGTCCACAGGCTTCACCCCATTTGAGCTCCTGTTTGGGCGGCGGGGCCAAGAGGACTGCTGGACGTCCGTGCGAAGCCTGGGAGGAACAGCCGTCCCGTGCCCGGCGATCAGTGAGTACGTACAGGAGATGCAAGATAGAATTGACCGCGTGGCACCAATAGTGCAGGAACATATGCGCGCCCGCGCAGGAAGAACAGCAGCGGGTGTATAACCGCCCGGCACAGCCCCGGAGTTCCATCCAGGCGATCAGGTCCTGCTTCTAGTGCCTAGCAGCGCCTGCAAGTTCCTGGCCCGGTGGCAGGGCCCGTGATCCGATCTGCGCAGCGGGGAGCCGTCAACTACCGCCTCGCAACAACCCGGTAGCGTACGGACGGGAAGTTATACCACATCAACCTACTGAAGAGATGGGTGGAACCAGTCCCGAGGGTTTTGGTGCACGCGGGCCGGGACACAGATCCTGACAAGCGTGCCGCGGTGCGACTTTGGGGAAGACCTCACCCCAGCGCAGAGACAGGAACTCAACGAGTTGGTGGACCAATTCACGAACGTGTTCTCCTCCTCCCGGGGATGACCCAGGTGGTTCACCACACGATCAAAACACCCCCCGGCGTGGTAGTTAGACAGAGACCCTACCGGGTCCCTGAGGCCCGGCGGAAGGCCATCGAGGAGGAGGTGGAGCAAATGCTAAGGAATGGGATCGCGTCAGGAGTCATCCAGCCCCTGGTCCAGTCCCATCGTCGTTGTACGCAAACAACGGAAGCATGCGCCTGTGTAACGACTTCCCGGAGACTGAACCAGGTATCGGACTTCGATAGCTACCCTCCCCGCAGTGGACGACCTGGTGGAGCGACTGGGAAGGGCCCGCCTATATCCACCCTGGACCTCACCAAGGGGTATTGGCAAGTTGCCCTAGCGCCCGACGCTAGGCCCAAGGCGGCCTTTAGTACCTCCACCGGCCACTGGCAGTACCGGGTCCTCCCCTTTGGCCTACACGGGGCACCAGCCACCTTCCAACGGCTGATGGACATCGTCCCTACGACCACACCGCACCGCCCGCCCGCCTACTTGGACGATGTCTGCGTCCCACTCCTCCACCTGGTCGGACCACCTGTTCCATCTGGGGAGGTCCTGAGGGGCTCGGAAAGCCGGACTGACAGCCAACCCCAAGAAATGCCACCTGGGATTTACCGAGGCACAGTACCTGGGGTACCGCGTGGGGCGGGGGGTTGCTGAAGCCGCAGACGAGGAAGATCGAAGCCGTAGGGACTACCCTCGCCCTCACCGAAGAAACGGGTACGTGCCTTCTTAGGGTTGGCGGGGGGTACTATCGGAGATTCGTGCCTAACTTCCGGTGATAGCTGCCCCTCTTTCAGATCTCACCAAAAAGGGCCAGCCGGACCGGGTGAATTGGTCAACCAAGGCGGAGAGAGGGCCTTCCAGGCCCTGAAACGGGCCCTCACCAAGCGCCCCGGTGTTGCGGAACCCGGTTTTCGCTCCCCTTCACGGTACACACCGACGCATCTGAAACAGGGTTGGGCGCGGTCCTCTCCCAAACCTTCGACGGAGAAGAGCACCCGGTCCTCTACATCAGCCGGAAACTGGCCCCCGCGGAAAAGAGGTACGCAGCGGTAGAGCGGGAAGCCTTGGCGTCAAGTGGGCCATTGAAGAGTTGAGGTATTACCTGGCAGGCCGACACTTTGTCCTGGTCACAGACCACCGCGCCCCTGCAATGGATGGCCAAGGCCAAGGACACGAACGCGCCGGGTCACTCGGTGGTTTCTCGCCCTGCAGGATTTCTCCTTCCACGTCCAGCACCGGGCGGGGGCCCTGCATGGGAATGCAGATGGGCTCTCACGACGAGACACGCTCTGGGCCCACCTCCCAGCGGCAGTAGGCTCGGAGCTGAGGGGGGGGTACTGTCGCGGCGGACAGGTTCGCTCCTTCCGCGACTGCCGCCCCGGCACGAGGCGGGCAGCCTCGCGCCGGTCCCAACGCCAACCGGAAGGGCCGTCACTGCAGGGTGGAGCCAACCCCGCCCAGCGCCGGCCGGCCGGTGATTGGCGAACCGGGAGCAGGAGGTTCACCAATCCAGCTCCAGAAGGAGGGGATAAAAGGACACCCTTCCGCCCTCGAACGAAGAGGATCAACTTCCGCTACGTGAGGCGACTAATGTCCGAGGTATTTGCCACTGAATTTGCGCAAACACGGGCTTACCTAATCGGTCGCGCTCTCTCCCTCTCTCTCTCTCGCTCTCTCTCTCTCTCCCTCTCTCCGCTCACAGAGGGCTCCGCCCCGAGCGAGGGCGGCGGCGACAGACGCGGACAGTGGTGAGGCCGAGAAACCGGCACAGGGAACCGCTCCTTCCCAGCTTCCGGGAATCCCGACACGCCCCGGAGGACGCCGCTGCGCCAGCCCCGCCCCTGCCGGGTTTCCCTCATCCCCCTCCACACGCACACACGCACCCAAACACACACACACACACCCACCACTACGGACCGAAGAACAAATAAAATCCTGGGTTTTCCCTCACTCCTCGCACTACAACCTGCCTCCCGTGTGTTTGTGCTACGCCTTCGCCCCCCTGGGCTGATCCCGCTACAGTATTTTCCACGGACCCTGAAGTAGACGTTTATGACGATCTGCCTCCAAACCAAGAAGCTTTTGTTCGCGGGAATACTGTTGTTATAGACAGTGAAAGAGACCCAGAACTTTTGACCGACCGTCTGGACACTATAGAGAGGAATCAACGTCTTCAACATCAAAGTGTTATGGTACTATTACAAAATCAAACCATCAAACATAACCATATCATACGATCTCAGAATGACCTGGTGGATGAAATCCGTCGCATTAATTACAACCAAAACCCGATGACGGATTTGTTAAAACAACTTGTACAGTTTGTTAAAAACAAGTAACTCGGGTGAGTTGTACATTACGCGTTTATACGTGTGTGTGTGTGTGTGTTTATTTGGCGGTGGTTTATTTTTACTAGCTTTTGTTTCAATGAAAAAATCTTTAAAAATGTCAAAACGGTGTGGTGAAAATTCATGTAATCTGGGAGCAGCAAATAAATTTAGAAGATGCGACGACGATGATCTGTTTGATTTTGAACAGCGTTGTAATACAGAGACATTACAGGGTTTAATTCGGACAATGGAGGACTTGAATAGACAGCAGTCTACCACCGATACTCTTTTGGCCTTATTAAACAGCGTTCGATCAATGGCTGAGGTTCAAACAGAACCAACGCCTAATTCGTTTTTAGACAGCGATTCAAACTCGTTGTTAGACAGAGATTCTGATTCGTCGTTAGACAACGATTCAAATTCACAGCAGGTGGGGTGGGGGTCAGACAGCCATTCGTATAATCCATCGGATCCGAGTTTTGGGTTATCCGTAGCAGCTATTGAATCTATCGTGAGAGAGGGAGGGTCTGTTGGTGGTTATACGGTGGTACCGAGACCCCAATTTAACGTGTTAGAGATACGGCGGCATATAAACATGCGCGTGATAACAGCACCAGATCTGGCAGCTTACACGATATTTCTACAGGACTTAATGTCTGAAATAGTGTCGTTTTCCAGACTGCTGGCCGGCGATGGGGGCTTAATCAACATTACCCTGAGAGGCCCTAGTCTACCCTCTGATGTTCACGCGGTCTTGTCACCTGATAACGATTACGATTTGCACATATTCACACAACAACTTGAGAACATTATGCAAAGTAATTCTGACGTTCGGGCTGATGAATGTCTAGATCTGAACGTATCTATAGCTCGCGGTAAACACGGTGGTGCTTATCGAAAGATACGCGATTTAGCTCATAACGAGGTAATTGTCAGAAACAGAATGAACCTGTTTTGCCCCAACAACATATCTAACAATTTGTGTTTTGCGATCTGTCTGGCCCATTTTCTACACCCGCATACGCCATGTACCGGACTTGAGTCGTTAGCCGCGTCTGTACAGAAAACTGCAGGGTATTCGGTACAACAAAAGATTGAGTTTAATGACATCATACGGTTTGAACGGTTGTTACATGTTAAAATAGTGGTATTCCACAGAATATGATCTGGTCTGTTGGAACACTTTACGAACAACGACGAGCCTCATAATAAGACAGGGTTCTTGTATCTACACAATGAGCATTATTTCTTGATTAAGAACCTAAAAGCCTTCATTGGTACACCATACGTGTGCGATTACTGTTACCAGGGTTTTACTAGCCGTAGAGACCATCGGTGTAAATACGTTTGCGACGTATGTAATGCGCCTGATTGTCATAAATACACCGGCAAAACGAGGCAATGTCACGATTGTTTGCGGTACTGCAGATCAGCCTACTGTTATAAAGAACATAAACAAACACAGACAGGACAACAGTACGCTCAGTGTGATGTCACTAAATACTGTCAGAAATGTAATAGGAGATATCACGTCAACGGAGCCGCACCAAAAAAACACGTGTGCCCTGCAGAACACTGTATCTAGTGTAAAGCTGAGTTGGTTAATGACGGAGTACACCAATGTTTCATACAACCGATAAAATTGGAACCACCTAGCGACAAATACATATACTACGATTTTGAGACACAACACACAGACGGTAAACACGTTGCAAATTTCGTATGCGCGATTACGTTTAAAGGGGAAGAGTTCACAGCGGCTGGTACAGATTGTATAGAACAACTTGTTAAAAAGTTTAGACAGCCTCATTATCAGAACTTCACATGGGTCGCTCACAACGCTTCAGGGTTCGACAATTTTATACTATTGGAATATTTTGCAAAAGCAGGGCTAACACTCCAAATTACTATGCAAGGATGTCGGATCATTTTAATGTATGACAAGACATTCAAGCAACGTTTCATCGATAGCTACTCGTTCATCCCTATGCGTCTGTCCAGGACATCCGCTGCGTTAAATCTAACCTGTACTGAGAAAGGTCATTTTCCACATCTGTTCAATAGAATAGAAAATGAAGACTACGTAGGCCCATACCCTGACAAGCATTTCTACGGCTATGAGACAATGTCTGTCAAAGAGAGGGCTCTGTTTGATGAGTGGTATGTCACGGTGTCGGGTAAGGTGTTTGATTTAAAAAAAGAGCTCGCCATGTACGGCAAGAACGATGTCGTTTTGCTCCGTGAGGCGTGCATGAAGTACCGTGACGAATTCATACAGTGTACCAAACTCGACCCGTTCAGATACACCACATTAGCAGCGTGCTGTATGGCCGTGTATAAAACCCACTACCTACCAAAAGACATCCTAGCTCTGACCCATAACAATGCATACACAAGTCAGAACAAAACGTACTCAACCGTCTCCATCGAATGGCTTGAATATGTCAAAACAACACGCGGCGTGAACATTCGACATGCTTTAAATCATGGAGAGATGGTGATTGGAAAATACCATCTCGACGGTTATTATGAAAAGGATGGTGTCAAATACGCTTTCGAATTCAACGGATGCATGTTTCACGGTCATGAATGTCGTTATAACCCAAATCACTTACATCCGTTATCAAAAGTGCCCTACGGATTGCTCAGAAGACAGTTCGATGATAAGGTCGAAATTTTGGAAAAGGCGTACGGTCTCGATGTTGAGGTGATGTGGGAATGTACTTGGAATGATGCTAAACAGACCGATGTCTCTGTAATGGCATTTATGTCCACTTACACACATCCTGAAAGACTTAAACCGCGCGACACCCTATTTGGCGGTCGTACTAACGCGTAAAAACTGTATCACGAAGCCGACAATGGTGAAAAAATACGATATGTCGACTTTACAAGCTTGTACCCCTTTTGCCAGGCAAAAAAATGTTACCCCATAGGGCATACACAAATAATCTTCAAGGATTTTGAACCTCTTGAAAATTATTATGGTTTTGTCAATCCCACGGTACTGCCGCCACGAAAACTGCTTCACCCCGTCCTTCCCTATAGGACCGGTGGTAAGCTTATGTTTCCGCTTTGTCGTACATGCGCCGAACATCAGAATCAGACAGACCCTTGTGGTCATACTGATGAGGAAAGAGCTATTTCAGGGTGTTGGGTCAGCATAGAGCTGTTGAAAGGTGTGGAAAAGTGTTATGTTGTGACGAAAGTGGACGAGGTGTGGCATTTTCCACAACGGTCAGAGACTTTGTTTTGTGATTAAGTTAAAACATTTTTACAATACAAACAAGAGGCCAGCGGTTTCCCCGCACAGGTCGTGACAGACGCAGACAAGGAATACTACATCTCAGACTACTTTGAGAAAGAGGGGATTAAGATGGATGCCGATAAGATAATTAGTAACCCAGCACAGCGTTCTATTAACAAGCTACTGCTGAACTCTCTTTGGGGTCGTTTCTCCATGCGTGAAAACTTGCCGTGTACAGAGTTAATTTCGGACCCGGAACAATTTACTCAGCACATATTTGGGAACGGGTATGATGTTAAACACTTTTCCTTCGATTCAGACAGCGTGGCTCTAATTGAGTGGTGTTATGCAGATGGGAAAGGGGGTCAGACTCGCGACATCAACATCTTTCTTGGGGCTTTCACAACAGCTCATGCCCGTCTAGAACTTTATGAATTAATGGACAAATTGGGTGACAGGTTGCTGTAAAGCGACACAGACAGTGTGATCTTTACATCTAGAGAGGGTGACTGGGATCCTCCGTTGGGGCCCTATCTCGGTAATTTAACCGACGAGGTTGGTGCTGGCGATCATATTGTAGAATTTTGCTCAGGCGGTCCAAAAACATACGGCTACCACACTGCGAAGGGTAAGGTATGCATGAAAGCCAAAGGTGTCACGCTCAATGCTGTAAATTCAAAAGCCATTAGATTAGATACCCTGATTGGACTTGTCGACCACTACGTCGTGGGGGCTGATAATAGTCGTCATATACTGGCATACACAGACACCATTGTGCGTAATAAAAACAATTCACCCTACACAACAGGTCAGTTGTTAAAAAGTTTAAGGTTGTGTACAACAAACGCGGGCGCCCGCGTCCCCAGATTTCTACACGATCCCATATGGCTTCTGACAATCTTTTTGGACATAGGGGTGTGCGAGACACAGAGGGTTTTGATTTCAGATTGCAACACCCTTTTTCATGTGTGATAAGCGGCCCTTCAAACTCGGGGAAGTCATATTTTGTAAAAATGTTGTTGCAAAGTGCTGTACATTTGATTTCTAAAAAAATTGAAAATATTGTGTATATTTATGATTGTTGGCAACTGTTGTATGATGAATTGCTGAAAATGCACAAAATAAAGTTTGTTGAAGGATTACCACAGACTCTGAATGATGATGCTCTGTTTCCGGCCAACACTGTTAATTTGCTCGATGATGAAAGAGGCCAGCGGGAGCAACGAGGTAGAGAAGGTCTTCACCCAATACGTGCATCATAGAAATCTTAGTGCTATTTATATTGTTCAGAATTTATTTTGCCAAGGGAAATCCAGTAGGACCATCAGTTTAAACACAAATGATCTAATGTTGTTTAAAAATCCCCGAGACGCTAATCAAGTCAGTGTATTGGGAAGGCAGATGTATCCCGGCAACGCAAAATCTTTTATGGAATGTTATCAAGACGCAACCAGCAAACCTTTCGGGTATCTGATGATCGATTATAAAACAAAAACGCCCGAACACTATCGGCTCAGAACGGATTTACTCACGCCACACCCTGTGGTGTATCTCCAGAAAAGAAAATAGCGAGATGTCTGCCAGGCTTTGTAGAAACCTGCCGCTTTTAAAAAATATTATTAAAAGCAGCACCCAAACAAAGACGGATTATTTTACAAACTGCAACAGACGAACTCGTCGCGACATTGTGTGAAGTAGCTTTTAACGTTCTCTACCGTAATATACCTCTCACATCTCAACAATACCAGAAACTGAGAAAAAGGAAAAGCATAATCAAATCTGTAAGACGGTCGGTGTTAAAAGAAAGAGGCGTGTAATAAACCAGCAGGGGGGCTTTCTTCTGCCGCTCTTAAGCGTGGCTATTCCTTTCATCTCCAGCCTGATCACTTCTAGATAACAGAGGGAATGGAGTACGCAGAGAAACTGTTTTTAGTCCCGCAGCACCAGTTGGACAAACTAAAGACCGGGACAACACACGAATCTATTCAGCAAATTGTGGAGAACGTTCTGGATATAGCTATAAGAAATATTTTGCACCGCTCTGACTTGGACAGTTATGAAAAAGCGAAACTGTACACGAGCATTTTACAACGCTTTTTAACAATCGCTAGACAAGGGGACCGCGAAAACAGCACATTAACATTGACACCTATGCAGACTGAGCATCCCGAAAAAGAAAAGCCGTCTGCACAACCCCCATGACGATTTAGACAATGTGGTGGATGATATTTTGAAGAATATTCCGCAGAGGAGTTTAAAAAACGCTCGCTACATTTTGGATAAAATGTCTAAAATGAAAGATGTCACATCTTGGGGCGATTCAGGAGAGTTTGTGTTTAACGGTAGAACTATTCCTGGCTGGCTGTTGTTACATACACGTGGCAATTATTACGAATATGGCGATAAGGTCGGTCGGTTGTTGGCTCACCAACTGCGTAGTCGAGCTGCATCACGTTCTATTTCTCAGATTATGCAGTCCAGTGGAACCTCAGATCCTGCAGAAATTAATTCGACTTTTAAAAGTTTTTACTCCTCCTTATACACAGCTGGGCCTTTTGACAATTCAGGTAACATGGACCATTTTTTTAGAAATATTGATTTTCCCAGGGTTGACCCTCTACTGGCATCTGAACTTGACAGTCCCATTACCTTAGATGAGATCGTTCGCTCAATCAATTCATTACAATCCAGGAAATCACCTGGCCCAGACGGATTTCCTTCAGAATTTTATAAGAAATTCCATGTTCTGTTGGGCCCATTACTCCTGGCTGTGTTCGAGGAGTCTTTAGAACTAGGGATGTTGCCACAAACACTAAGACAAGCAACTATAACTCTATTGCTCAAAGATGGGAAGGACCCAACATTGTGTAATTCGTACAGACCTATTAGCCTCCTCAATGTTGACGTCAAGATTTTAGCCAAACTTTTGGCCTGTCGTCTGGAGGGGATTGTCCCTGGCATTATTTCAGAGGAGCAAACCAGATTTGTAAAAGGACGGCATTCCTTTTCTAATATTCGTACTCTATTTAATATTTTGTATTCAAAGCAGAACAGCGACTCCTCTGAAGTGGTCATCTCTTTGGATGCAGAAAAGGCGTTTGATAGGATCGAATGGGAGTATCTTTTCATAGTGCTAAGGAGGTTCGGCTTCGGGGAGGGATTGATATCATGGATCCGTTTGTTATATGTGGAACCGCAAGCTTCCATATGTACCAACGATGCTAAATCTGATTATTTTACTTTGTCACGGGATAAGTGCCAGGGATGTCCTCTGTCCCCGTTACTTTTTGCCATAGCGATTGAGCCTCTCTCGATGATGCTTAGAACTCTCCCTGTATTTCAGGGTGTGGTTCGCAATGGAATTGAACATAAACTAGCACTGTATGCTGAGGACTTACTACTTTATGTTACAGATCCAATTGCATCTATTCCGGAAATAATCCACGTATTACGTGACTTTGGGAAATTCTCGGGGTATAAACTAAACCTACCAAAGAGTGAATGTTTACCTATAAACCAATCTGGCCTAAAGATAAAACAGACTGAAATACCTTTTCGTTTGGAACATTCAAAATTCAAATATCTCGGAGTTAATGTCACCCGTTCCCATTCTGATTTAATGGCGGCGAATTTTACACCCTTAATCTCATACATGAAGTCAGCCTTTCAAAGATGGGCAGCTCTGCCATTATCCCCTCTTGGCAGAATAAACACAGTAACGATGAATATTCTCCCAAAATTTCTCAACCTCTTTCAGTCCATCCCTTTGTTTTTACCAAAGTCTTTCTTTAAGAAATTAATCTCGTCTTTCATATGGGCAGGAAAAACTCCCAGGGTTACAAAATTTTCACTTCAGCGGAGTCGACTGAGTGGTGGCCTCGCATTGCCCAATTTCATGTATTATTATTGAGCGGCTAATATTCAGAAACTGGTGCTGTGGGTGCAGGCCCCCTCTCTTTCATGGTGCCACTTAGAAGCACAGTCTTGCATTTCAACCTCCCTCCCTGCTCTTGTGTTCTCCTCCCTTCCCATGTCCCTTTCACAATACACAGATAATCCAGTAGTTTGTACCTCTCTAAAGATCTTCTATCAGTTTCGTCGTCATTTTAAATCTATCTCGGCCTCCACCATGGCACCGATATGTAATAGCCATCTCTTTCCCCCCTCCTTTATGGATTCCACATTCTCTCTTTGGGAAAAGAAGGGTCTGAAATGCCTTGAGGATCTTTTCATTAATAACGTGTTTGCACACTTTTCAGAATTATCCTCGTCATTCAGCCTGCCTCCGTCTCAAC
This sequence comes from Ameiurus melas, assembly GCA_012411365.1. Lineage (NCBI taxonomy): Eukaryota > Metazoa > Chordata > Actinopteri > Siluriformes > Ictaluridae > Ameiurus > Ameiurus melas. Next base: position 27,415,084 of record CM022769.1, on the reverse strand, counting down.
TTTTCCATTTCTTTCAAATTAGACACTGTGTCTCCTCCCTATTCGTTGGTTTTCCCTCCTTACCTACAAAGTCTGCATGGGAAGAGGTGTTCCAGCTGAATCCTCATAAAAGGGGCATTATTTCACAGATATATGCAACGATCTGGTCTCAGGATGATTCTTACAACATCAAAACTGTAAGTGCTTGGGAAGAGGAATTGGGCCTGGAGCTTGAGGATGATTACTGGGGCAGAGCGTTAGATAATATACGGACCACCACGTCCTGTGCTAGACTTAGTTTTATACAGTTTACAGTGGTCCATAGAGCGCACCTCTCTAGGAGTAGATTGTCTAAAATATATCCCAATGTCCCTGACATGTGTGAGAAATGCAAACTTTCACCCTGAAACCTGAGTCATATGTTTGCACTCTGTCCCAAACTACAGACCTTTTGGAACTCCTTTTTCGGGACTATGTCCGACATTCTTAAAATCAAATTGGATCTTTGTCCTTTAATCGCCATCTTTGGTGTTCCATCTCAGTGTCAGCCTCTGAACCATAAACAAGCTAGTGTTGTGGCCTTTGCATCGTTGCTTGCTCGGCGTAGAATATTGTTGTCTTGGACCTCTCCGCAACCCCCCTCTATATCAGTCTGGCTCAGAGATTTAATGTTCTTTTTGAAGCTGGAAAAAATCAAGTACAACATCAGAGGTAGGGGTGACTCATTTTTGGGAAAATGGCAACAATTTATTACTTATTTCAATGATTTACGCACCCTGGAGGTAGATTGAGGAGAGGTAGACAGTGAACACTAACCGTCTTACCCTCTTTCTGTTATTTAATTATTATTATTATTATTTTTTGTATTATTATTATAATATATATATATTGTAGCGGGATGGGAGATGCACAGAGACACGGAGGCGAAGGTAGCGCAAAAACTCAGGCTTTATTCTTGGTTTGGTAGAGTGTATGTCCCGGGGGTGTGTGTGTAGGTCCGCGGGGTCGGGCTGACGCCGTGACGCTAGTGGGGGCGTGTCGGGGGAATCCCGGAAGACGCCTCGGGGCTCTCGGGCAGTCCCTCAGCGCTGCGCGTCGTCTCGGCCGGCGCGGTCCTCGTCCGTGTCGGTGCCTTCCGCCGAAGTACAGAGAGAGAGAGAGAGAGATTAGTCATCCACAATAAAAAGGGGAGCACGAGTGAATACCTGCACGAGGGTCTGCTCGGACGCCAACCGTTTCGGTAAGTCGGTACTCAATCTTCCCGGGGCGGAAGGGCGTCCTTTTATCTCCGCCATCCGGGTAGCGAGTGGTGGAATTCTTCCGTCCGATCCTCCAATCCCCGGACGGTACGGCATCGGTGGGTCCTCCCCGGCATGGCGTCCCTTCCGGTTACTGCCAGGTCCGACGCGGGGCTGCCTGCTTCGTGCCGGTACGGCAGTTGGCAAAGGAGCGATCCCCTTTCTCCTCGCGCCGAGTGCCAGTCCGTCGCGACAGTACCCCCCAGCTCCGAGCCTACTGCCGCCGGGTGGTGGGCCCATAGCGCGTCCCTCCGTGAGAGCCCGTCTGCGTTCCCGTGTAGGGTCCCCGCCCGGTGTTGGACCTGGAAGCAGAAGTCCTGCAGGGCGAGAAACCACCGAGTTACCCTGGCATTAGTGTCCTTGGCCTTGGCCATCCACTGGAGGGGAGCATGGTCCGTCACCAGAATGAAGGGTCGGCCCGCCAGGTAGTACCTCAGCTCCTCGATGGCCCATTTTATTGCCAGGGCCTCCCTTTCTACTGCGGTGTACTTTCTCTCTGCCGGGGACAGCTTCCGGCTGATGTAGAGTACCGGGTGCTCTTCTCCCTCAAAGGCTTGTGAGAGGACTGCGCCCGCCCGGTTTCGGAGGTGTCGGTGTGCACCGAGAAGGGAGTGCGAAGTCCGGGTTGCGCCGCACCGACTCACTGGTGAGGGCCTCCTTCAGCGCCCGAAAGGCCCGCTGCCGTGGCGGTCCACCTCACTTGGTCCGGCTGGCCCTTCTTTGTCAGGTCTGAAGAGAGAGGAGGGCTATCGCCGAGAAGTTAGGGACAAACCTCCGATAGTATCCCGCCAACCCCAAGAAGGCACGCACCTGTTTCTTCGACGAGGGCCGAGGGTAGCCTTTCACCGCTTCGACTTTCTTTGCCTGGGGCTTTAGCATCCCGCGCCCGATGCGGTATCCCAGGTACTGCGCCTCCGTTAGCCCAAGGTGACATTTCTTGGGGTTGGCAGTCAAGCCAGCGTCCCGGAGTCCCTTTAGAACCTCCCCCAGATGGAACAGGTGGTCCGACCAGGTGGAGGAATGGATGACTACGTCATCCAGGTAGGCCGCTGCGAAGCTACGATGGGGCCGTAGGACGATGTCCATCAGCCGTTGGAAGGTGGCCGGGGCCCCATGTAGCCCAAAGGGGAGGACCCGGTACTGCCAGTGGCCCGTGGCGGTGCTAAAGGCCGTCTTGGGTCGAGCTTCGGCCGCCAGGGCCACTTGCCAGTACCCCTTGGTGAGGTCCAGAGTGGAAATGAATCGGGCCCTCCCAAGGCGCTCCACCAGGTCGTCCACTCGGGGGAGGGGGTAGCTGTCAAACTCCGAGACCTGGTTGAGTCGGCGAAAGTCATTGCAGAGCCGAATACTCCCGTCGGGTTTCGGCACTACAACGACGGGGCTGGACCAGGGGCTGTTGGACTCCTCGATGACTCCGTCTCGTAGCATGCTCTCTACCTCTTTCTCGATGGCCTTACGCCGGGCCTCCGGGACACGGTAGGGCCTTTGCCTCACCACTACCCCTGGAGGTGTTTTTATGTGGTGGCGCACCACTTGGGTCCTTCCTGGGGAGGAGGAGAATACGTCCGTGAATTGGTCCACGAACTCGCGGAGCTCCTGTCTCTGGGCGGGTGTGAGGTCCTCCCCGAGGTCGACCAAAGCACGCTTGTTCTGATCTGTGTCTAGGGCGGCGTATGCTGAAACGACCGGGGCGGGTTCCACCCACTTCTTCAACAGGTTAATGTGATAGAGTTTGCCGTCCGTTCTCCTACCGGGCTGTTGCAGGCGGTAGTTGACGGCGCCCTGACGCTCTAGAACGATGTACGGCCCCTGCCAGCGGGCCAGGAACTTGCAGGCGCTACTGGGTACCAGCAGAAGTACCTGGTCCCCTGGGTGGAACTCTCAGGGCTGCGCCGGGCGGTTGTACACCCGCTGCTGTTCTTCCTGGGCGGCGCATGTGTTGTTGGTACTCCGGTCCCACTCGGTCGATCCGGTCTTGCATTTTCGTACATATTCCACGACCGAAGCGATGCGGGGACGGCTGTTCCTCCCAGGCTTCGCAGGCAACGTCGAGTAGTCCTCGAGGCGCCCGGCCGAACAGCAGCTCAAAGGGGTGAAGCCGGTGGATGCCTGGAGGGACTCCCGGACCCCAAAGACGTACGGGGAGGAGGAGGTCCCAGTTCCTCCCTTCTTCGTCTACCACCCGCCGCAGCATTCGTTTGAGCGTCTGGTTGAAAGCGTTCGAGCCCGTCAGTCTGGGGGTGGTAGACCGACGTCTTCAGATGCTTCACCTGCGCAACGCCGACACAGATCAGACATTAGCTTGGAGACAAAGGGCGTACCTTGGTCGGTTAGGATGTCTTTGGGGATCCCACACGGCTGAACAGGAGTACCAGTTCCCTGGCGATGTTGGGGGAGGTGGCTTTGCGTAGTGGTACGGCCTCCGGGTACCGGGTGGCGTAGTCCACAATCACCAGGACGTACTTCGTGACCCCGGGCCGACTTGGGGAGGGGCCCCACGAGGTCCATGCCGATCCGTTCAAAGGGGCGCCGATGATGGGTAGAGGGATGAGGCGCGGCCCGGGGCCTCCGGGGAAGCGGTGCGTTGGCACTGGGGACACTGCTGGCAGAACCTCTGGACCTCGGCGCTCATCCCGGGCCACAGGATCGGTCCCTCAGCTTTTCCCCTGTGTTCCGCGGTCCCAGGTGACCGCCGAGCGGGTGGACATGGGCGAGATGCATGACGGCGGCGCCTTCGTTCTCGGTACCACCAGGAGGTCTACCTGCTCCCGCGGCGGTCGGCCCGTTGGTAGAGGAGGCCACCCCGGACGAGGAAGTACGAGGTGGGAAGCCTCAGGTCGGGGTTTTGGTCGACCCCCTCTACAACCCGTACCTGAGCCCAGCAGTGCTTGAGTCGGTCGTCCTCCTTCTGTTCCCGCCCAAAGCTCCCCTCTCGGGTTACCTGATGGACAACACCAGACATAGGGTTAAGGGATATAGCGTCCTCACCTTCGGGAGTGGCGTCCCCGTTGTCCTGGGCCAGGTAAGCGGTCCGGGCCCAGGTCCTCTGCTTCCGATGTCGTGGCTGCCCCGTCTCGGTGTCCGGCCGCCCGGGGGCATCCGTGGCCAGTCCCTCCCTAGGAGTAGTGGTCGGGGAGGTCAGGGATCACGCCTACATGGAGAGACCCGCTCCCGGTCACGCCCTTGATCGGCACCTCGGCTGTCGGGACTTCTCGGGTGTCCCCATGAACGCAGGTCACAGTGAGGCTCCCCCTGGTTGGAGCCCGCGGGGGAGGATGGACGGTCGGGCGGGGTCACCGAGCTCCCGGTGTCCCAGCGCCGGTGATCGGCCTCCCTCCAATCCACACCTACTGGGTGGGCCCCTCCGGCAACTGTCGTACATGGAGGGGCACGCGGCCAGCCAAGGTTTCTGGGTCGGTCCGGGAGGCCCCAGTTCCGGCTCCGTGGGCATGGGCTCATCGGTGGGATTTACTGGGGCGGGCGACCTCCGGCGGGTTCGCCAAGTGCAGGCTGGGCGTGGCCAGACAGACCGGACTCCCGAGGCCCCTAGAGGTAGGTCAGAGGGCTGTGGCTCTTGTGGGTCGAGCTCGAGGGTGGCGGTGATGCGCTCCAGGGCCGTCAGGAGCTCCTGGGGCGTTGCGGTCTTGGACCCCCACAGCCTGTCGTACCATCCGGGTAATGCCCCTGAAGAACTCAAGAACACCTCTTCCGCCACCTCGAGGGCCGTGTGCTGGTCTGGCCGGAGCCACCTTTTGGTGAGGCGGATGAGGGTGTTCAGCTGCCTGCGGGGGCTGCGCCACCCGGCTGATAGGTCCAGCGATGAAACTTTCGGCGGCGTGCTTTGGGAGAGCCTCGGCGCGCACGCCACGGGACGCCCTCCTTCATGTGTGGTCGGTGGTCCGCCCCGCGTCCTCCGGCTCGAGACTGTAATAAGCCTCGCGGGCCTCCCCTGTGAGCAGGGGACCTATGGGCGCGGGGCCAGTCCTCCTTATCCCAGCCCTCGCGGGCGTGTAGTTTCAAAGGTCTCGAGGTACGCCACCGGGTGCGTCATCAGGAGCCAAGGGGGGGTACGGTGAGCTCACGTCCCAGGTCCGGGGAGGCGTGGAGGCGCCGCGGGACTGTAACGCCGCCAGCGGGTCTCTGTCCCCGCCTGGAGGCTTTCCGCAAGTTGTTGGGTGACGATCTGTTGCTGTATACTGGCCTGCACCAGCTGCTGTAATGTCTGCTCCATTGTGCGTGTTTTTTTTTTTTTTTTTTTTGGAAAAAGAAGAAAAACTGATAGTCTCTCCTTCTCTCTTTTTTTTTTTTTTTTTTTTTTGAAAAAGAAGAAAAACCTGATAGTCTCTCCCCTTTTTTTTTTTTTTTTTTTTTTCCTAGGTAAGGGGCGGTTCTGTGCTCATGCCCGCATCCTCCACCAGTGTAGCGAGATGGGAGATGCACAGAGACACGGAGGCGAAGGTAGCGCAAAAACTCAGGCTTTATTCTGGTTTTGGTAGAGTGTATGTCCCGGGGGTGTGTGTGTAGGTCCGCGGGGTCGGGCTGGACGCCCGTGGCGCTGGGGGCGTGTCCGGGGAATCCCGCGAAGAGCGCCTTGGGGCTCTCGGGCAGTCCCTCAGCGCACTGCGGGCTCGTCTCGGCCGCGCGGTCCTCGTCCGTGTCGGTGCCTTCCGCCGAAGTACAGAGAGAGAGAGAGAGAGAGAGAGAGATTAGTCATCCACAATAAAAAGGGGAGCACGAGTGAATACCTGCACGAGGGTCTGCTCGGACGCCAACCGTTTCGGTAAGTCGGTACTCAATCTGCTTCGTGCCGGTACGGCAGTTGGCAAAGGAGCGATCCCCTTTCTCCTCGCGCCGAGTGCCAGTCCGTCGCGACAATATATTTTTTAATTTTACTTTATTTTATTTATTTATTTATTTATTTTCTCTTTCCCCCCCTTTCTTTTGGTTTTGGCTGTGTTTGTTTTGTGGGGGTTGTTGGGTGGGGTGTTGTGTAATGTTAAAAATGCAAATTTCCAATAACAATTCTATGGCAAAAAAAAAGAAGAACTATTCCTGGCTCACATATGCTCGATTTAGTTAAAGGCATCACGGCTCCGCATAAGATATCTGATGCACGAAGACCTGTCGTCTGGCTCGAATTTCTGGAGGCTTTTGCCTCTTTAAACATACCATACTCAATATAATAAAGAGTCAAACGAAGAAGAAATCTCTATTCTTTGTTTTTATTTAAAAAATGTAGTGTTAGACATAAACGTTTCACCCGTCTGAACACAATGAATACATTTGAAAACATTTTCATTACAGCTACCTTTTTTTAGTTTGAGTTTTTTCATAAACGCTAACACCATCTTGTCATTTTTAATAAAATCGTCGGTATACATCTTCAACACACTGTCATAATCATGCCCCTTTACCATGTGATAGAGAAAAAACACACAATGCTGCCCGCAGGTCTCTGACGAAAAATCTTGGACTTGTACCGCCGAATGTTGAATCACTCTAGAATTGCTTATTAGAAAGTTGTTGATATTCTGTGGAAAACGCTTGTCATATGGTTTATTACCAAAGCTGTCGAAAAAACAACCCACGCTGACCTCGTTTATGTAGATGGCTAGCCAGTGTTCACCCGGGAGTCCTGAAGGATGCGTGTTGATTATTACCATTGATGGTAATTTTCTTAAGGGGGATTTTGGTAGGTGGTCACACGGGAGTACTCCGAGAAAATGTGTATTACACGAGATCTTATCCATTATAGCAGTAAGCTGGATGGTGTCCATTACGACTATTAATAGTAATCAACCAGGATCTGTCTGCGATTTGACACTTCGATGATGCTGTCGAATATGGCATAAACAATTAAGTTGATCGTTCGGTGTAGCTGCTGTCTAAAACGTGCTTCTAGCCTGATGTTCCCAGACTTGATAAGCGACACGTGTTGACTGCAGTCTTCGTCCGGCGTGAGATTAAACGCATAAAGGGTATAACCATGTAGGAAATCCTCCCTATCGATAGCTAGAGGCTGATTTTTAAGATGCTTTCCAGAAGCCAGCGCTAACTGATAAAATTCGCGTACCGCAGACCCGCTTCCATATTCAGGCTGTAGAGGTTAAGCGGGGTGGTGTTGACCGTCCAGATAAACTGCCAAAAATTCTAGGTCGTAGTTATTAAACGCGAACGGATTTTTATCATACGCACCTGTCAACGCGTCATTATCAACCATAGCCAGAACAATGGATTTTGGTAGAGTTCCTAAGAACAAGTTTTCTTGATTACAAACACGTGCCCCTACTGGAATTGAGAAGTTTTTCACACATACTCTGTCGATGGGGTATTTGGCAGGCGTCGAGAGCAATGCTTCTGTGTGCCCCAATCTCAAATGTCATAATATCCGGTGTTTAACCTGTAAGATGCGTTTGATATATTGCCTTCAATATTATATTCGGTGACCCGATTCTCTGTCTTCGTTGTTTCACCATAGTTGAAAATGTACGTAGCATCCTCCTCATTAAACATCTACCACGACATCGGATATTCAAACTCGATTAACCCGACTTGCCATTCTCCTTTTAGATGGATAGTTTTCGATAGTCGAGTTGTATAACACGAGATACTATTTTCCGGATAAACATTTCTTGATGCATTACAGGGAAGCGTTACATAAAAACCACCCGCAGTCATTGTTGTTTTTACACGAGTGTGTGACATCTACTAGGTTTCGGCTGTTTTATGGGGTCTGTACATCGACCAATTCTTTCTGGTCAATCCACGATGCGAATTTTGAGGGCCATCCGAGCCATCTAACCAATACCATTGTTTTTCTACTTTGTTTCTTCTTATCTAAAATTTTCTCCACTTTAAATGTTTTGTTTTTGTTCACAAATATTTTTTATAATTCCTCTTCATAAAAAACACCATCGATGACTTCTCCGTCATAATCACGCAATCTATAGACGGGGCGTTCGCGTGGTATACACTCTGTCACGGTGAAAAATTCGTGTGTATAGTTTTCTTTATAACCTTTAGTGAACAGACCTCTTACTTTAGAAATTCTAACAACGTCACCAGCTTTATATTTAAATTTAGGGGTTACTCCGTCTTTAGATCCATAAAGGTTTTTAAACACAGCGGATTCGTTTTCTTTGGACACATCAATAGGCCTCATCTTAATGCTTCTGTGATAGCTTGCGGAACGCTGGTCGTCAACAACTTGGCAGCATCAACCATGTGGCACAAGCTGGCATGTGTGGATCCGCCACCAAACCTGCTCTCAAACATCCAGGCCCTGCTAGTGGACTTCTTCTGCGACAGACTACACTGGATCCCTCAGTGTCCTTCACCTGCCCAGGGAGGAGGGGGGGCAGGGGCTGGTCCACATAGCCAGCAGAACTGCAACCTTCCGACTCCAGTTCATCCAGAGACTCCTCACTGGACCTGAGAAGTTGGTATGGAGAGCAGCAGCTTATAGCTTATACAGCTGAGCATTGCTCCAGACAGTGACCGGTAAGCTCCTGTACAAAGCCTGCGTGAAAGTTTTAAAGAAGAAAAAACTGAATGGGAGAGTGGACACCCCATGGCGAGCTGTACTGGGTTTGGAAGTTTCATTTTTATTGAACATTTCTGCTAAGGAGAAATGCTGTACTGGGTTTTAATGATGATGTTAAACCAGAGTGGAGGGCAATTTACAAACCACCCTTAACCAAATAAACTGCTGATCTCCAATGGAGGATTTTACATGGAATTGATTCTGTGAATTCTTTGATCTCCATTTTAAACCCCGAGGTCTCACAGAAATGTCCATTGTGTTCACAGAGAGACTGTTTTTCATGCTTTTCAGGCTCTCAAAATGTGATTATTTGATCAATATTTAGGCAAAACTACTTAAAGGAAAAAAATGTCTGAGAGAAGTTAACATTTATTTTTATCATGTTTATATATTTAGACTACTTTGTAAAATGGTCAAAGATAATTGTTGCCATATGGCAATAAAATGTGATAATGGAACTGAAACATGCGTAACGTGACGACGCTCGGCTTCTCTAACAATATATTTACATATTTTCACATTCAAAAAACAAAAACATTTTATGTTTCAAGTGAAAGAATAAAAAATACTTCAACCAAAACATGTGTTGAGTAAATTCCTCCACATACTTTTTACAACTGTACTTCCTTTCTCGAAGATATAACTAATTAAAATAATTAAACCAAAAAGGCTAAATTTCCTTCAACTCTAAAAGCATTACAGAAATAAACGAATCCAGACAACACTGTGTTTGTCAATTTTACTGAATGACACGGATCAGCAAGAACAATTTCATTCATACATTCATATATAATCGAACAATAAATAAGAATAAAACAACAAAAAAAGAGAAAAATCTTCCTGATGAACTTTCTTAATGATCTCAGCTCCCTATCGGTCATCTTAATATTTAACCCCTTACACTCCCATCACTCATCAGTGGGTCCAGATATTTACAACTCTTACTCTTTACTTCTTAACTAACTTTCCTATGAGTTTAACATTAAATACATAACACGTGTGAAGAGAACAAAAAGACTAATTGAAAAAAGAGTAATAAAAAATAATAATTTAAGAAAAAAGATAATTGCGATAATGGAACTGTGGTGTGTGCGTTCATGAACTGAAACAGGCGCACACGGCAAAAACACACTCGGCTTCTCTAACAATGTATTTACATTTTTTCACATTCAAAGTAACAAAAACATTTTATGTTTCAAGTGAAAGAATAAAAAAAAATACTTCAACCAAAACATGTTTTGAGTAAATTCCTCCACATACTTTTTACAACTGTAATTCCTTTCTCGAAGATATAACTAATTAAAATAATTAAACCAAAAAGGCTAAATTTCCTTCAACAGATCCTCTGTTACAGTCTTGTACACTTTACGGTGTATAAATGCGTGTGAAGGTTTGCGGTCACGTCTCTGCGTCTTAGTAATTTAACTTTTTGACTATTTTCTTATTGTGATGTGACACGCTACAGGTCCCCTGAATGTGAAGCCCAGATAGAAGGTGACGTTTTCATTTCCAGCAGGCACTGAACTTTCATTAAGGGGGTGAATGGAAAACTTTCCGTTTTAGCACCCACAAAGGTAGACACCGTCTCGATCCTCTGTCCAGCCGTTTGCACGCGCTTAAGCTCTGTCACAATTTCTGATGTTTTCCACATTTCCGACATCTGGTGTACGTCTCAGTGAGACCTCAGAGAAGAACTTGCTATAAACGGAGGACTTGGCATCTAACCAGTGTTTGGGGTGATGTATTGTCAGCTCTGAGGTCTTGGAGGTTTCCTCATCATCTATGTCTAGGTGTTGGAAGTAATTCAGCTTTTCTGATATCCACTCCAAAGCCTTGTGCATTGTGGGCTGAAGGTCTTTGAGTTTGTCGTGAAACTGTTTCCATGGTGCTTCAATTTCTTTGGGAATGTGTTCTGTAATCAAGTACTTCTGTAACTCAGAATGACCCTCATTACTCGAGAACCCTTCAAGGGAAGACATTAGCTCCAACAAGCTACATCCCACTTCCACAACTCCAAAGAATCCTGAGTTGTTCATTGTCTCACTTTCTTCAACAGCTACCATCTGACATTTTTGGAAACATTCGATGGCTTTAAGGGCTGTTTCAATGGCATCTGCTGTGGACTCTGGTGTTTTCTGAGACTTTTCCATTGCGTTGTTTTTTGCTGTGAACCACCTTCTGTACACCTGACCTTTGGTGTCAAGAATGTAGGAGTTATTAGGCATGTTAGTTGCTGCAGTTTCTGCCCAATGTTCTGCCTCATCGAATTTTTCATGGCAGGTATAGAGACAAGCTAGGTGCTGAGCAAGAAATGCATCCTTGTTGAATCTTTTGTAAGCCTCACTGAGAAGATGAAAAGCATTTTCTTGCGTTTCGTTTAGTCTCACGTGTTCGATGAGGGGTGAGAACTTGGTGTCTGATTTATCACCTCTGCTGCTTTTGTAGCGTCTTATGAACAGTTCACGAAGGAACTTCCTGTAATCTTCTCCCCCAAAGTTGTGATTAAAGAGTACATCATTGTTGAGAAGTTCAAGCGCAAGCTCACTTTGTTGTTTGTCTCCCAACAGCCGATGGAGAATTTCCTTTGCCACCACTTGGTGGATGATTCTGATGGAGTTAATGTGGGTTCTTTCGTCTCTCAAATGTATAAAGACCAGTTTAGCCTGATCACTCAGAGAACTCTCAAATGCATGCTGTCGAAATCTTTCCCCACAGATAGAGAGCTGGGGATGAAGGAGATCTTCACAGTGTGACTGAGAAATGAAAGAGTTCTCCACATAGGTGTTAAGCAGAGCTACGTATCGCATCAGCTGGGTGACGGTAGACGTGTGATCCGTGTCCTGTGATAAATTCTCTACAAACTTTTTCACATATTCATGTTTAAATTCTTGACTCATTAAGACAAAAGTCAGAATGAACTCTGGGGGGAACTGTTGCTCGAGCTTTTGTTGTTTTCCTGCAAACAGTCTTTTCTCCTCTGGTGACAGTTTGTGAGTCACAGAGACACTCAGTAAAGGTGACTCCCTGGACATTTTCTCGGGATCGTGGGATCGTCTACAACTGAGGAGAATGAAGCACGGTATTCCGTGTGCAAGTTTCTTTGTGTTCACAGCTGTTTCTAATTGATGCTTCAACTCTTCTAAATACTCCCTTTCACAATCATCAACAAGTAAGAGAACAGGGAGACATTCCTGGGGATCTTTTTCCTCATACTCCCGAAGCATCACAGCATGTTCTGAAACTGTGCTAACGTTTGACGTTTTCACAACTGCACACCTGAGATCCTTTCTATACTTCCAGAGAACCTGCCTTGCCACTGTACTCCCTCCACTGCCAGCGTAATGGTATATGTTGATGCATTTGACAGGCATCTGATCTGAACTCCATTTACGAGATTCCTCCAGAAGATTAATCACCTCATGATAGGCATCTCTTTGAATCAGTTCTCCAACTTCCCTAACTTCTGCGAGCCAGAAGTTCTCCCATGTCACTTTTCCTCCTTGATAAAAGTCTCTCTCTATTTCTTCTTTCTTTGCCTTAATTTCCTCTTCCCTGTCTTCACACTGATTCACAGCTAAAATCTCCAAGGAGCACATTGTTTCCTCATCACGTGTCAGAAGATGGCATTTTGCTTTGATGGACACGGGTAAGAGTTTGTTCTTATGAGTATTGGGGCCCTGGATTTGCTGAAGAGTTGCGTTGATGTGGCTCATTTTCAAGCCTACTACACTGGAATTGTCCACTGTTTCCTCATCGCAGGATATTCGGAGAGCAAATGCTTGCCATTTATGAAAGTTCCCTTCTGATTCTGAGATGCATATAATGTCTTCATGACCTTGCATGTCACCGAAAAACTGAGAGAATGTCATCAGTAGAGGTGTCTCAACAGGTGATGTGAGGAGGAAGATCACAGTGAAGGTTCCCTTGGGCAGGATATCGTTGCAGATCAATGATACACAATTGTTTAGGTAAGTCCACCTTGTTCTACACCATGTGTATTTATCACATGGAGTCTCGTTCCCACTGACATCATTTCGTCCGTTACAAAATATCCAACTTGTTTGTTCAAACAAATGCAGATGACTCTCAAACTCTCTGATGCTCTTGTCACTGGGTTTTTTGTAGTTTTGCATGAAATGAAGGTTCACTTTATGGTGTTTATTAAATTCATGGCATAATCCCGACACCATGGAATCTGGGTCAAAGTCAAACACACAGAATAACTTCATCTTCAACAAGAAATCTATGTGCTTAAGATCTTCCTCTGAAAACCTGTTCGTCACGAGTATGTACCATTTCTCCTTTTCTATCCGTTTCTTCCCACTTGTTAGAAGCATCATGAGTTTTTGTTCAAGATCTTTGCAGGGTTTTGGAGATGTGATTTCATCTGATTTCATCTGATCATCTTCATCACACTCATCATCAAACTCTTCATCATCTTCATCACACTCATCATCAAACTCTTCATCATCTTCCTGGGCATTCTGCTGCTTCTGAACTTTCAGAAATTCCTCTGTGATTTTAAGAAGGACTTGGCCGTCTACTTCCTGTTCATGAAGAGTTTTAATTAAATTTTCCTTCACTCCTATTGAAGCCAACCACACGCTCATCATGTCCTTTGTCCATTTTTCAACTGGAGTGCTGTGAAGTTCTTCTGTACAGGACAAACCAAAACATAACTTACTGATAAATGGCATGAAAGTTATGACAAGATACAGACATTTACGGTTCCATGCAAAAGTATTCAACCTTTCTACTTCTTCAACTCAATCATAAGATTTGTCTCTATTACAAACACTTACAGATTGTTCCAGACAGTATTTTATTATCGCAAACCAACATGTTCTTAAAGTAAATGTATATTTAAAAAAAGCTAAATGTATTATTCTGCAGATTTAATAAATAAATAAATAAATGAAACTGATGTTTGCATAAGTATTCACTGCCTGTGCTGTGAAAACTCCAAGTTTGATGAAAGATGAAAGAGATCGGCCGAAAGAAGACACAGTTGGCTTCTACCAGACAATCATTTACAAATTCCACCTTTTCTGGATTAAACACCTCCTTAATTCAAGTACCATTTGTCAGACTGTGAACATGAAGGACAGATCAGGGAGCATTCTAAGGAAATAAAAGATAAAGCTATAGACGTGCACAAGATAGGAAAAGGCTACAAGATAATATCCAAGTGTTTGATATCCCATTGAGCACTGATGGCTCAATTCTGAGGAAGCTGTATCAGACCACTCGTTTACGGCCTGGACAAGGTGTCTCTCGAAACTCTGCATCAGAGAAAGGAGGGGTCTGGTGAGGGAAACCACAGTGAGGCCAAAAATCACACTAAAGGGGTTCAGTGGCTGAGAGTCAAGTGCTCTACATTGGGGGCAGTGGTTAAGATGTTGGACTGCTGATCAGAAGGTTGTGAGTTCATCAGTTCAAGGTCATGACATTAAAACCCCTAGCAAGGCCAAGCTGCCACTGATGGGCCCCTGAGCGAGGCCCTTAACCCTGAACTGCTCAGTTGTATAAATGAGAGAAATAAAAGGATAAAAGCATCTGCCTAACGCTGTAAATGTAAAATGCATACGACTGGCCTGTGTGGAAGGGTGTGAAGAAAGAAGCCAAAAACCATATCTAAGCACATGGCCCAGCCAAAATGTGGGAGAAGGTTTGGTGCTCAGATGAGACTAAAGTTAAAAAGCTAAGTAAGCCACTAGTACAGTGCAGTATGGGTGTGGCAGCATCATGTTGTGGAGATGCTTTTCCTCAGCAGGGACTGGGCTTCTTGTTGAAACTGAAGCATGGATGGAGCAAAATACAGAGAGGTTTTACAAGAGAACCTGCTTCAGTCTGCTAAAAAATAAACTAAAGCTTGGGAGAAACTTCATCTTTCAGAAGGACAATGATCCCAAGCACAAGACGAAAGCAGCACAGCAATGGTTCTACCAAGTACTAGTGTGAAGGGGGTGAATACTTATGCAAGTGGCATTTTTCTGTTTCATTTTTATTTTAATGGTTCTACCAAGTACTAGTGTGAAGGGGGTGAATACTTATGCAAGTGGCATTTTTCTGTTTAATTTTTATTTTAATTTCTGCTGACAAATAATGAATTTTGTACAAATATATTTAGAATTTTGAATGAATTTGTATAAATGTCCATGTTGTGATACTTGCCCATTTTTCCTCCTGAATAATCCACGTCTTCAATTTGTTCCCAAACAAGGCACCTGAAGAAGATAGAGACAGATAAGACTTCAAGTTTTCTACTCAGTTCTTTATGTATTTTCTGACTAATTTTATTCCAGCTGTTCTTCACCAAGGACAGGAGTGTGTCTGGAGGAGTCAAAAGGACAAATACAAACATCTGCATCGGGTCTATACAAGCTCCATACCATCATTTTTTAAAACTTGTCCAACCTTCCAAAGGTCTAGACACTGCATTAGACCCACGGACTCTACGTTAGACCCACGGACTCTACGTTGGACCCACGGACTCTACGTTAGGACCCACGGACTCCGTTAGATTAGACCCACGGACTCTACGTTAGATCCCAAATTTGGTATTTAGCTGATCGTGGTGACGAGACTAAGTACCTTAGCGACATGATTTCTATTGGTTCCACGTAAACCTGCGAAGTTCTTTAGTAGATATCTTTGATTGGTTACGATCACGCAGTATAAAAACCCATATGCCAGGATATTGTCTGTCTCTGTAACACCGTTCTCTGTCAACTTTGGTCAGAGGAATCAACAGTGCTACCCACACAGAGTCACACGCCCCCTCGTCACACAGACACATAACGGTTGTTCTATCATTGAACACATGCGGTCTGTGATACACAAACCTCCACAGAGTAGTGAGATGGGGTTTGATTGGCTGAACTCAGTACTCGGGGGATGGGGCTCATGGATATTAAACGTCTGTCTACCAGTAGGTGCAATAATTCTTCTTGTGTTGCCGTGTATTGTTTCTCTCGTTCGGAGCAGTCTCTCACGCTCTTTGAAATCACTAATGACCAAACGCTGATGTTGACAAAGACTGAGTACGATCCCTATGATGACTTGTATCGGAAACCTGACTGGGTATCAGATCCTCCCAGCGACACTGACGATGACCCACTGACCTCCATTTCACACCTACTGTAAATATTCCTTTGACCATGACGATTCTCATTTCATCCTAAACTGAGCTTGCTTCACGACAGGATACGTTATATCCACAAAAACAGCCTCAGCGCCTTCATTATTTCTGTTTTATGATGAATTCGGTTGAACCGTGAAAGGATTCTGAAGTTCTGATGTACTCACAGCATTGTAAATTCTCTGTTCATTTTAGATATCATAGTTTGTACTGATAAAATGGGGAAATGTGAGGGAAATGACTCTTTTTACTTTGTAATAATATTGTTCTTGTTCATGTTCATTAGAGGATAACGCCTAAGAAGTCCATGTGATGTCACTGAGATCAGTACAGAATGATGATCTGCTTACAGAGACACAAACATGTTCTTCTGTTCAAGGTTCATCTAAACATCTTCCATGATCCTAAAACAAAACCTGTTGGAACTTTCTCAAACCGCTTCTTATCCACTTCTTATGGAGTCAAGAATTTAGAATTAGAATTAGAATTAATGAAGTCATGGTGGAGCTGTCTGTGTGGAAGGGAGTCAGTGATGTCTGAAGAGAGTAGTTGTTAAGAAGAGTGAGACAGGTTTATTATCAAGTGGCGTGCCCCAGTGACTCATTCCATCGTAGTAGCTGTACATGATATATTTCGCAAATGTAACACACAAGTAAATTTTACTGAGATAAAAATATTAATTATTATATTAAAAAAAGAGAAAACAGTAAGCCCTACCAAATTGCTGTATGTGGACTCACAGATAAACTCTTCTACATTCTTAAGCTTTGCTCTATTGAACCTATACGTTATATGATCAATTAAACGCATATTCACTTGATTTTCATAGCATGTTCAATTGATTCAAACTTCAAAGTTAGTGGTTTAGTCCAAGAGCTTCAGAGCGCTCTCGTTCTTCTCTCCTGCTTTATTCTCTCCTGTATTAACCATCTTCCTGTAATCAACCCTTTTACCTTCAGAGGACGAGTCTGCGAGTGTTGTCTAATTTCCACGACAATATCTATAAAAGCCTCATTTAAAGTCTTTATGTCATGATTAGAGTTCTTACTGGGAGATGGTGGAGATGAAGTGGAGTGCTGAGTCTCTTCTGGTCCACCGAAGTGCGATCCTTTGATATACAATACTGTCCCAATCACTGTGTATACATCAGAGTAACCCCCAGATGTTCTGTTTAAATCTGTTGTTTTTAAATTACTGACTCCACACGGTACTAACACCACACAGTAAACTCCACACGGTACTGACAACCAGCAAATATAAGAAACGATGACGTCAGAGAATATCGAATTACGGCTGTCCGACACTGTCACGTGGTCAAGGACTAGTCGGAGTCACGTGGTCATGGACCAGTCAGAGTCACGTGGTTAAGTCAGGGCCAATCAGGTTGCAGTACAGAGGTCCAGCGGTGTTTTTGATACACACGGGTTCCGCGTCACCATCGACTCTAAACCCCTTCTCTCTCTCTCTCTCTCTCTCTCTCTCTCTCTCATTTTACTGCTTTTTCATCCGCACACAGTGAGTAACAACCACACACACACACACACACACTCTCTCTCTCCTGCTGTGAGGATTAAAGCTGTAGAGCTGAACATCAGCATTGAACACGGACACTACTGCAGGAATACATCTGTGTGCACGCGCTATAAACACACTGGCGTTAATGCTCTCATGTACAGGTGTGTGTGTGTGTGTGTGTGTGTGTGTGTGTTGTATATATCAGTGTCTCTGCGGGGTCGAAGCTCCCTCCAGTGAGGACCAGAGGTAGGGAACACGCTCATGAAGGGCCCTACATGCGTTATGGACACACAGCCGTGCTGGTGGAAGATACCATCTACATCTGGGGGGTGGGGGGACGACACAGAGGGGGCGTGTAACACACTGTACGCCTTCTGACGTTGGTCAGAAACACACACACACACACACACACACACATACTCCACTACACCATACCTAAACACACACACACACACACTCCACTACACCATACCTAAACACACACACACACTCCACTACACCATACCTAAACACACACACACACTCCACTACACCATACCTAAACATACACACACACTCCACTACACCATACCTAAACACACACACACACACTCCACTGCACCATACCTAAACACACACACACACACACACACTCCACTACACCATACACAAACACACACACACACACTCCACTGCACCATACCTAAACACACACACACACACTCCACTACACCATACCTAAACACACACACACACACACACTCCACTACACCATACCTAAACATACACACACACACACACACACTGCACTACACCATACCTAAACAAACACACACTCCACTACACCATACCTAAACACACACACACTCCACTACACCATACCTAAACAAACACACACTCCACTACACCATACCTAAACACACACACACTCCACTACACCATACCTAAACACACACACACTCCACTACACCATAACTAAACACACACACACACCACTACACCATACCTAAACACACACACACTCCCCTACACCATAACTAAACACACACACACTCCCCTACACCATACCTAAACACACACACACTCCCCTACACCATAACTAAACACACACACTCCCCTACACCATACCTAAACACACACACACACACACTCCACTACACCATACCTAAACACACACACACTCCCCTACACCATACCTAAACACACACACACACACACACACACTCCACTACACCATACCTAAACACACACACACACACACACACTCCACTACACCATACCTAAATACACACACACACACACAACTCCACTACACCATACCTAAACACACACACACACACACACTCCACTACACCATACCTAAACACACCCACACCCACACACACAGACACACTCCACTACACCATACCTAAACACACACACACACACACACTCCACTACACCATACCTAAACACACACACACACTCCACTACACCATAACTAAACACACACACGGCACTACACCATAACTAAACACACACACACACACACACACTCCACTACACCATACCTAAACACACACACACACACACACTCCACTACACCATACCTAAACACACACACACTCCACTACACCATAACTAAACACACACACACTCCACTACACCATACCTAAACACACACACACACCCCTACACCATACCTAAACACACACACACACACACACACACTCCACTACACCATACCTAAACACACACACACACACACTCCACTACACCATACCTAAACACACACACACACACACACACACACAGACACACACACACACACACACACTCCACTACACCATAACTAAACACACACACACACACTCCACTACACCATACCTACACACACACACACACACTCCACTACACCATACCTAAACACACACACACTCCACTACACCATACCTAAACACACACACACTCCCCTACACCATACCTAAACACACACACACACTCCACTACACCATACCTAAACACACACACACACACACACTCCACCACACCATACCTAAAACACACACACACACACACACACACACCACCACAACACACACACACACACACACTCCACTACACCATAATAACACACACACACACACACACTCCACTACACCATACCTAAACACACACACACACACCCCTACACCATAACTAAACACACACCGCACTACACCATACCTAAAAACACACACACACACACACTCCACTACACCATACCTAAACACACACACACTCACTAACCATAACTAAACACACACACACTCCACTACACCATACCTAAACACACACACACACCCCCTACACATACACTAAACACACACACACTCCCCTACACCATAACTAAACACACACACTCCACTAAACCATACCTAAAAACACACACACACACACACACTCCACTACACCATACCTAAACACACACACCTCCACTACACCATACCTAAAAACACCACACACACACACACACACACTCCACTACACCATACCTAAACAACACACACACACACACACTCCACTACACCATACCTAAATACACACACACACACACACACTCCACTACACCATACCTAAACACACACACACACACACACACACACTCCACTACACCATACCTAAAAAACACACACACACACACACACACTCCACTACACCATACCTAAACACACACACACACACACTACTACACCATACCTAAACACTTACACACACCAACTACACATAACTAAACACACACACGCACTACACCATACCTAAACACACACACACACACACACACACACGACTACACCATACCTAAACACACACACACACTCCACTACACCATACCTAAACAAACACACACACACACTCCACTACACCATAACTAAACACACACAGACACACACACTCCACTACACCATACCTAAACACACACACACTCCACTACACCATACCTAAACACACACACACACTCCACTACACCATACCTAAACACACACACACTCCACTACACCATACCTAAACACACACACACTCCACTACACCATACCTAAACACACACACACTCCACTACACCATACCTAAACACACACACACACTCCACTACACCATAACTAAACACACACACACACACACACACTCCACTACACCATACCTAAAACACACACACACACACACTCCACTACACCATACCTAAACACACACACACACTCCACTACGCCATACCTAAACACACACACACTCCACTACGCCATACCTAAACACACACACACACTCCACTACACCATACCTAAAAACACACACACACAAACTACACCATACCTAAACACAACACACTCCACTACACCATACCTAAACACACACACACTCCACTACACCATACCTAAACACACACACACTCCACTACACCATACCTAAACACACACACTCCACTACACCATACCTAAACACACACACTCCACTACACCATACCTAAACACACACACACTCCACTACACCATACCTAAACACACACACTCCACTACACCGTACCTAAACACACACACACACACTACACTACACCATAACTAAACACACACACACACACTCCACTACACCATAACTAAACACACACACACGGCACTACACCATACCTAAACACACACACACCACTACACCATAACTAAACACACACACTCCATTACACCATACCTAAACACACACACACTCCACTACACCATACCTAAACACACACACACACACACTCCCCTACACCATAACTAAACACACACACACACACACACTCCACTACACCATACCTAAACACACACACATACACATACATGGAGTAGAACAAAGGGAACTTACCTAAACAATTGTGTATCATTGATCTGCAAGGATATCCTGCCCAAGGGAACCTTCACTGTGATCTTCCTCCTCACATCGCCTGTTGAGACACCTCTACTGATGACATTTTATCAGGTTTTCTGTGGCATGCAAGGTCACGAAGACATTATATGCATCTCAGAATCAGAAGGGAACTTTCAGAAATGGCAAGCATCTGCTCTCCGAATATCCTGCGATGAGGAAACAGTGGACAATTCCTGTGTAGTAGGCTTGAAAATGAGCCACATCAACGCAACTCTTCAGCAAATCCAGGGCCCCAATACTCATAAGAACAAACTCTTACCCGTGTCCATCAAAGCAAAATGCCATCTTCTGACACGTGACGAGGAAACAATGTGCTCCTTGGAGATTTTAGCTGTGAATCAGTGTGAAGACAGGGAAGAGGAAATTAAGGAAAAGAAAGATGAAATAGAGAGAGACTTTTATCGAGGAGGAAAAGTGACATGGGAGAACTTCTGGCTCGCAGAAGTTAAGGAAGTTGGAGAACTGATTCAAAGAGATGCCTATCATGAGGTGATTAATCTTCTGGAGGAATCATCAAGAAACAGCCTAAAGGTAAATTAGAATTTCATGAAGTCATAGTGTATTGTTGTCTGTGTGGAAGGGAGTCAGGGATATCAGAAATGTGTGTATTACATTGAGAGAAGTATTACATGGAGCGATTTCTTATAAGAAGTTTGGGGAACTTCGCAGCTTTGCGATGGCAGAGAGATTGGTGTTTCTTAGATCAAAGCTTCAAAACTAAGAGGGTTAACACACGGCCATTAATGTCTAAACCGCTGGCAACAAAAGTGAGTTTACAGGGGCAGAAACATCAGCACTCGGAGATGCTCCTCTCTACAACGACGTCATGCTGCCCTCCACCAACGTCCTGTCGCCTCAGTCGCCGCCCACCGAACCACCATGTGTCACCCTGCCCCGCCTGGAGGACTTCCACTTCCCATCATCCTCTGCTCCGGTCGCAGTTCCACTCGGGTGAGACCGGAACTGCCAATCTGTTGTCAACAAGGCAGATTTCATTTCTGCATTTGCAACCCACTCTAACCTCAGCGTGCTGGCTCTTACTGAGACCTGGATCCATGCTGAGAACACTGCCACACCAGCTGCCCTGGCCTCCAACTTCAACTTCTCCCATACCTCACGCCCCAACAGACGAGGGGGTGGTACAGGTTTGCTTCTCTCCAAAACATGGAAATTTACCTGTCTCTCCCTCTTGCTCATACACTTCCTTTGAATTTCATGCTGTTACAGTCACTGACCCTGCCAAAATGCACTTTCTTGTTGTTTACTGTCCTCCAGGTCAAGTGGGGAAGTTCATCGATGAATTTGACACGCTACTGTCCACCATCCCAGATGATGGAACTCCTCTTCTGGTCCTTGGTGATTTCAACATTCATCTAGACAAGCCACATGCAGCTGACTTTCTTGCTCTCCTTCCCACATTTGACCTCGAGCAGTTCACCACACCAGCAACCCACAAAGCCGGCAAACAGCTTGACCTCATCCTCACACGTAATTGCACCATACACAATCATCTAATTAGTCCTCTCCATACCTATAACCATTTCTTTATCCAGTTCTCTATTTCTCTCCCCTCTCCCCCTTCACTGTCTCCTCCTTCCATCTCTTTCCGTCGCAATCTTCGCTTCCTTTCCCCCTCGCATTTCTCCTCCATTGTCACAACCTTACTTCCCTCTAACAACCACCTTTCCTCACTTGACTTAAACACCGCAACCGACATGCTATGTTCCACCTTATCATCATCTCTTGACAGCATATGCCCCCTAACCTCCAGACCTGCTCGCACATCACCCTCTAGTCCTTGGCTGTCAGAAGCTCTGTGTAGCAACCGGGCCAAACTAAGAGCATCTGAAAGGAAATGGCGCAAATCAAACAATCCAATTGACCTAACCAATTACCACACACTTCTCTCCTCTTTTTCCAAAAGCATCTCCATTGCTAAAGCCACATACTTCCAAGATAAGATTGGTAGTTCTCCCAACACCCGCATTCTCTTCAAAACTTTTTCCTCTCTTCTCTGTCCCCCTCCTCCCCCTTCCCCTACCTCTCTCACTGCAGATGACTTTGCAACTTTCTTTTCCAGCAAGGTTACATCAATCAGGAACCAGTTCTCAACCCCAGACATGCATAGACCAACTCCTCCTCCACGTACCTTCCAACTGACTTCCTTCTCTCCCCTCTCAGAGACTGAGGTCTCTAAACTCCTTCTCTCCAGCCGTCCCACAACCCTTGACCCTATCCCTTCTCACCTTCTTCAGTCCATCTCTCCCACACTATTACCTGCACTTATACACATCTTTAACACATCGCTCTCTACTGGCACATACCCTACCTCATTTAAGCAAGCCTGGGTTACCCCACTGCTTAAAAAACCATCACTCAACCCTGCTATAGTTGACAATTACAGACCTGTTTCCCTCCTCCCTTTTCTTTCCAAAACTCTTGAAAGAGCCGTTTTTAATCAACTCTACAATTTTCTCACACAGAACAACCTCCTAGACACCAAGCAGTCTGGCTTCAAGAGCAACCATTCCACAGAGAGTGCTCTGCTTTCCGTCACTGAAGCCTTATGACTAGCAAGAGCAACCTCTAGATCATCTATCCTCATGCTACTTGACCTCTCTGCTGCTTTCGACACTGTGAACCATCAGATCCTCCTGTCAACTCTCTCCAACCTGGGCATCACTGGAACGGTTCTACGCTGGGTGGAATCCTATCTGTCGGACAGATCCTTCAAGGTATCATGGAGCGTAGGTGTTTCTGAGACTCAGCAACTCACAACTGGCGTTCCACAGGGGTCAGTTCTGGGTCCACTCCTCTTTTCTATCTACACTACATCTCTCGGGCAGGTGATTGAGTCTCATGGCTTTTCCTATCACTGCTATGCTGATGACACCCAGCTCTATTTGTCCTTCCAGCCTGACGACCCATCTGTCTCTGCACGCATCTCTTCTTGCCTGTCAGACATCTCGGTCTGGATGAAGGAGCACCATCTTCAGCTTAACCTGGGAAAATCTGAGCTTCTCGTCATCCCAGCCTATCCCTCAATCAACCAGAACTTCACTGTACAGCTCGGTTCACTTACACTCATGCCAACCAGGACGGCCAGGAACCTTGGGGTGATTCTTGATGACGGCTTGACCTTTACAGACCACATCTCAGCAACTGCAAGGTCCTGTAGGTTCATCCTGTACAACATCAAGAAAATCCGACCATACCTCACCAAACAGGCTACACAGATACTAGTCCAGACTCTTGTCATCTCTAAACTGGACTACTGCAACTCACTGCTTTCAGGCCTCCCAGCCAGCTCTATCAAACCCCTTCAGCTGATTCAGAATGCTGCAGCGTGCCTTGTCTTCAACCAGCCCAAGACAACCCATGTCACACCCCTCTTCATCTCCCTCCACTGGCTTCCTGTAGCCGCCCGCATCAAGTTCAAGGCCTTGATGCTCACCTACAAGACCTTGTCAGGAACAGCGACCCTACCTCAACTCTCTCCTGAAGGCCTACGTTCCCTCTCGCAATCTGCGATCGACTAGCGACCGACGTTTAGTAGTTCCCACTCAGCGTGGCGTAAGGTCCCTTTCCAGAACCTTCACGCTTACCGTTCCCCAGTGGTGGAATGCTCTTCTGATCTCAATCCGGACTGCAGAATCTCTCACCATCTTCAAAAAACAGCAAAAGACCCACCTCTTCCGAGAACACCTAACCAACTCCTAGAGAAAAAAACGGCGTGTGACGTCATTCACTCTACAATTGCAAGCCTCCAAACTCAACACACAGATGCTTTTTTTGCAATCTCTGGCAACTTCAACCACATAACACTGGATTCTACCCTCACTAATTTCTATCAGTTTGTTGATTGCCCAACCAGGAAGAACAGGACAATAGACCTTATGTATACAAACATGAGGGATGCATACAGTGCCAACCCCCTTCCTCCACTGGGAAAGTCAGACCACAATCTCATTTATCTTCAACCATTGTACAAACCAAAAGTACAAAGGCTGTCACTCGCACCTTCAGGAAGTGGACAACAGGAGTGGATGAGGCTTTGAGAGATTGTTTTGAGTCCACTAACTGGAGCGTGCTACAAAATGGATAGGATTTGGAGGAGGTCACAGGTACAACTGACTACCTGAATTTCTGTATGGACATAGTTGTTCCCACAAGAACTGTATGCTGCTTTCCGAACAACAAACCGTGGATAACCAGCAATGTCAAGACCCTTCTCAATAGGAGAAAGATGGTGTCCAGAGAGGGGGATCAGGTAGAGCTGAGGCGCGTAGTGCTTTCTCCAGTGCTTTTAATACCATTCAACCCCTCAGACTGGGTGACAAGCTCCTGCAGATTGGTGTGGATGCTCAACTAGTATCGTGGATTGCAGACTATCTGACAGAGCGGCCACAGTACGTAAGACTGAAGAACTGCCTCTCGGACACTGTGATTAGTAGCACCGGAGCTCCACAGGGAACAGTGCTCTCTCCAGTCCTGTTCACACTGTACACGTTTGACTTTTGCTATAACACAGAGTCATGCCACATGCAGAAGTTTTCGGACGATACCGCAATCGTGGGGTACATCTGGGATGGGCAGGAGGAGGAGTACAGGAGCTTGGTGGAGGACTTGGTGCAATGGTGCCAACTCAACCACCTACAACTCAACACGGCTAAGACCAAGGAGATGGTGGTAGATTTTCGGAAGTCTAAGCCCGTTCTGCTCACCATTGAGGGGATTAAGGTAGAGGTGGTAAACACTTACAAGTAAGTAAGTGTTTCTCTACAAGAAAGGGCAGAGCAGGTTGTACTTCCTGAGGAGGCTGCGGTCCTTCAATGTCTGCAGCAAGCTCCTCTGTATGTTTTACCAGTCTGGTGTTGCCAGCGTCCTCTTCAATGCTGTGGTATGCTGGGGAGGAAGCATTAAGAAGAAGGATGCTGGACGACTGGACAGGCTGGTAAGGAAAGCTGGCTCTGTTGTGGGAGTGGAACTGGAGTGGATCACTTCAGTGTCAGACAAAAGGACCCTGAGCAAATTGATGAATATTCTGGACAATGACTGTCAACCACTCCATAACACTATCATAAAGCGAAAGAGCTCGATCAGTTGGAGGCTATGCTCACTGCCATGTACAACTGACAGGCTGAGGAAGTCTTTTGTCTCTAGGGCTATACAACTATTCAATGCTTCACTTAAAGGAAGAGGTGAGATAGACTTCTCTGCATAGTCTATCTGCCTCTTCACCTTTTCATACATCCTCATACACTTCCATGACCTCTTACAACAATGTTGTGTATTGGCTCACTGTGTGATTGTTCTACTGTTTATACTGTTTATGGACTATATTAGCCCACATGTATAACCCCTACCTTTAATTCTCAGTCTGGGAATTCGTGATTGATGTATTTGACTGTTTTTATTGTTCTATTGTTCTTTATGAGCCATTTTTTTTGCATTCTGCTTATATTTTATTTTATTGTATGTTGTATCGTGTGTGATGTTTTGAGCTACTGGGACATTGAATTTCCCCTTGAGGATCAATAAAGTGCTATCTATCTATCTATCTATCTACCTACCTACCTACCTACCTACCCTACCCACCTACCTACCTACCTACCTTCTGGAACACTACCACTGACATGAACTCTAACCACTACACCACCGAAGGACAAAGACCTTACATGTGTGTTGGACTTTTGTCATCATAAATCACCACAGATGGAAGGGTACAGGTGCATAATGCTAAAAAGAAGAAACCTGGACCGGACGCTGATACGAGGAATGTTAAATGTGAGTTATTGTCGGTGTTGTATTTACTGAATCTTCTGGTTATAATCTGTATTTTGGCAGTTTTAAGAATAAAAAGTGGTGCTGTATCAGTATGAAGGAGTGATGAAGATGGTGGTGTGTACAGACTGTGTATAAAAACCTCTCACCCACACTATCACTGGTCACTCGCCGTCCTCCACCTTCCTCCTGTCCTCATTCTCTTTGAAAAGAGTCCTGCTTAAGGAGTCCATGGTAGCTTTCCCAGATGTCTTTGGTTTTATGCTAATGAGGTACACCAGGATCGGATGTCAGGCCTAAATATTTGTTCTTTGTTATCTTGCGATTTTTTTCTCACTACTTAATAATTCAAATAGCACACACAGATCATTATTCCGTAAATGAAATCATGAAGACACAGAGGGAAAAACAAATAAAATATTTGAATACAAAATATTTTAAAAATGGAGAATTGTGGAGGCCATGTGGTCACGTGGTTCCTTCTTATCATTATTTAGATCAGAATTTGTTCTCTTAATTCAGTCATTTTTATTGCGTATTCACCTACTGCTCTGAAGCTCCAGAACCTCACAGCTGAGAACCGGATGTAGTAGAGAACCTAACGGAATCTTTCTTCTGAAACAACCTGTGTTTTCCTAAAATACATTCAAGTGTTGCAGGGATTCACTGAGTTAATAATTACAATTAATCACAATAAAGCAGCGATCTGCAATAATCAAAGACAGATCCTGTTAATAATAATAATAATAATAGGCACCCTGTTCAGTGTGTACCCTGCCTTGTGCCCGATGCTCCCTGGGATAGGCTCCAGGTTTCCCCGCGACCCTGAAAAGGATAAGCGGTAGAAGATGGACGGATGGATGGATAATAATAATACTACATCTTCGTGTAGCACTTAATCAGCACTTAATCAGAAATGTGAAAGTGTGAGCATCAGCTCTGCACAGCTGTACTGCCACCTGGGTTTAAGCCGAATTCCCTTTGTACACACATTAGACATAATCCTCCAGCTCAGGTGAAGCAATAAGCACAAGCTTTCATTGGCCAAGGCAGATCACTCACTGTGAACCTGGCTCACTCACACCAATTAAAAATATGCTTAGATTTCTACGGTTCAAACAGTAAGTAGAAACAAACAATAAAGCAAGTTAGAAGTTTAACATTCTTTCGTTAACACTATAATAAACGCTTTCTAATGGTACGGAGTTAAACAGTGCAGTCCACACTCAGTGAAAACTATTCAAGTGTAGTTTAAGATTTCTTTGCATGAAAACATTAGGCTTAATGGTTGTGTGTAATGTTTCTGTAAAAGACAAGCAGTAGAAATAAGGGAAGACCGCTGTGCAGGGAGAAACAGGGACCTTCGGATAATATAAACAAACGAACGTTCTACAATACTACGAGTGCACACACATCTTTCAGAGTCAGATTCCAGCAGATGGCGTCACAAGTTTAAACAGGAAGGAGGAAATGAACTTTTAAAGCTGATACAACTCGCTCACTAAAACGCCAATGGTAACATTTCTAACATTTTAATTTCCAATTTTAACATAAGCTCTCCAAGATTCATATTAACCTCAAACACACACACACACACACGACTAAGGGCAGTAAGCAGTAATAAACTAAACTAACAATATTTGGAAGGACCATTTGTTATGTGTAAATAAAATCTTTAGTCTCGGGTATACTGTGTGCAGTTTTATACATGCATATACAAACAAGCACTTTATTAGGAACACCTGTGCATTCATTCATGAAATTATCAGCCAATCATGTGGCAGCAGTGCCGTGCTTAAAATTCGGGTCAGCAGCATCGGGTAACGTTCACATCGAACATCAGAACGGGGAAAATGTGATCTGGGTGATTTTGACAGTGGAACGATTGTTGATGCCGGATGGGCTGGTTTGAGAATTTCCACAACTGCTGATCTCCTGGGGTTTTCCACACCTGAAAAATCTGTAGGAAGTGCTTGATGCAATCATGTCACCATGGACCAGAATCTCACAGGAATGTTTTCAAATCTTGTGGAACCCATGACATGAAGAATCGAGGCTGTTTTGAGAGCAAACCACGCCCTACGCAGTATTAGTATTGTGTTCCTAATGAAATGCTCTCTGTGTGTGAGAACATATATAATATATATATACACACAAACACAGAGTATATGTGCGGTGTTTCTGCTGGTTCTAGGATCTTACAATTTTATTCAGAAATTCTCTTCATTCGAAGATCAAAAATCATACAATTATAATAATGCAGCAAATTAAAAAAAAAAAAAAATCTCAAAACTTACAAAATCCCTCCTGCACGGACGGATCCTGCTGAGGTCAGGATTATATACATTACACCCTGTGAATAGTTATATCATACACTTTCTGTCAAAGTGATGATTTATGACCCTATGTGCTGGTAATTTATGACCCCCTGTCCTTCCCTGATTGACAGGTCATCGGAGGGGTGGTGAGGGGGGGTGAAATAGGTTTTGGTAGGGTGAAATAGGTCTGAAAAGAAAAAATGTTTTTAATATGGGGATATGCTTGTGTTACTGTGTGGATTTATTTCATTTGTGTAAACACAATGTTAGAAAAGCATGATGTTTGAATGTGTACATATAGGAGTAGAATATTTATTTTGTGAAAATGATGAAAACAAATGTTGATTGCGTTTTTAAGGATCCCTGCTTACCTTTGAATAAAAAGTTTAGGAGTTAAAGCAAAGTTTAAAAAAAGAATGTGTTTAAAAGAATAGCGCGTATCACACGACTTCTAAACAAAGATCCTTACGAGGAAAAAATGTTAAAGTGTCGTCTAAAAGAATCTCCGTAATGTTTAAACTAGGAGAGAAGTATTTTCCAGAGATGTTTTCCATTCGATGTGTAAAAGCTGTATGAAGTTGAAACGAAACCCAACCTCTCACTCACTAAACCCCGCCCACACATACGTGTATTCAGACACACCTCTCTCTCTCTCTCTCGCTCTCTCTCTCTAAACACACCCACACTGGTAGAGGGTTAATTTACGGCCTTCGGTCTTCTCGGACCTGATGTTTCTCTAGGCCTGGTTAATTTATGACCCTTTGTTTCTTCCTGACCAAGAGATTTTGTTTTTATGACCAGGGGGGTCGTGGTGTGTTCCTATCAGTTTGTTTATGATAATGTGTGTCTTTGGGGGTGTTAATTGCTTTACAACACACCCCTACAACAGGTATACCTTATGTTTAAAAAGTAGGGTCAGTTACGCAGAAGTCTCTAAGATCTCGGTTGTGTGACAGAGCGCTGTGAAATTTTATACGAATCATCGATTCTCGTTTTAACTCGTCGCTAAAGATTTTTATTTTGAAGAATACTTCAAAGAGGAGATGGCCGTCTATCGTAACAGTAAGTGTTTTGTTTTATTATTATTGTTGTTGTTATTATTATTATTATTATTATTATTAATATTATTACACATTGTTAAGAATGTTTTTATTTATAAACGAATTTATGATGTTATTGTGGTGGATAAACCAGGTATCTAACGCTGCAGGTGATGCCGAAATTGTGTCTATCCCGGGCATCGTAGACGAAATCAGGTTTCTGAACAAGGCAAGCGGTACGTACATTGTTATTATTTATAAGTATTCGTTGTTACGTATGATGTATTTTGTATTTGTATAATGATTTTACTTTATTTTACACAAATGGGTCGAGCGTAGAACCCCGCCGTGTCAGAGTGGAAAACCCTGTCTTGGGTATGAAATGGATAAATAGCTATATGTACAGTGGTGTGAAAAAGTGTTTGCCCCCTTCCTCATTTCCTGTTCCTTTGCATGTTTGTCACACTTAAGTGTTTCGGAACATCAAACCAATTTAAACAATAGTCAAGGACAACACAATTAAACACAAAATGCAATTTGTAAATGAAGGTGTTTATTATTAAAGGTGAAAAAAAATCCAAACCATCATGGCGCTGTGTGAAAAAGTGATTGCCCCCTAAACCTAATAACTGGTTGGGCCACCCTTAGCAGCAACAACTGCAACCAAGCGTTTGCGATAACGTGCAATGAGGCTTTTACAGGGTCCTGGAGGAATTTTGGCCCACTCATCTTTGCAGAATTGTCCTAATTCAGTCACATTAGAGGGTTTTCGAGCATGAACAGCCTTTTTAAGGTCATACCACAACATCTCAATAGGATTCAGGTCAGGACTTTGGCTAGGCCACTCCAAAGTCTTCATTTTGTTTTTCTTCAGCCATTCGGTGGTGGACTTGCTGGTGTGTTTAGGATCATTGTCCTGCTGCAGAACCCAAGTTCGTTTCAGCTTGAGTACACGAACAGATGGTCGGACATTCTCCTTCAGGATCTCTTGGTAGACAGCAGAATTCATAGTTCCTTTTATCACGGCAAGTCTTCCAGGTCCTGAAGCAGCAAAACAGCCCCAGACCATCACACTACCACCACCATATTTTACTGTTGGTATAATGTTCTTTTTATGAAATGCAGTGTTCCTTCTACGCCAGATATACTTGGACACACACCTTCCAAAGAGTTCCACTTTTGTCTCATCGGTCCACAGAATGTTGTCCCAAAAGTCTTGGGGATCATCAAGATGTGTTGTGGAGAAATTGAGACGAGCTTTGATGATCTTTTTGCTCAGCAGTGGTTTTCTCCTTGGAACTCTGCCATGCAGGCCATTTTTGCCCAGTCTTTTCCTGATGGTGGAGGCATGAACGCTGACCTTAACTGAGGCAAGTGAGGCCTGCAGTTCTTTGGACGTTGTTGTGGGGTCTTTGTGACCTCTTGGATGAGTCGTTGCGCTGCGCTCTTGGGGTAATTTTGTGGGCGGCCACGCCCCTGGGAAGGTTCACCACTGTTCCATGTCTTCGCCATTTGTGGATAACGGCTCTCACTGTGGTTCGCTGGATTCCCAAAGCTTTGGAAATGGCTTTATAACCCTTTCCAGACTGATAGATCTCAATTACTTTCTTTCTCAATTGTTCCTGAATTTCTTTGGGTCTCGGCATGATGTGTAGCTTTTAAGGATCTTCTGGTGGACCTTACTGTGTCAAGCAGCTCCTATTTAAGTGATGCCTTGATTGTGAACAGGTGTGGCAATAATCAGGCCTGGGTGTGGCTAGAGAAATTGAACTCAGGTGTGGACAACCACAGTTATAGTATGTTTTAACAAGGGGGGCAATCACTTTTTCACACAGGGCCATGATGGTTTGGATTTTTTTTCACCTTTAATAATAAACACCTTCATTTACAAATTGCATTTTGTGTTTACTTGTGTTGTCCTTGACTATTGTTTAAATTGGTTTGATGTTCCGAAACACTTAAGTGTGACAAACATGCAAAGGAACAGGAAATGAGGAAGGGGGCAAACACTTTTTCACACCACTGTATGCCATGTTTAAGACTGTTTAAGATGTTTTCTCATGTGTTGTGTTCGTTTGTTTTACTGTTCAAGGCTTGTCAAACCTTGTAAACAAGATTGGAGCACCCGAGTTCAAAAATAGTGCTGCGAGGTCTTCTGAAGATCGCGTACCAACGAGCTCCGGAAAGGACAAGCGAAAAACAGTCGCTCAGGTACACAGAGAGGATGTCGATGCGTCTAAACGTAAACGACGAAGATCTCCCCCACGATCGACTGACGGTATGCATCATGTTTGTTATATGTGTATATATTTATTTTTAAAGTATGTTTCATCATACTATTTCGAAACGATACCGTAAGCAAATGTTTTTACAACAGAGTCAGGTGTGAAGGAACAATGTGTCACTGAACAAAACACTATAGACGATTGTTTGGAATGGAATCAGGACTTGCTGGACGCGTGGGATTCATGTGTATTTTCCACGGACCCTGAAGTAGACGTTTATGACGATCTGCCTCCAAACCAAGAAGCTTTTGTTCGCGGGAATACTGTTGTTATAGACAGTGAAAGAGACCCAGAACTTTTGACCGACCGTCTGGACACTATAGAGAGGAATCAACGTCTTCAACATCAAAGTGTTATGGTACTATTACAAAATCAAACCATCAAACATAACCATATCATGCGATCTCAGAATGACCTGGTGGATGAAATCCGTCGCATTAATTACAACCAAAACCCGATGACGGATTTGTTAAAACAACTTGTACAGTTTGTTAAAAACAAGTAACTCGGGTGAGTTGTACATTACGCGTTTATACGTGTGTGTGTGTGTTTTTTGGCGGTGGTTTTATTTTTACTAGCTTTTGTTTCAATGAAAAAATCTTTAAAAATGTCAAAACGGTGTGGTGAAAATTCATGTAATCTGGGGGCACGCAAATAAATTTAGAAGATGCGACAACGATGGTCTGTTTGATTTTGAACAGCGTTGTAATACGAAGACATTACAGGGTTTAGTCGGACAATGGAGGACTTGAATAGACAGCAGTCTACCACCGATACTCTTTTGGCCTTATTAAACAGCGTTCGATCAATGGCTGAGGTTCAAACAGAACCAACGCCTAATTCGTTTTTAGACAGCGATTCAAACTCGTTTGTTAGACAGAGATTCTGATTCGTCGTTAGACAACCGATTCAAATTCACACGCGGTGGGGTGGGGGTCAGACAGCCATTCGTATAATCCATCGGATCCGAGTTTTTGGGTTATCCGTAGCAGCTATTGAATCTATCTTGAGAGGGAGGGTCTGTTGGTGGTTATACGGTGGTACCGAGACCCCAATTTAACGTGTTAGAGATACGGCGGCATATAAACATGCGCGTGATAACAGCACCAGATCTGGCAGCTTACACGATATTTCTACAGGACTTAATGTCTGAAATAGTGTCGTTTTCCAGACTGCTGGCCGGCGATGGGGGCTTAATCAACATTACCCTGAGAGGCCCTAGTCTACCCTCTGATGTTCACGCGGTCTTGTCACCTGATAACGATTACGATTTGCACATATTCACACAACAACTTGAGAACATTATGCAAAGTAATTCTGACGCGTTCGGGCTGATGAATGTCTAGATCTGAACGTATCTATAGCTCGCGGTAAACACGGTGGTGCTTATCGAAAGATACGCAATTTAGCTCATAACGAGGTAATTGTCAGAAACAGAATGAACCTGTTTTGCCCCAACAACATATCTAACAATTTGTGTTTTGCGATCTGTCTGGCCCATTTTCTACACCCGCATACGCCATGTACGGACTTGAGTCGTTAGCCGCGTCTGTACAGAAAACTGCAGGGTATTCGGACAACAAAGATTGAGTTTAATGACATCATACGGTTTTGAACGGTTGTTACATGTTAAAATAGTGGTATTCCACAGAATATGATCTGGTCTGTTGGAACACTTTCTACGAACAACGACGAGCCTCATAATAAGACAGGGTTCTTGTATCTACACAATGAGCATTATTTCTTGATTAAGAACCTAAAAGCCTTCATTGGTACACCATGCGTGCGATTACTGTTACCAGGGTTTTACTAGCCGTAGAGACCACCGTTGTAAATACGTTTGCGACGTATGTATATCGCCTGATTGTCATAAATACACCCGGCAAAACGAGGCAATGTCACGATTGTTTGCGGTACTGCAGATCAGCCTACTGTTATAAAGAACATAAACAAACACAGACAGGACAACAGTACGCTCAGTGTGATGTCACTAAATACTGTCAGAAATGTAATAGGAGATATCACGTCAACGGAGCCGCACCAAAAAAACACGTGTGCCCTGCAGAACACTGTATCTAGTGTAAAGCTGAGTTGGTTAATGACGGAGTACACCAATGTTTCATACAACCGATAAAATTGGAACCACCTAGCGACAAATACATATACTACGATTTTGAGACACAACACACAGACAGTAAACACGTTGCAAATTTCGTATGCGCGATTACGTTTAAAGGGGAAGAGTTCACAGCGGCTGGTACAGATTGTATAGAACAACTTGTTAAAAAGTTTAGACAGCCTCATTATCAGAACTTCACATGGTTTCGCTCACAACGCTTCAGGGTTCGACAATTTTATACTATTGGAATATTTTGCAAAAGCAGGGCTAACACTCCAAATTACTATGCAAGGATGTCGGATCGTTTTAATGTATGACAAGACATTCAAGCAACGTTTCATCGATAGCTACTCGTTCATCCCTATGCGTCTGTCCAGGACATCCGCTGCGTTAAATCTAACCTGTACTGAGAAAGGTCATTTTCCACATCTGTTCAATAGAATAGAAAATGAAGACTACGTAGGCCCATACCCTGACAAGCATTTCTACGGCTATGAGACAATGTCTGTCAAAGAGAGGGCTCTGTTTGATGAGTGGTATGTCACGGTGTCGGGTAAGGTGTTTGATTTAAAAAGAGCTGCCGCGTGTACGGCAAAGCGACGTCATTTTGCTCTGTGAGGCGTGCATGAAGTACCATGACGAATTCATACAGTGTACCAAACTCGACCCGTTCAGATACACCACATTAGCAGCGTGCTGTATGGCCGTGTATAAAACCCACTACCTACCAAAAGACATCCTAGCTCTGACCCATAACAATGCATACACAAGTCAGAACAAAACGTACTCAACCGTCTCCATCGAATGGCTTGAATATGTCAAAACAACACGCGGCGTGAACATTCGACATGCTTTAAATCATGGATAGATGGTGATTGGAAAATACCATCTCGACGGTTATTATGAAAAGGATGGTGTCAAATACGCTTTCGAATTCAACGGATGCATGTTTCACGGTCATGAATGTCGTTATAACCCAAATCACTTACATCCGTTATCAAAAGTGCCCTACGGATTGCTCAGAAGACAGTTCGATGATAAGGTCGAAATTTTGGAAAAGGCGTACGGTCTCGATGTTGAGGTGATGTGGGAATGTACTTGGAATGATGCTAAACAGACCGATGTCTCTGTAATGGCATTTATGTCCACTTACACACATCCTGAAAGACTTAAACCGCGCGACACCCTATTTGGCGGTCGTACTAACGCGTAAAAACTGTATCACAAAGCCGACAATGGTGAAAAAATACGATATGTCGTTTTTACAAGCTTGTACCCCATTTGCCAGGCAAAAAAATGTTACCCCATAGGGCATACACAAATAATCTTCAAGGATTTTGAACCTCTTGAAAATTATTATGGTTTTGTCAATCCCACGGTACTGCCGCCACGAAAACTGCTTCACCCCGTCTTTCCCTATAGGACCGGTGGTAAGCTTATGTTTCCGCTTTGTCGTACATGCGCCGAACATCAGAATCAGACAGACCCTTGTGGTCATACTGATGAGTAAAGAGCTATTTCAGGGTGTTGGGTCAGCATAGAGCTGTTGAAAGGTGTGGAAAAGTGTTATGTTGTGACGAAAGTGGACGAGGTGTGGCATTTTCCACAACGGTCAGAGACTTTGTTTTGTGATTAAGTTAAAACATTTTTACAATACAAACAAGAGGCCAGCGGTTTCCCCGCACACGTCGTGACAGACGCAGACAAGGAATACTACATCTCAGACTACTTTGAGAAAGAGGGGATTAAGATGGACGCCGATAAGATAATTAGCAACCCAGCACAGCGTTCTATTAACAAGCTACTGCTGAACTCTCTTTGGGGTCGTTTCTCCATGCGTGAAAACTTGCCGTGTACAGAGTTAATTTCGGACCCGGAACAATTTACTCAGCACATATTTGGGAAGGGGTATGACGTTAAACACTTTTCCTTCGTTTCAGACAGCGTGGCTCTAATTCAGTGGCGTTATGCAGATGGGAAAGGGGGTCAGACTCGCGACATCAACATCTTTCTTGGGGCTTTCACAACAGCTCATGCCCGTCTAGAACTTTATGAATTAATGGACAAATTGGGTGACAGGTTGCTGTAAAGCGACACAGACAGTGTGATCTTTACATCTAGAGAGGGTGACTGGGATCCTCCGTTGGGGCCCTATCTCGGTAATTTAACCGACGAGGTTGGTGCTGGCGATCATATTGTAGAATTTTGCTCAGGCGGTCCAAAAACATACGGCTACCACACTGCGAAGGGTAAGGTATGCATGAAAGCCAAAGGTGTCACGCTCAATGCTGTAAATTCAAAAGCCATTAGATTAGATACCCTGATTGGACTTGTCGACCACTACGTCGTGGGGGCTGATAATAGTCGTCATATACTGGCATACACAGACACCATTGTGCGTAATAAAAACAATTCACCCTACACAACAGGTCAGTTGTTAAAAAGTTTAAGGTTGTGTACAACAAACGCGTGCTGCTCCCAGATTTCACAACGATCCCATATGGCTTCTGACAATCTTTTTGGACATAGGGGTGTGCGAGACACAGAGGGTTTTGATTTCAGATTGCAACACCCTTTTTCATGTGTGATAAGCGGCCCTTCAAACTCGGGGAAGTCATATTTTGTAAAAATGTTGTTGCAAAATGCTGTACATTTGATTTCTAAAAAAATTGAAAATATTGTGTATATTTATGATTGTTGGCAACTGTTGTATGATGAATTGCTGAAAATGCACAAAATAAAGTTTGTTGAAGGATTACCACAGACTCTGAATGATGATGCTCTGTTTCCGGCCAACACTGTTAATTTGCTAATCCTCGATGATGAAAGAGGCCAGCGGGAGCAACGAGGTAGAGAAGGTCTTCACCCAATACGTGCATCATAGAAATCTTAGTGCTATTTATATTGTTCAGAATTTATTTTGCCAAGGGAAATCCAGTAGGACCATCAGTTTAAACACAAATGATCTAATGTTGTTTAAAAATCCCCGAGACGCTAATCAAGTCAGTGTATTGGGAAGGCAGATGTATCCCGGCAACGCAAAATCTTTTATGGAATGTTATCAAGACGCAACCAGCAAGCCTTTCAGGTATCTGATGATCGATTATAAAACAAAAACGCCCGAACACTATCGGCTCAGAACGGATTTACTCGCGCCACACCCTGTGGTGTATCTCCAGAAAAGAAAATAGCGAGATGTCTGCCAGGCTTGTAGAAACCTACCGCTTTTAAAAATATTATTAAAAGCAGCACCCAAACAAAGACGGATTATTTTACAAACTGCAACAGACGAACTCGTCGCGACATTGTGTGAAGTAGCTTTTAACGTTCTCTACGGTAATATACCTCTCACATCTCAACAATACCAGAAACTGAGAAAAAGGAAAAGCATAATCAAATCTGTAGCGGATAAGACGGTCGGTGTTAAAAGAAAGAGGCGTGTAATAAACCAGCAGGGGGGCTTTCTTCTGCCGCTCTTAAGCCTGGCTATTCCTTTCATCTCCAGCCTGATCACTTCTAGATAACAGAGGGAATGGAGTACGCAGAGAAACTGTTTTTAGTCCCGCAGCACCAGTTGGACAAACTAAAGACCGGGACAACACACGAATCTATTCAGCAAATTGTGGAGAACGTTCTGGATATAGCTATAAGAAATATTTTGCACCGCTCTGACTTGGACAGTTATGAAAAAGCGAAACTGTACACGAGCATTTTACAACGCTTTTTAACAATCGCTAGACAAGGGGACCGCGAAAACAGCACATTAACATTGATACCTATGCAGACTGAGCATCCCGAAAAAGAAAAGCCGTCTGCACAACCCCCATGACGATTTAGACAATGTGGTGGATGATATTTTGAAGAATATTCCGCAGAGGAGTTTAAAAAACGCTCGCTACATTTTGGATAAAATGTCTAAAATGAAAGATGTCACATCTTGGGGCGATTCAGGAGAGTTTGTGTTTAACGGTAGAACTATTCCTGGCTGGCTGTTGTTACATACACGTGGCAATTATTACGAATATGGCGATAAGGTCGGTCGGTTGTTGGCTCACCAACTGCGTAGCCGAGCTGCATCACGTTCTATTTCTCAGATTATGCAGTCCGGTGGAACCTCAGATCCTGCAGAAATTAATTCGACTTTTAAAAGTTTTTACTCCTCCTTATACACAGCTGGGCCTTTTGACAATTCAGGTAACATGGATTTTTTTAGAAATATTGATTTTCCCAGGGTTGACCCTCTACTGGCATCTGAACTTGACAGTCCCATTACCTTAGATGAGATCGTTCGCTCAATCAATTCATTACAATCCAGGAAATCACCTGGCCCAGACGGATTTCCTTCAGAATTTTATAAGAAATTCCATGTTCTGTTGGGCCCATTACTCCTGGCTGTGTTCGAGGAGTCTTTAGAACTAGGGATGTTGCCACAAACACTAAGACAAGCAACTATAACTCTATTGCTCAAAGATGGGAAGGACCCAACATTGTGTAATTCGTACAGACCTATTAGCCTCCTCAATGTTGACGTCAAGATTTTAGCCAAACTTTTGGCCTGTCGTCTGGAGGGGATTGTCCCTGGCATTATTTCAGAGGAGCAAACCAGATTTGTAAAAGGACGGCATTCCTTTTCTAATATTCGTACTCTATTTAATATTTTGTATTCAAAGCAGAACAGCGACTCCTCTGAAGTGGTCATCTCTTTGGATGCGGAAAAGGCGTTTGATAGGATCGAATGGGAGTATCTTTTCATAGTGCTAAGGAGGTTCGGCTTCGGGGAGGGATTGATATCATGGATCCGTTTGTTTTATGTGGAACCGCAAGCTTCCATATGTACCAACGATGCTAAATCTGATTATTTTACTTTGTCACGGGATAAGCGCCAGGGATGTCCTCTGTCTCCGTTACTTTTTGCCATAGCGATTGAGCCTCTCTCGATGATGCTTAGAACTCTCCCTGTATTTCAGGGTGTGGTTCGCAATGGAATTGAACATAAACTAGCACTGTATGCTGAGGACTTACTACTTTATGTTACAGATCCAATTGCATCTATTCCGGAAATAATCCACGTATTACGTGACTTTGGGAAATTCTC
Source organism: Ameiurus melas (assembly GCA_012411365.1). NCBI lineage: Eukaryota > Metazoa > Chordata > Actinopteri > Siluriformes > Ictaluridae > Ameiurus > Ameiurus melas. The sequence goes on along the minus strand of CM022769.1, from coordinate 27,375,073 downwards.
GGGGTATAAACTAAACCTACCAAAGAGTGAATGTTTACCTATAAACCAATCTGGCCTAAAGATAAAACAGACTGAAATACCTTTTCGTTTGGAACATTCAAAATTCAAATATCTCGGAGTTAATGTCACCCGTTCCCATTCTGATTTAATGGCGGCGAATTTTACACCCTTAATCTCATACATGAAGTCAGCCTTTCAAAGATGGGCAGCTCTGCCATTATCCCCTCTTGACAGAATAAACACAGTAAAAATGAATATTCTCCCAAAATTCCTCAACCTCTTTCAGTCCATCCCTTTGTTTTTACCAAAGTCTTTCTTTAAGAATATAGACAAATTAATCTCGTCTTTCATATGGGCAGGAAAAACTCCCAGGGTTTCAAAATTTTCACTTCAGCGGAGTCGACTGAGTGGTGGCCTCGCATTGCCCAATTTCATGTATTATTATTGAGCGGCTAATATTCAGAAACTGGTGCTGTGGGTGCAGGCCCCCTCTCTTCCATGGTGCCACTTAGAAGCACAGTCTTGCATTTCAACCTCCCTCACTGCTCTGGTGTTCTCCTCCCTTCCCATGTCCCTTTCACAATACACAGATAATCCAGTAGTTTGTACCTCTCTAAAGATCTTCTATCAGTTTCGTCGTCATTTTAAATCTATCTCGGCCTCCACCATGGCACCGATATGTAATAGCCATCTCTTTCCCCCCTCCTTTATGGATTCCACATTCTCTCTTTGGGAAAAGAAGGGTCTGAAATGCCTTGAGGATCTTTTCATTAATAACGTGTTTGCACACTTTTCAGAATTATCCTCGTCATTCAGCCTGCCTCCGTCTCACCTTTTCCGTTTCTTTCAAATTAGACACTGTGTCTCCTCCCTATTCGTTGGTTTTCCCTCCTTACCTACAAAGTCTGCATGGGAAGAGGTGTTCCAGCTGAATCCTCATAAAAGGGGCATTATTTCACAGATATATGCAACGATCTGGTCTCAGGATGATTCTTACAACATCAAAACTGTAAGTGCTTGGGAAGAGGAATTGGGCCTGGAGCTTGAGGATGATTACTGGGGCAGAGCGTTAGATAATATACGGACCACCACGTCCTGTGCTAGACTTAGTTTTATACAGTTTACAGTGGTCCATAGAGCGCACCTCTCTAGGAGTAGATTGTCTAAAATATATCCCAATGTCCCTGACATGTGTGAGAAATGCAAACTTTCACCCTGAAACCTGAGTCATATGTTTGCACTCTGTCCCAAACTACAGACCTTTTGGAACTCCTTTTTCGGGACTATGTCCGACATTCTTAAAATCAAATTGGATCTTTGTCCTTTAATCGCCATCTTTGGTGTTCCATCTCAGTGTCAGCCTCTGAACCATAAACAAGCTAGTGTTGTGGCCTTTGCATCGTTGCTTGCTCGGCATAGAATATTGTTGTCTTGGACCTCTCCGCAACCCCCCTCTATATCAGTCTGGCTCAGAGATTTAATGTTCTTTTTGAAGCTGGAAAAAATCAAGTACAACATCAGAGATAGGGGTGACTCATTTTCGGGAAAATGGCAACAATTTATTACTTATTTCAATGATTTACGCACCCTGGAGGTAGATTGAGGAGAGGTAGACAGTGAACACTAACCGTCTTACCCTCTTTCTGTTATTTAATTATTATTATTATTATTATTTTTTGTATTATTATTATAATATATCTTTCAGTTCTTTAGAGATCTTTCAGTTTTTTGTTGATAATATGCTCAAGAAGGACCACGACTGTTGCTTTTATAATCTTGAAGGCGTCAGATCGAATACAGCCGTCTGTGTCATCAACGCCGATGTAGGCCGAGGCGCCGGTTAAAGAGCCACTGATACCGTATGGAGTTGTTAGGAAACTTAGGTTGTGATATCCTAATTCCTTGCAGAAGTTATCCAACCACCTGTTGTCGTATGTTTGTGGTGGGGAATCTAGCGTCGTCATCAGGCAGAGCCGGAGCTGTCTCCGGGGTGTTACTGTAGCACTCGTATGTAGAATCTTGAGACATCTTCGTAATATGTGTTTGCCTGTGAAACATGTCACCCCGTTTTAATCGTCGCAGCATGAGGGCGGTCTTAAGAGAGGTTCTCTGGAGTTGGTAACGCCCTGCTCAGGGTTAAACAACAGCTCCTTCACAACGTCATCCCCACGAAGAATTTTTGACAAATTACTACCGTGTTGTTTTTTTCTTGGAGCAAAAGTTAACTCCTCAGGCTTTTCATCAGAGACTCTTATAGGAGTGATGCAGGACCATCTTCTAGAGATATTGGGTGTTCGCGGTGTAGCCATCATAACAGTTAGTTGCAGACTGTCTTCTGTGTTTAACCACAATGGCTTAACACGATATTTAAAACCATCAACACCCCCACAGACACTCATTATCATAAACAAACTGATAGGAACACACCACGACCCCCCCCTGGTCATAAAAAAAACAACTCTTGGTCAGGAAGTAACAAAGGATCATAAATTAACCGGGCCTAGAGAGGTCCGAGAAGACCGAGGTCATTAGTTCTTCCACAGTGATTGACATTTGACAGAAAGTACTGGCCATGTTGAAACCCAGTGTGGGTGTGTTTAGAGAGAGAGAGAAGAGCGAGAGAGAGAGGAGAGAGGTGTGTCTGAATACACGTATGTGTGGGCGGGGTTTAGTGAGTGAGAGGTTGGGTTTCGTTTCAACTTCATACAGCTTTTACACATCGAATGGAAAACATCTCTGGAAAATACTTCTCTCCTAGTTTAAACATTACGGAGATTCTTTTAGACGACACTTTAACATTTTTTCCTCGTAAGGATCTTTGTTTAGAAGTCGTGTGATACGCGCTATTCTTTTAAACACATTCTTTTTTTAAACTTTGCTTTAACTCCTAAACTTTTTATTCAAAGGTAAGCAGGGATCCTTAAAAACGCAATCAACATTTGTTTTCATCATTTTCACAAAATAAATATTCTACTCCTATATGTACACATTCAAACATCATGCTTTTCTAACATTGTGTTTACACAAATGAAATAAATCCACACAGTAACACAAGCATATCCCCATATTAAAAACATTATTTCTTTTCAGACCTATTTCACCCTACCAAAAAACCAAACTCATTAACATAAACCCCCCTTTTGCTGGAAGGGGGACTATTCCCCCACACACCCCCTCTCCCCCAATGTCCAGACACAGAGGAGCCAGATTGATTAGCTAATACGACCGATAAGGGTTACCCCCTCACCCCCCCCCCATCACCACCCCTCCGACGACCTGTCAATCAGGGAAGGACAGGGGGTCATAAATTACCAGCACATAGGGTCATAAATCATCACTTTGACAGAAAGTGTATGATATAACTACTCCTGTGTGTAAACTTTTGAAGGCAGTGATCCAGGTGATTCTCAGGATTGGACTCATATCATGTGAAGACAATAAGGAAATGTGTGTTCAGCTTTCAGGCAGCAGGAGAGCAACAAAATCAACCAATCACATTCACCCTCAAATAACCACATTTATCTGTAGGGTCCCTTTTAGAAATATTTGCACTGATCAACCAATCAGATTCAACATGCAGAATATGTGACAGGCAGAAAATCCAGATCTGCAGCATCGCACAAATAACAAACTAGAATTCAACACCTGAGAGAATGAAATTACAGTTACAGTCACTACACACTCTTCTTCAAAGGCACTGCAGAGACATATTCACACACACACACACACACACACACACACACACGTCCTGTTATTACAGTGTGTGCTGATGATCAGTGGTGCAGGAGTCCTGTTCAGAATGTAGAATGAGGACGTCTCCCTCTTAAATGTCCAAATTATTACATTACAATAACATTACATGTTTCTCTGAAGCAGGCAAGTGAGTGTGTGTGTATGTGTGTGTGTGTGTGTATATATATATATGCTCTTTCCGCAGATGCAGAGTCCCTGATGTCATAACCACACTGCGTGTTCAATACATTGTCCTACACACACACACACACACAGCCAGGAATATCTGTAGTTTTTCCATATTAAAATTTTTCAAGGTGTTCATTCATATAAAAAGAATTAATTAGTGATGATACACTGTTCAGTATACACCACTCACCAGCCACTTTATTAGGAACACCTATACATTCATTCAAAACAGCTATGTTTATTCACGTGTAATGTTAACCTTAATTATGTTTTTTTTTTCATTCCACTTTATTACACATTGTCACGTATCGTGACGTAACTGAAGTTAGGACGGATGCAATCGCAGTTAGAACGAGAGTTTTATTTTATTTTTTTTTGTTTATTTATTCATTTTCATATGATTCATTTTCATGTGATTCATTTACATATGATTCATTTTCATGTGATTCATATTCATGCATGTGATTCATTTTCATGTAATTCATTTACATATGATTCATTTTCATGTAATTCATATTCATGCATGCGTTTCATTTACATGTGATTCATTTACATGTAATTAATTTTCATGTGATTCATTTACATATGATACATTTTCATGTGATTCATATTCATGCATGTGATTCATTTACATGTAATTAATTTTCATGTGATTCATATTCATGTGATTCATTTACCTTTTCTCCCCTCCCTTCCCCAAATATTTCATTGAGAAATAATAATAATAATAATAATAATAATAATAATAATAATAATAATAATTAATTAATTAATAATAAAAAAAATTAAAGAAAATTCCCCCCCGCCCCGCCCCCCCGGCTCATCATGGCTACTCAATAGCTGTCGCTGGTTATATAAAAATTATAAAACCCAAGAACTAAAGTAAAAATAAGAATATAAATAGCCAATTGGAGCTGAAGAGGGACAGAGAGTTTTATATAGAGACACACAGACAAGTAAACCCAAATTGTAATCCATAAACAGGCAAGAGGCAAGCAGGGTCAAGAAACAAAGCGGAAACAAGAAAACAAGCGAGGGACTGGTAGTGGAGAACCAGTAAACTAAACTAACTAACCTAACCATGAACTATGACTATGACTAGGACTTGAAAACATGAAACTAAGAACTGTGACTATAACTACGACTAAGCATATAAACACATCAAATCTTACTCTAATATTCTGCTTCGTAGTGTGCTGGCACACGGTATATATACCAGCATGATTACCCACGCAACTGCTAACAGCTGTGGGTAATCCAAACACACGTGACTTGACAACACATCACAGGGACGGGGCAGAGACATGACATGAACAATAACAAAGACAGCGTGCCCAAATGTCACTGCTGTCAACATTGAAAAAGCAGGTGCTTCGCGCATTAGCGCGCAGAGAGACGCTGCTTCACAGGGAATCATGACACACACAACTTTATTTATAGCCTTTATTGATTTCTTGAGTTAATACTGATGACTGGTGAAAATTTCATGTGAATAACCTCATTGGAAATATATTTACTGAAAAAAAAAACCGTTAACGCATCCAATACTCGTTTCCCCCGCTGTAATTCCCGCAGAAATTTCTATATTTACAATTATCATTTGTGAGCAGGAAATGGATTATTTTATTAAATGTGAAACCAAAGTGTAGTGAAACTAACTGGTGTCCATGATGGTGCTGGTGTCATCGGAAACAACTGCTGTAACTATCCAGAAAGTTTCAAGTCTACAATACGGACCCTTCAACTGAAAAGTGCTTCAAAATAACTTCTTGTGAAAATATTGTCTTTTCTCCCATTTTTTAAATACATTCAGTGATTTTTAAATACCAAGTCAAGGAGGGAGAAGATGGTTTTCTGGTTAAGAGGCTTAACACAAACCAAACATTTCAGTGTTTGTCTGTGTGTGTGTGTGTGTGTGTGTGTGTGTACCACTCTCTGCAGTGAATCGATGAGGTTCTGAAGGTCAATATCATCACACTATGAAGAAGTCACTGCCGTGATGAAGAAGATGCCATGGCCCGTGCCCGGGTTTGGGCTCTCCTCATCGGCCTGCGCGCTCAGAGCAGTCCGCTCCCTCTCTCACACACACACACCTCGCTCCACCGGAGCTAGTTACCGACTAACTAACTAACTAATTAATGAACTAATTGACTGTCTAACTCACTCACTAGCGACACGAGCTGGATATGACCGAACAGGTTCTAATTAACTTCGAACATCTATGGATCATAACTTGATGATTCCCTAAGATACGACACCACATGAAGTTCACTTATTATTATTATTATTGTGGGATAAATCTACATTATTACACAGAAGGTTTGGATGAATTCTAGAACTGCAGCTCTGACAGTAGTTCCAGATGCAAATCTCAAGTGTATATTAATGAACTCGTATTATATATCGGATGCTCAACATTAATGGAGCAAATCACTCCCCTTGACCAGACATACTGTGTGCCTGGCAGGTCTATATTTGATCATGTACACTTAATTTGTGACATTTTGGACGTCTCCAGGCTATTGGGCTTAAAGACTGGTCTTATTTTTCTAGATCAGGAAAAGGCTTTTGCCCGGGTTGAACATGAATACTCGTGGAAGGTGCTAGAAACCTTTGGTTTCAACCCAGGTTTCATAGCCATGATCCAGACTTTGTACAGTGAAATTGAGTGTACTGAAGGTTAATGGTGGTTTGTGTGCCCCTTTTAGAGTCCACAGAGGTATTCGACATGGCTGTCGGGCATGCTGTATACTCTAGCGTTTGAACAACTTTTATGTAAACTGAGAAATCAACTTTCTGGTTTTAAGATATCTCAGTCCAGTGCTTCTCTGTCTCTCAGCATATGCAGATGACTTAGTCGTAATGCTGGGAACACAGACTGATGTGAATATTTTAATTGATGTTTTAAAAGATTTTGAGATGGTATAATCTGCCAAGGTCAACTGGCCAAAAGTGAAGCCATTTCAGTTGGAGAGTGGGGTGGTGGGCAGCCCACATTACCAGCTGGTTTGGTGTGGGATAAGGGTGGTTTTAAGTATCTAGGCAGCAGTGAGTTTTTAAATAAAAATTGGGAGGGTGTTTTTGAACAGGTGAAGGGCAGGTTGAGCAGGTGGAAGTGGCTGGTCCCAAAAATGTCTCACAGGGGACGAACGCTGGTCGTCAACAACTTGGCAGCATCAACCATGTGGCACAAGCTGGCATGTGTGGATCCACCACCAAACCTGCTCTCAAACATCCAGGCCCTGCTAGTGGACTTCTTCTGCGACAGACTACACTGGATCCCTCAGTGTCCTTCACCTGCCCAGGGAGGAGGGGGGGCAGGGGCTGGTCCACATAGCCAGCAGAACTGCAACCTTCCGACTCCAGTTCATCCAGAGACTCCTCACTGGACCTGAGAAGTTGGTATGGAGAGCAGCAGCTTATATAGCATATAGTGAGCTGAGCATTGCTCCAGACAGTGACCGGTAAGCTCCTGTACAAAGCCTGCGTGAAAGTTTTAAAGAAGAAAAAACTGAATGGGAGAGTGGACACCCCATGGCGAGCTGTACTGGGTTTGGAAGTTTCATTTTTATTGAACATTTCTGCTAAGGAGAAATGCTGTACTGGGTTTTAATGATGATGTTAAACCAGAGTGGAGGGCAATTTACAAACCACCCTTAACCAAATAAACTGCTGATCTCCAATGGAGGATTTTACATGGAATTGATTCTGTGAATTCTTTGATCTCCATTTTAAACCCCGAGGTCTCACAGAAATGTCCATTGTGTTCACAGAGAGACTGTTTTTCATGCTTTTCAGGCTCTCAAAATGTGATTATTTGATCAATATTTAGGCAAAACTACTTAAAGGAAAAAAATGTCTGAGAGAAGTTAACATTTATTTTTATCATGTTTATATATTTAGACTACTTTGTAAAATGGTCAAAGATAATTGTTGCCATATGGCAATAAAATGTGATAATGGAACTGAAACATGCGTAACGTGACGACGCTCGGCTTCTCTAACAATATATTTACATATTTTCACATTCAAAAAACAAAAACATTTTATGTTTCAAGTGAAAGAATAAAAAATACTTCAACCAAAACATGTGTTGAGTAAATTCCTCCACATACTTTTTACAACTGTACTTCCTTTCTCGAAGATATAACTAATTAAAATAATTAAACCAAAAAGGCTAAATTTCCTTCAACTCTAAAAGCATTACAGAAATAAACGAATCCAGACAACACTGTGTTTGTCAATTTTACTGAATGACACGGATCAGCAAGAACAATTTCATTCATACATTCATATATAATCGAACAATAAATAAGAATAAAACAACAAAAAAAGAGAAAAATCTTCCTGATGAACTTTCTTAATGATCTCAGCTCCCTATCGGTCATCTTAATATTTAACCCCTTACACTCCCATCACTCATCAGTGGGTCCAGATATTTACAACTCTTACTCTTTACTTCTTAACTAACTTTCCTATGAGTTTAACATTAAATACATAACACGTGTGAAGAGAACAAAAAAGATAATTGAAAAAAAAGTAATAAAAAATAATAATTTAAGAAAAAAGATAATTGCGATAATGGAACTGTGGTGTGTGCGTTCATGAACTGAAACAGGCGCACACGGCAAAAACACACTCGGCTTCTCTAACGATATATTTACATTTTTTCACATTCAAAGTAACAAAAACATTTTATGTTTCAAGTGAAAGAATAAAAAAAAATACTTCAACCAAAACATGTTTTGAGTAAATTCCTCCACATACTTTTTACAACTGTAATTCCTTTCTCGAAGATATAACTAATTAAAATAATTAAACCAAAAAGGCTAAATTTCCTTCAACAGATCCTCTGTTACAGTCTTGTACACTTTACGGTGTATAAATGCGTGTGAAGGTTTGCGGTCACGTCTCTGCGTCTTAGTAATTTAACTTTTTGACTATTTTCTTATTGTGATGTGACACGCTACAGGTCCCCTGAATGTGAAGCCCAGATAGAAGGTGACGTTTTCATTTCCAGCAGGCACTGAACTTTCATTAAGGGGGTGAATGGAAAACTTTTCCGTTTTAGCACCCACAAGGTAGACACGTCTATCCTCTGTCCAGCCGTTTACACGCTTAAGCTCTGTCACAATTTCTGATGTTTTCCACATTTCCGACATCTGGTGTACGTCTCAGTGAGACCTCAGAGAAGAACTTGCTATAAACGGAGGACTTGGCATCTAACCAGTGTTTGGGGTGATGTATTGTCAGCTCTGAGGTCTTGGAGGTTTCCTCATCATCTATGTCTAGGTGTTGGAAGTAATTCAGCTTTTCTGATATCCACTCCAAAGCCTTGTGCATTGTGGGCTGAAGGTCTTTGAGTTTGTCGTGAAACTGTTTCCATGGTGCTTCAATTTCTTTGGGAATGTGTTCTGTAATCAAGTACTTCTGTAACTCAGAATGACCCTCATTACTCGAGAACCCTTCAAGGGAAGACATTAGCTCCAACAAGCTACATCCCACTTCCACAACTCCAAAGAATCCTGAGTTGTTCATTGTCTCACTTTCTTCAACAGCTACCATCTGACATTTTTGGAAACATTCGATGGCTTTAAGGGCTGTTTCAATGGCATCTGCTGTGGACTCTGGTGTTTTCTGAGACTTTTCCATTGCGTTGTTTTTTGCTGTGAACCACCTTCTGTACAACTGACCTTTGGTGTCAAGAATGTAGGAGTTATTAGGCATGTTAGTTGCTGCAGTTTCTGCCCAATGTTCTGCCTCAGCCAATTTTTCATGGCAGGTATAGAGACAAGCTAGGTGCTGAGCAAGAAATGCATCCTTGTTGAATCTTTTGTAAGCCTCACTGAGAAGATGAAAAGCATTTTCTTGCGTTTCGTTTAGTCTCACGTGTTCGATGAGGGGTGAGAACTTGGTGTCTGATTTATCACCTCTGCTGCTTTTGTAGCGTCTTATGAACAGTTCACGAAGGAACTTCCTGTAATCTTCTCCCCCAAAGTTGTGATTAAAGAGTACATCATTGTTGAGAAGTTCAAGCGCAAGCTCACTTTGTTGTTTGTCTCCCAACAGCCGATGGAGAATTTCCTTTGCCACCACTTGGTGGATGATTCTGATGGAGTTAATGTGGGTTCTTTCGTCTCTCAAATGTATAAAGACCAGTTTAGCCTGATCACTCAGAGAACTCTCAAATGCATGCTGTCGAAATCTTTCCCCACAGATAGAGAGCTGGGGATGAAGGAGATCTTCACAGTGTGACTGAGAAATGAAAGAGTTCTCCACATAGGTGTTAAGCAGAGCTACGTATCGCATCAGCTGGGTGACGGTGGCGTGTGATCCGTGTCCTGTGATAAATTCTCTACAAACTTTTTCACATATTCATGTTTAAATTCTTGACTCATTAAGACAAAAGTCAGAATGAACTCTGGGGGGAACTGTTGCTCGAGCTTTTGTTGTTTTCCTGCAAACAGTCTTTTCTCCTCTGGTGACAGTTTGTGAGTCACAGAGACACTCAGTAAAGGTGACTCCCTGGACATTTTCTCGGGATCGTGGGATCGTCTACAACTGAGGAGAATGAAGCACGGTATTCCGTGTGCAAGTTTCTTTGTGTTCACAGCTGTTTCTAATTGATGCTTCAACTCTTCTAAATACTCTCTTTCACAATCATCAACAAGTAAGAGAACAGGGAGACATTCCTGGGGATCTTTTTCCTCATACTCCCGAAGCATCACAGCATGTTCTGAAACTGTGCTAACGTTTGACGTTTTCACAACTGCACACCTGAGATCCTTTCTATACTTCCAGAGAACCTGCCTTGCCACTGTACTCCCTCCACTGCCAGCGTAATGGTATATGTTGATGCATTTGACAGGCATCTGATCTGAACTCCATTTACGAGATTCCTCCAGAAGATTAATCACCTCATGATAGGCATCTCTTTGAATCAGTTCTCCAACTTCCCTAACTTCTGCGAGCCAGAAGTTCTCCCATGTCACTTTTCCTCCTTGATAAAAGTCTCTCTCTATTTCTTCTTTCTTTTGCCTTAATCTTCCTCTTCCCTGTCTTCACACTGATTCACAGCTAAAATCTCCAAGGAGCACATTGTTTCCTCATCACGTGTCAGAAGATGGCATTTTGCTTTGATGGACACGGGTAAGAGTTTGTTCTTATGAGTATTGGGGCCCTGGATTTGCTGAAGAGTTGCGTTGATGTGGCTCATTTTCAAGCCTACTACACTGGAATTGTCCACTGTTTCCTCATCGCAGGATATTATTCGGAGAGCAAATGCTTGCCATTTATGAAAGTTCCCTTCTGATTCTGAGATGCATATAATGTCTTCATGACCTTGCATGTCACCGAAAAACTGAGAGAATGTCATCAGTAGAGGTGTCTCAACAGGTGATGTGAGGAGGAAGATCACAGTGAAGGTTCCCTTGGGCAGGATATCGTTGCAGATCAATGATACACAATTGTTTAGGTAAGTCCACCTTGTTCTACACCATGTGTATTTATCACATGGAGTCTCGTTCCCACTGACATCATTTCGTCCGTTACAAAATATCCAACTTGTTTGTTCAAACAAATGCAGATGACTCTCAAACTCTCTGATGCTCTTGTCACTGGGTTTTTTGTAGTTTTGCATGAAATGAAGGTTCACTTTATGGTGTTTATTAAATTCATGGCATAATCCCGACACCATGGAATCTGGGTCAAAGTCAAACACACAGAATAACTTCATCTTCAACAAGAAATCTATGTGCTTAAGATCTTCCTCTGAAAACCTGTTCGTCACGAGTATGTACCATTTCTCCTTTTCTATCCGTTTCTTCCCACTTGTTAGAAGCATCATGAGTTTTTGTTCAAGATCTTTGCAGGGTTTTGGAGATGTGATTTCATCTGATTTCATCTGATCATCTTCATCACACTCATCATCAAACTCTTCATCATCTTCATCACACTCATCATCAAACTCTTCATCATCTTCCTGGGCATTCTGCTGCTTCTGAACTTTCAGAAATTCCTCTGTGATTTTAAGAAGGACTTGGCCGTCTACTTCCTGTTCATGAAGAGTTTTAATTAAATTTTCCTTCACTCCTATTGAAGCCAACCACACGCTCATCATGTCCTTTGTCCATTTTTCAACTGGAGTGCTGTGAAGTTCTTCTGTACAGGACAAACCAAAACATAACTTACTGATAAATGGCATGAAAGTTATGACAAGATACAGACATTTACGGTTCCATGCAAAAGTATTCAACCTTTCTACTTCTTCAACTCAATCATAAGATTTGTCTCTATTACAAACACTTACAGATTGTTCCAGACAGTATTTTATTATCGCAAACCAACATGTTCTTAAAGTAAATGTATATTTAAAAAAAGCTAAATGTATTATTCTGCAGATTTAATAAATAAATAAATAAATGAAACTGATGTTTGCATAAGTATTCACTGCCTGTGCTGTGAAAACTCCAAGTTTGATGAAAGATGAAAGAGATCGGCCGAAAGAAGACACAGTTGGCTTCTACCAGACAATCATTTACAAATTCCACCTTTTCTGGATTAAACACCTCCTTAATTCAAGTACCATTTGTCAGACTGTGAACATGAAGGACAGATCAGGGAGCATTCTAAGGAAATAAAAGATAAAGCTATAGACGTGCACAAGATAGGAAAAGGCTACAAGATAATATCCAAGTGTTTGATATCCCATTGAGCACTGATGGCTCAATTCTGAGGAAGCTGTATCAGACCACTCGTTTACGGCCTGGACAAGGTGTCTCTCGAAACTCTGCATCAGAGAAAGGAGGGGTCTGGTGAGGGAAACCACAGTGAGGCCAAAAATCACACTAAAGGGGTTCAGTGGCTGAGAGTCAAGTGCTCTACATTGGGGGCAGTGGTTAAGATGTTGGACTGCTGATCAGAAGGTTGTGAGTTCATCAGTTCAAGGTCATGAGATTAAAACCCCTAGCAAGGCCAAGCTGCCACTGATGGGCCCCTGAGCGAGGCCCTTAACCCTGAACTGCTCAGTTGTATAAATGAGAGAAATAAAAGGATAAAAGCATCTGCCTAACGCTGTAAATGTAAAATGCATACGACTGGCCTGTGTGGAAGGGTGTGAAGAAAGAAGCCAAAAACCATATCTAAGCACATGGCCCAGCCAAAATGTGGGAGAAGGTTTGGTGCTCAGATGAGACTAAAGTTAAAAAGCTAAGTAGCCACCAGTACAGTGCAGTATGGGTGTGGCAGCATCATGTTGTGGAGATGCTTTTCCTCAGCAGGGACTGGGCTTCTTGTTGAAACTGAAGCATGGATGGAGCAAAATACAGAGAGGTTTTACAAGAGAACCTGCTTCAGTCTGCTAAAAAATAAACTAAAGCTTGGGAGAAACTTCATCTTTCAGAAGGACAATGATCCCAAGCACAAGACGAAAGCAGCACAGCAATGGTTCTACCAAGTACTAGTGTGAAGGGGGTGAATACTTATGCAAGTGGCATTTTTCTGTTTCATTTTTATTTTAATGGTTCTACCAAGTACTAGTGTGAAGGGGGTGAATACTTATGCAAGTGGCATTTTTCTGTTTCATTTTTATTTTAATTTCTGCTGACAAATAATGAATTTTGTACAAATATATTTAGAATTTTGAATGAATTTGTATAAATGTCCATGTTGTGATACTTGCCCATTTTTCCTCCTGAATAATCCACGTCTTCAATTTGTTCCCAAACAAGGCACCTGAAGAAGATAGAGACAGATAAGACTTCAAGTTTTCTACTCAGTTCTTTATGTATTTTCTGACTAATTTTATTCCAGCTGTTCTTCACCAAGGACAGGAGTGTGTCTGGAGGAGTCAAAAGGACAAATACAAACATCTGCATCGGGTCTATACAAGCTCCATACCATCATTTTTTAAAACTTGTCCAACCTTCCAAAGGTCTAGACACTGCATTAGACCCACGGACTCTACGTTAGACCCACGGACTCTACGTTAGACCCACGGACTCTACGTTAGACCCACGGACTCTACGTTAGACCCACGGACTCTACGTTAGATCCCAAATTTGGTATTTAGCTGATCGTGGTGACGAGACTAAGTACCTAAGCGACATGATTTCTATTGGTTCCACGTAAACCTGCGAAGTTCTTTAGTAGACTATTGCTGCAGATTGGATGACGATCAGTAGTTAAAAACCCATATGCCAGGATATTGTCTGTCTCTGTAAACCGTTCTGTGTCAACTTTGGTCAGAGGAATCAACAGTGCTACCCACACAGAGTCACACGCCCCCTCGTCACACAGACACATAACGGTTGTTCTATCATTGAACACATGCGGTCTGTGATACACAAACCTCCACAGAGTAGTGAGATGGGGTTTGATTGGCTGAACTCAGTACTCGGGGGATGGGGCTCATGGATATTAAACGTCTGTCTACCAGTAGGTGCAATAATTCTTCTTGTGTTGCCGTGTATTGTTTCTCTCGTTCGGAGCAGTCTCTCACGCTCTTTGAAATCACTAATGACCAAACGCTGATGTTGACAAAGACTGAGTACGATCCCTATGATGACTTGTATCGGAAACCTGACTGGGTATCAGATCCTCCCAGCGACACTGACGATGACCCACTGACCTCCATTTCACACCTACTGTAAATATTCCTTTGACCATGACGATTCTCATTTCATCCTAAACTGAGCTTGCTTCACGACAGGATACGTTATATCCACAAAAACAGCCTCAGCGCCTTCATTATTTCTGTTTTATGATGAATTCGGTTGAACCGTGAAAGGATTCTGAAGTTCTGATGTACTCACAGCACTGTAAATTCTCTGTTCATTTTAGATATCATAGTTTGTACTGATAAAATGGGGAAATGTGAGGGAAATGACTCTTTTTACTTTGTAATAATATTGTTCTTGTTCATGTTCATTAGAGGATAACGCCTAAGAAGTCCATGTGATGTCACTGAGATCAGTACAGAATGATGATCTGCTTACAGAGACACAAACATGTTCTTCTGTTCAAGGTTCATCTAAACATCTTCCATGATCCTAAAACAAAACCTGTTGGAACTTTCTCAAACCGCTTCTTATCCACTTCTTATGGAGTCAAGAATTTAGAATTAGAATTAGAATTAATGAAGTCATGGTGGAGCTGTCTGTGTGGAAGGGAGTCAGTGATGTCTGAAGAGAGTAGTTGTTAAGAAGAGTGAGACAGGTTTATTATCAAGTGGTGTGCCCCAGTGACTCATTCCATCGTAGTAGCTGTACATGATATATTTCGCAAATGTAACACACAAGTAAATTTTACTGAGATAAAAATATTAATTATTATATTAAAAAAAGAGAAAACAGTAAGCCCTACCAAATTGCTGTATGTGGACTCACAGATAAACTCTTCTACATTCTTAAGCTTTGCTCTATTGAACCTATACGTTATATGATCAATTAAACGCATATTCACTTGATTTTCATAGCATGTTCAATTGATTCAAACTTCAAAGTTAGTGGTTTAGTCCAAGAGCTTCAGAGCGCTCTCGTTCTTCTCTCCTGCTTTATTCTCTCCTGTATTAACCATCTTCCTGTAATCAACCCTTTTACCTTCAGAGGACGAGTCTGCGAGTGTTGTCTAATTTCCACGACAATATCTATAAAAGCCTCATTTAAAGTCTTTATGTCATGATTAGAGTTCTTACTGGGAGATGGTGGAGATGAAGTGGAGTGCTGAGTCTCTTCTGGTCCACCGAAGTGCGATCCTTTGATATACAATACTGTCCCAATCACTGTGTATACATCAGAGTAACCCCCAGATGTTCTGTTTAAATCTGTTGTTTTTAAATTACTGACTCCACACGGTACTAACACCACACAGTAAACTCCACACGGTACTAACACCACACAGTAAACTCCACACGGTACTGACACCACACAGTAAACTCCACACGGTACTGACAACCAGCAAATATAAGAAACGATGACGTCACAGAATATCGAATTATGGCTGTCCGACACTGTCACGTGGTCATGGACCAGTCGGAGTCACGTGGTCATGGACAAGTCGGAGTCACGTGGTTGCGTCAGGGCCAATCAGGTTGCAGTACAGAGGTCCAGCGGTGTTTTTGATACACACGGATTCCGCGTCACCATCGACTCTAAACCCCTCTCTCTCTCTCTCTCTCTCTCTCTCTCTCTCTCTCTCTCTCATTTTACTGCTTTTTTACTGCACACAGTGAGTAAAAACCACACACACACACACTCTCTCTCTTCTGCTGTGAGGATTAAAGCTGTAGAGCTGTAACTGTAGAGACACTACTGCAGGAATACATCTGTGTGCACGCGCTATAAACACACTGGCGTTAATGCTCTAATGTACAGGGGGGTGTGTGTGTGTGTGTGTAGGTTCGTGCTGTAGTATAGTGTGTGTGTGTGTGTATGTATCAGTGTCTCTGCGGGGTCGAAGCTCCCTCCAGTAAGGACCAGAGGTAGGGAACACGCTCGTGAAGGGCCCTTCATGTGTTATGGACACACAGCCGTGCTGGTGGAAGATACCATCTACATCTGGGGGGTGGGGGGACGACACAGAGGGGGCGTGTAACACACTGTACGCCTTCTGACGTTGGTCAGAACTAACACACACACACACACACACACACACATACTCCACTACACCATACCTAAACACACACACACACACACACACACACACTCCACTACACCATAACTAAACACACACACACTCCCCTACACCATACCTAAATACACACACACACACACACACACACTCCACTACACCATACCTAAACACACAACACACACACTCTCCACTACACCATACCTAAACACACACACACACACACACACACACCCACTACATCATACCTAAACAACACACACACACACTCCACTACACCATACCTAAACACACACACAACACCCACTAGACCATACCTAAACACACACACACACCCACTACACCATACCTAAATACACACACACACACACACACACACCCACTACACTATACTAAACACACACACACACACACACACACTACACCATACCTAAACACACACACACACACCCACTACACCATACCTAAACACACACACACACACACACACACTCACTCCCTTACACCATACCTAAACACACACACCCACTACACCATACCTAAAACACACACACACACACACACACACACCATACCTAAACACACACACAAACACACTCCACTACACCATACCCAAACACACACACCCACTACACCATACCTAAACACACACACACACACACACACACACACACCACTACACCATACCTAAACACACACACACACTCCACTACACTAATACAAACACACACACACACACCCACTACACCATACCTAAACACACACACACACACACACTCCACTACACCATACCTAAATAACACACACACTCCACTACACCATACCTAAACACACACACACACACACACACACACACACACACTCCACTACACCATACTACAACAAACACACACACACACTCCACTACACCATACCCAAACACACACACACACACACACACACACACACACTACACCATACCTAAATACACACACACACACACACTCCACTACACCATACCTAAACACACACACACAACACACACACACTCCACTACACCATACCTAAATACACACACACACACAACATCCACTACACCATAACCTAAACACACACACACACAAACTTACCACTACACCATACCTAAACACACACACACACACTCACTCCACTACACCATACCTAAACACACACACACACACTCACTCCACTACACCGTACACCTAAACACACACACACACACACTCCACTACACCATACCTAAAAAAAACACACACACACACACTCACTCCACTACACCATACCTAAACACACACACACACTCACCCACTACAATACCGCACTACACACACACACACACCACTGCACCATACCTAAACACACACACACACACTCACTACACCATACCTAAACGCACACACACACACACACACTCACACTACACAACACACACACACACACCCACTAAACCATACCTAAACACACACACACACACACACTCCACTACACGTACCTAAACACACACACACACACACACACTCCACTACACCATACCTCAAAACACACACACACCCACTACACCATACCTAAACACACACACACACTCAACACCATACCTAAACAACACACACACACCCACTACACCATACCTAAACACACACACACACACACACACACAACTCCACTACACCATACCTAAACACACACAACAACACCCACTACACCATACCTAAACACACAAAACACACACACACTCACTACACCATACCTAAACACACACACACACTCCACTAACCACCATAATAAACACACACACACACCCACACACCATACCTAAACACACACACACACTCCACTACACCATACCTAAAACACACACACACTCCACTACACCATACCTAAACACACACACACCACTCCACACCACACTTAAACACACACACACACACTACACACATACACTAAAACACTCCACTACACACTATACCTAAACACACACACACACAACACTCCACTACACCGCACCTAAACACACACACACACACACACACCCACTACACCATACCTAAACACACACACACCCACTACACCATACCTAAACACACACACACACTCCACTACACCATAACTAAAAACAACACACACACCACTACACCATACCTAAACACACAAAAAAACACACACACTCCACTACACCATACCTAAACACACAAAATCCTATACACACTTACACTCACTACACCATACCTAAACACACACACACACTCCACTACACCATACCTAAACACACACACACACACACACTCCACTACACCATATACTACACACACACACACACACACTCCACTACACCATACCTAAACACACACACACACTCCACTACACCATACCTAAACACACACACACACACTCCACTACACCATACCTAAACACACACACACACACACACTCCACTACACCATACCTAAACACACACACACACACACACTCCACTACACCATACCTGTCAATCAGGGAAGGACAGGGGGTCATAAATTACCAACACATAGGGTCATAAATCATCACTTTGACAGAAAGTGTATGATATAACTACTCTGGTCGTATCATTTTATTTTGTTGTATTTATCCGCCACACCTTAAAGGCCGGTCTGTGAAGATGATCTTAAACGTGATCCGTGGCACAAAAAAGGTTGGGGACCGCTGTACTAGAGCATTTAAACCATCACCAGTGACTGCATTACAGGTTGAGACAGGAGAGATGCTGTGTATCAGGAGGGTTAGGATCATGCTGACATATTGGGTAAATCTACAAGGACATAGCAGGGTGCACCCCACGAAAGCCATCTTACAAGAATGCGCAGAGTTCTATAGGACTAACTTTAATAGCTTTGGATGGTTAAAAAATGCAAATGCACAAAATGCGGGTCTCAGTCAGCTACAAGTAAGTCCCATTGTGGCGATACCAACTATACCACCCTGGAGATTCATAAAACCATATGTAGATACAAGAGTACAACAAATATTAAAACAGAATTCTAAAATAGCACCACAGGGCATAATAATTCAAAACTATATGGACCAGTATCAGGATAAATTACTCATTTATACAGATGAGTCAAAACAGCCTGAGACAGGCCGCACTGGTGCGGACTTTTTCATTCCTCTGTATGAAGTAGCAGTCAAAAAATGGGCAGCCGATCATTGTACATTGTAGAATTATTAGGAGTCCTATTGACACTGCAGTGGTTGAAAAAAAAATCATCAGAACCAAGATGATGGGTGGCTGTGGTGCAGGTGGTAGAGCGGGTTGTCCACTAATTGTAGGGTTGGCGGTTCGATTCCCGGCCCGGGTGACTCCACATGCCGAAGTGTCCTTGGGCAAGACACTGAACCCCAAGTTGCTCCTGATGGCAAGTTAGCGCCTTGCATGCTCTGCTACCATTGGGGTGTGTGTGTGTGTGTGAATGAGACAGTGCACCATTTACAATTTACATTTAAGATGTCGCTATAGCTTCTGACAGTCTATCAGCACTGTCAAATATACAAGCTGGGAAAACATCATGCAGACAAGAATACTTTATCTATCTACCAAATACTTTATCTGCTTCTCAAACTCCATGCTAAGGGACTGAATGCTTCCTTATTCTGGGTTCCTGCTCATGTAGGTGTAGAAGGAAATGAAACTGTGGATATACTGGCAAAAAGATTGATAATACATGAAACAGTTGATATACAAGTACCATTAAGTAAAGAAGAGATCAAAACCATTATAATGGGACACACACATAAAATATGGCAGGAATACTGGGACATAGCTGAGACTGAATGACACATATATACCATACAAAAACAAGTAGGCATGAGTGTGAGGCAGGGCAGAAACCCAAAAGAGATGATAATTACGTGTCTTAGAATAGGTCATGCTGGCTTAAATCTAACATTAAACAGAATAGGAAAACACCCCACTGGACTCTGCACACACTGCAGTACACAAGAGACGGTCAAACACATTCTGTTAGACTGCAAAAGGTATGAGGAGGAAAGAACTGAGCCAGAGATGCAGATTGGAAAACTAAACATCACACCAGAGAACTTGCTGGGGAAAACATCTGGGAAAATGCACCGCCCCTAATAAACTATCTAAAAAAAACTGGGATAAGTGAGAGACTTTAGTAATCTAGTAGGAATATCTAGTATACAGTTATTTATCTCTTTACTTTCTTATATTTATGTATTATTGTTTTGGTATTATTATTGTTATTATTATTATTATTATTATTATTATTATTATTATTATTATTATTATTATTATTACTATTGTTGTTGTTGTTGTTGTTTTCCATTAAAAAATTCTGCCAATCTACTGCCCTCACTCCAGTCCAGTAGGTGGCGGTAATGCACCTTTTGTTGATTTTCCAGCCGCCATTAAAGCAAAAAGAAGAAGCTAAGCCGACGCACTTGCCTATTTTCTGTAGTAATAACTAGCTGAATTATTACAGTATTACTGAGAATTATTACTCGTTTTTCTGTGGGTCGAGTTCTCTGTAGTACAGGAAGAAAATGCTCCTGTTCTGCCCAACATGTGGAAATGTGTTGGTCGTAGAAGAGGGTCAGAGATGTTACAGATTCGCCTGCAACACATGCCCTTATGTTCACAACATTACAAGGAAGGTAAGTGTAAGGAGAGGGAGAGAGGGAAAGAGGGAGAGAGAGAGAGGGAGAGAGGGAGAGAGAGAGATATGTTGTTGTTGATATGTAACTTGGTGAAGTGTTGTAAACTTGTAATCTGATCAGGTCAACAACAGAAAGTATCCCAAACTGAAAGAGGTGGATGACGTTCTTGGGGGTTCAGCTGCCTGGGAGAATGTGGATTCCACTGCAGGTCTGTTCAACATGATGCAAACAATAACAAATATCCACATTTCACACACACACACATATATACACACATATATATATATATATAAGGCAGCTGAATTACCTTTCTTAATCTTTTATGATGATGACTATATATTGTAACTTGTATTGTAATATATGTTCATAAATACACTATGCAGCCAAAACTTTGTGGACACCTGACAATTACACTCGTATGTGGTTCTTCCCCAAACTGTTACCACAAAGTTTTAATCACACAGTTGTATAGAATGTCTGTATTCTATAAATTGTATACAATTTCCCTTCACTGGAACCCAAACCTGTTCCAACATGACGACAGTGCTCCTGTGCACAAAGTGAGCTCCATGAAGACTCCATGGTGCGTTGAGTTGTACAACTCGAGTGTCCTGCACAGATCCCTGACCTCAACCCCACCAAACACCTCTGCGATGAACTGGACCTAGTCTCTTCGACATCCCGATATCAACACCTAACCTCAACTTCACTAACGCTCTTGTAGCTGAATGAACACAAATCCACACAGCCATGCCCCAAAACCTAGTGGAAAGCCTTCTCAGAAGACTGACACTTATTATAACAGCAAAAAGGACTAGCTCCATGTGAAACACATGGTTTTGGAATGGGATGTTCAACAAGCACATGTGGGTGTGATGGTCAGGTGTGGACGTACTTCGGCCATGTAGTCTATTTGTGCAGAACTATAATGTATAACCGTGTTTATTTTTAAGCAGCAAAATAACATTTGTTGCCTTGTCTTTTTAGAACCCTGTCCGAAGTGTGAGCACCCCAGGGCTTATTTCATGCAAATACAGACCAGATCTGCTGATGAGCCAATGACTACATTCTACAAGTGCTGTAGCCCACAGTGTGGCCATCGGTGGAGAGACTAAGTCTGACCATGTGCTGTTCCAATGGACCACTGCTTCCCAGCCCTGGTCATGGAGTCTTTCATATTCTGGAGTATTCCATATTCTTTTTTTTTTTTTTTCCTTCCCCCCCCCCATTTCTGAGTTGAGGTGGGTGTGTTAGAGATGGAAAAACACTCAAGTGTGCACTTCAGGAGCATGGTTGGGGAAATCTGTGCTATAGACTAATCAGGAACACACTTCTCTGATGGAGCCGTTTTCTAGATTTAGATCTTCTGAATACTAGGGCAAGAACCTGGAATGTATATTATTTAAGCTATAATTTATAAATGTACATCATCTTGCAGTAATTAGGCTTAACTGTCTTGATTATTAAAACTGACTCGACTGCCTTAATTGCTTAACTAATAAAACGTTACAATAACATGACCACTCTCAGAAGATTACGATTCCTTTTATTATTTTTCTCATAATAATAATCGTACACAGTCAGTTTGATGCTTTGAAGGACAATTCCAGTTCAGAAGATGTATTATACCACAAAAACTACTCGTAGTTATTGATCTAAAGGTCCTGGAACACAAGCTCTACGTATATTCAGTCTTTCACAGCAAGAAGCCACTTTGCAAAGCATTGTCGGCCTATGAGGTTCAAAAGAAAGTTGCGTTAAAGGGAGTCAGCTCGAATTCAGAGGAGCATGCATACAGATTTCATATTAGATTGTTTACTTCATGTTCGTGCTGATATCTAAATACACACAGACAAATCGAATGATGGTGAGGAAGCACAACAGGTCTTTAAAAACAAATGTTGATTCCAGTACAGTGTCTCACTTCTTTAGGTGTGTTGAGTGCAAAATGAAAAATCACTTTTTTGAGTGGGATTAAAGCTTCAAACCAGGTGCAAGTTTGTTGTTTTGCATGAAAGGGAAAGAACTCGATGGGAAACATACAGAAAAACACAGCTGAAACCTGCCATTTGCTGACTTCAAATGTCACACGCAAAAAAAAAAACCAAGCCAACTTCCCAGGGATGAAACGATGATCGTTTAATTATGAATAAATGATCTGCTTTGAGCTCAGGGGTCAGATAGCATACGCAGGACTTTGAGGTTACACAGAGCTTGATGATCACCTTCTTCCTCCGAACATGCTCTTTCCTAATGATTGTATCAGAGTAAATTATATAGGATCATAAAAAAAAGCCTGTGATTGACACCATGTTTAAATTCCCTTTCTGAAACGAATGAAACGGTTAGGCTTGATAAAGTGCACGTCAAGGCCCACCAACAGCACAGAAGCACATCACCGTAAAGATGAAGGCGCATTAAAATTATTTCACATTCACAGTTCAGTAAGACAGCAGATGCCGCAATGGACAGACCTTAAAATATAGTACCGGACCTGTCTAATCGGTCTTTATTTATTACAATTATATTATAATATTAGTATCGACGTGTGGATGGATATCTGCACGACGTTTCCTGACAGCTTAAGAAATATTCATGTACAATTGCACAGGTCTACACAAGTGTGTACTATGTATAACAGAGTATAATGAATGTTGCGAGTGCAAACTACCCCTGATTACAAAAAAGTTTTGACTGTAACATCACTATGAGAATAGAAATGCATTAGTGTTCACGTGTAAAAAGGAGCAGCGCTATCCTGCAACTAAAACTGTAGTCCTTGGCCATTGTTTTCACACACACACGAAAATCTTTCACATTCTCGTTAGAATAATTATACGTTCTGTAACACAACAGAATTAAATAATTACAATAAAAATAATATTGAAATCTGACTGAAAATGGACTTCATTCTAAAGATACTTTATCTGCCACTAACCTAAAATGCCTAACTGCACTTCTACAACACCATTAATGTTTTCATTATGCATATAAAATGTACTGACTCATCATCCCTTCTTCTTTTTCTTCTACTTACCTTTTTTTATTATTAATCTTGTAGTATCACTAAATCTAAGTCTTTTAAATAGTTATATATACACAGTCATTATTGGATAAATAGATAGTAAAAAAAAAACAAAAAAACCAAGCTAACGAGCTGGGGAATGAAGCGCAGAAAGAAAAACAGAAAAAAGCAGAGAGTGAGCCGTGAGTACGTCCAGGGTGATCGCTGGGGGACGCTGTTAGCATATGCGCTTGTATGTGTAGATGTAGCCCTTGCAGTTGGGGCAAGTGTGCGTCACATCCTTGAGGTCATCAATCAGACATGGGATCAAGCAGCAGCCTAGATCACACCTGCAAAACAGGAGAAAAAAAACCAAGTCATTTACAGGCCATCACGTGATGGCAGCAATCAGCACAGACCCTTCATGATGATGCTGCGCAGTCATTTCAGGCCAAAACAAAGCAGCTGTGCAAGCAGTTCTACCACAGTTGGACCCTCAGGGAAGTCCTTAACCCTAACAGAGATTACAGGTGCCTAAATTCTATGGCTTATTTTGAGGACCAGAAGATGATTTAAGCTGGCAGTGCTACTGAGGATAAGTATCTCCCTAAATAAAAGGGGAACAGACTAGTCATCAAATCTTACCCAACAAAGAAGCAGAACAGACAGAAGAGCGTGTTCATGAGGCCCACGTCATGGCTAATTCGTGTGATGATGGCCTGTTGGCAGTGTGGGCATACCGTCTGTACCGGTGCCGACTGGAACATCTCACCCTGCAGCACAGTGACCGTGGTAGCAGTGCCAGGTGGCCCCATCACTGTGGCCGTGTGTCCCATAGCTGGGCCACAGTGGCTAGGTCCTGGAACAAACTGCCCTGGCATGGGTTGGGGGAAGTGTCCAGGAGGAGGATGGAAGCCAGCTGAAAAACAGTTTAAAAAAAAAAAGGGAGTAAAATCAGGCACAAATTTCTTGCCTCCTGATCGAGTGTCAGGCCTGTTGGAGTATATCAAACATTTCCATCTTTTATAGTTGGTCAGTTAGTCAAATTTGAATGGATAGCTTCAGTAAAAAAAAAAGGAAAGGAAGGAATCTATCAGACAGACATTCACATATTCAATGGATCATCTTAACACAGGACATATTAACAACAACTGTAACAACTTTCTTCCAGGTAAAAGTCTGGAAAAAGCTCACAGAAGAAGAAACCAACAGTTTGGTGATGTCAGTGAGTCACAGGATTGACTGTTCCTATACTTTTGATCACCTAAAAATAGGTGCTCTGCCACCAAAAGTAAATATCAGGAAGTGAAAGCTGAAATTCTGATCTGTCGTCCCTTAATTATCTTTTGATCTCAAACCCACGTGTCTTTTATACAACCCCAATTCCAAAAAAGTTGGACGCTGTGTAAAATGTAAATAAATGTAAATAAAAACAGAATGTCCCAACTTTTTTTTGGAATTAACGCCCTCCACCAATGTGAAATTGTGAAATTGTTCACGAAGCCATTTTGTTTTTTGTTTGGATGTGTCTAAACTGTTTTGTGGTCTTTCTATTTTTGTATTTATTTTATTCATTAATAGTTTCTAAACTATTACATTTGAACTATAGGTGAAACGTTTTAGCTTGCTAGGACTTTTAGCGGTCGACCGACTGTGGATTTTTTCGATGCCGATAACCAGGTTTGCCGATTAATCAACCGATAGTTTTGAAATTGATGCTGAATGAAAACACAACACTCAAATTAAAATGTTGCTGAACTTTATTAGAAAATTAACAGTACCGACTGTACTGTGAAAAATTGACCTTCTTAAATGAAATACATATATAAATATTACTATATATTAACTATTAATAAATATTAATGTAAATAAAAGATATACATCCAAACTGAACCAAAAAGTAACACACTAATAACAAATAAAAATAGAGACATCCGAAATGAATAAAAAAAACACTTCAAATAACACAATAAAATTAGTCAGCGATAGTTAATATTTTGCCGACTGGTCCCCGTGGTTTTCTAAGTGATTAGACTCTGCTCTCATACTGTATAATGACAGCAAACACTTCTCAACCGCTCCGCAACGGACACAACTGGGAAAAACTATCGGTGTGGATATTTGCGGATAAACAATAGTGGCAGCGATCAGTTATCGGTGCTGATAAATGAGCAAAAACTATCAATCAGTTGACCTCCACGTACAGCCCTTTCTCCTGTTGTGTATAGTGTGTGTACCTTAGTTTTTCAGTCACCTTAAACAGTATGTAATACCCAATCTATTCGCAACTGTCCAATGCCTTAGAAATACAGTACGACAGAAGAACCCTGCTATAAGCCTTAACAGTGACAGAGCCCTGCAGAGCATTACTCTGGGTGTTATCACTACTATAACATTCTTAATGAACATAAACAATGGCAGGCTTACCATGCAGGTGCGGCATGGGCATAGGACCCTCACCTGGCACGTGTGGGGGAACGAAGCCTGGCTGCATCGTGGCCTCGTAAGGTGGAGGGCCATACTCTGGAGGCAGCGGGTGTCCATGTGGGGGTCCGGTGGTTACCGGGGCTGATCCTATGGTACAAATCGATTGGATGTCATGCGAGTTAAAACATATAAATTAAATGATTATTAAAATAAATAATGTTTACACAAACTTTAATTCAAACTGTGAGGTGTCTGTGAGATGGAAAATATCAACAAAAATAAATAAATAGTTGACCAATGACCATTTCTTATTTTACACTTTTTGCATCAAATTTTAACAGCGAAACACAAAATTAGACCAAAAGAGCAGTCTTTTTTTAATCCCCAATAAAAACAGCAGATGTGACTCAACATCGAGATCTCTCCGACAAGAAAGATGAGCTGGTACACTGCTCTCGCTTTCCGTCACTGTGAACGGAGGTTTCGTTCATGTGAAATAAAGTTTAACAATGTGTGTCTGACTTAAACATCATTAAGCATGTCCATGGTTAACATCATAACTATTTATTAGGAACACCACAGAAATAGAAAAAATTGTGACTAAGAAAGGGAAAAAAACAGGCCAACAGTGAAGTTTTACAACATAACACTTAAAAAAATTATTTTAATGGTAATCATAACTGTACAGTGATTTCTTCTTCTTAAAAAAAAAACACAGTTTTTTCTCTCATGCTACATTCAGAAACGATTCAGACAAGCGATTTGTTAAAGGATTTCGAAAAGGTACTTTTCTGTTTCTTACTGTTTATTATACAGTAGGAGCAAGGTTATAAATACATAAAAAAATACATTAATAAATAAATGAACAAGCACACAAAAGACTAAATAAATAAATAAATGAACAATTAAATATGTAACATGTAAACTGCACGCCCAGCACTGGGGGGAATCGAACCCCGGACCCTGGAGGTGTGAGGCAAACATGCTAACCACTACGCCACCGTTGCCCTCAGAATAGTGTTTGAAATAATCCAGTCGTTAATAATAATGAGCCGCTTAAGCTGTGTGAGCTGAAGCTGAACAGCGAATGAACATCGGTAAACTGAAGCGCTTTACTGACGGGTTAATTAAGTCACCCAAACACATCCTACACACATATAGATAAGACATTTACACATAACATGAACCTAATATTACAACGCGCTTCTGCACAAAATGAAGCGAATACACAAATGAGCTTGAGCTTAAGTAATGCGCTACGTAGAACAGTAAGTCGAATTGTGAATGCGCTCTTTCCGTAACAACACACTAAACCACCGGCGATGAATAACTAAAGCATAAAGAATTCACAGTATTGTATTACAGTCTATTAATTTGTCTGAGTATATCAATAAAATGTGCTTCAAAATCACACAGTGACTTAGTGGTTAGCACTTTCGCCTCACACCTCCGGGGTTCGATTCCTGCCGAGGCCATGTGTGTGTGTGGAGTTCGCATGTTCTCCCCGTGCTGCGGGGGGTTTCCTCCGGGTACTCCGGTTTCCTCCCCCAGTCCAAAGACATGCATGGTAGGCTGATCGGCGTGTCTAAAATGTCCGTAGTGTATGAATGGGTGTGTGAGTGTGTGTGTGATTGTGCCCTGCAATGGACTGGCACCCTGTCCAGGGTGTACCCCGCCTTGTGCCCGATGCCCCCTGGGATAGCCTCCAGGTTCCCCGCGAACCTGAAGAAGGAATAAGCGGTAGAAGATGGATGGATGGTGCTTCAAAGTCTGAGGTGAGAGTCCTCCTGGTGAGAGTTTTGGTAATGCCTTCAAATTTGAGAACTTAATAAGCAGGAAAATAACAACGGTCATTAACAAGTCAGGCTTCGCTCCTGGTCTCTGTGGGTTTCTGTAATTCAGCATAAACGTATAGCAACAAAAAATTCCAAAGTGATTCAACTTGCATCGAATTCACAAATATGTTCATAGGTAGAATATAATGTAAAAGCCCAATTCCAAAATTCTTTTTAGTAACACTTACTTTTCCAGCCTTTTTTTTGCCCTTGTCTCAAAAAAGTAGGGACGGGGCAACAAAAGTTGCGGCAATCGAATTCAAAATTACTGTATTTATTTTCTTAACATGACATTTCCTCAGTTTAAACATTTGACATGTTTTCTATATTCTATCGTGAATAACAAATGGCTTTATGACATTTGCAAATCGGATTCTGTTTGTATTTACATTGTAGACAGCGTCCCAACTGTTTTGGAACTGGGGTTGTGTATATATAAAGTAGAGAAAAAATAAAGAGCTATACCAGAGACTGGAGGCTGTCCATTCTTTTCCTCTATAAGAGGAGCGCTGGGGCCCCCTGGGTAGGGCGGAGGGGGGTCGCTGGACATGCTGCTTTTCAGGGACGGGACTCAGAAGCGAGCGCAGTTCACCTGCACAAACAGTACATTCTACTCAATCTAAAGCTCCAGCCTTGGGTTCAAACGAGGAGAAAGTTAAAATCCAGTTAACTACATGAAATTTACAATGAAAGCATCTCTGAAGTTATATTTCAGCTCACAGAACAAACAGGTACATATAAAAAAAAAATATATATATATATATATTGTGGAAAAGTTAATTTTTTCCCCGTAATTTAATTTAAAAAGTGGAATTTAAATATATTCTAGATTTGTTACGTATAAAGTGAAATATTTCAAGCCTTATTTTTTATTTTTTATTTTTTTTAATCTTGATGATTACGGCTTACAGTTCACGGAAATCAAAAATCCAGTATCTCAAAATATTAGAATAAAGAATTTATAATCTCACTTT
Organism: Ameiurus melas; assembly: GCA_012411365.1. NCBI lineage: Eukaryota > Metazoa > Chordata > Actinopteri > Siluriformes > Ictaluridae > Ameiurus > Ameiurus melas. The sequence continues at coordinate 27,345,632 of CM022769.1, read as the reverse complement.
CTTCAGTGTTGTGAACTTTATTTAGAAATCATAATCTACATTTCTGGTGTGCACTTCCAAAGTAAAGTCTTCCCCATGTTAGTGTTTAAAAAAAGAAATAAAGAAATAAACACAGCTGTGTATTTGCATTCATAAATACACTGTATTAAGTGTCTTCACCAGAAAAGAATCAGAAAATAGTTTGAGTCCCTAAGTATTAAGATGTAGGAAACATTACACCTGTCTGACAAACAGTAAGGAAAAAAAATCTGTTTCAGACACATGACCTTGCTGTGACCCTGAGCTTGTTTGGTAGCGTTGAGGTACTCGAGAGCCATCTTGATCTCGAGACCACAAATCTACAGTTTTGATCTTGTCAGAAACTTGGGGGAAATTTTACTCAGCCTTGTCTCAGTCTACGAAGACTCAAATTTATTTCCCCGTCACCACCTGAGACCCTGACATCATTTCCGTGAACAAGTACTCTAATGCTTTCGTTACAGTGCAAAAAAATACAAAATGTCAAAATAAAATACAAAATGTCTGTCTATAACTTTCAAGTGTTTTAAAATACGTCATCCTCTTGTGTTTAAACAATATAGCACTTGTAAGCACTTGTAAAAACTAAATCTGTTTTTTCACGTATTTTACAGGATTTCGCAGCTTTTTATGTGATTGAGTGTCAAAAACACTCAATTTAGTTGTAGCTTTTTTATTTATTTTTTTGCATTTTTTGTGAAGGTCTTTGTGGAAAACTACTTGAATTGGTGAAATCGCAACTGTAGCGAAATAGTTTTTCTCAGCGGTTTTTGAGACCATTTAACTCTACTCGTGTTCAACATACGTGACTTGAACAGTGCTTTGAGTGAATGCGTGTTGCAATGATGTCACAAGAATAATCGCAAGCTCCTCAGAATATTGATGAGTTTGCTTGAATTTCTGCGATCGCAAAATACTCAGGGACTGATTTACCTGCCATGTGCTTAAATCAAAGGAAATGTGCTTTGATTGGCGAATCTTTACATGTGCATTTCTTTAAATAAATATTGTGTAATTAGCAAACTCTGCATCATTGTATTTATCCCACATGCTCTCTAACCCCCAGTGCAATGATATAAAACAGTATACTGTAGCCCTTTATAGAAGAATAGGCTATTCTTATGTCTTATGTATGTAATGTGTACCTATTTATACAAAATGACCAAAAAAAATCCCAAAACAATAGATGGGTAATTTTTTACATTTTGTGTCCAGTTAGGACGATACTACAACCAGCAAATGAACACATCTGAGCGTCTGATCTTGGACTTTACATGAACTCGGCCATGTCTCGGTCCCTGTCATACTCTGGCTTGACTCGGTCTTGAACCCAACACTACTGTTTGGATCGCTTTTAAAATCTAATCAGTTACTCCGCTGGTTACCATAATTCCATATAAATCCTATAAACATTCAACCACTCATTCTTGAGATATCGAGCCAATGAGAATCTTAAAAGGACTATGACTATTACACTGGAGACTCCTTATTGTAAACGTCATCATTAGTCATCTTAGTCTCCAATCACCTAACAAGCGTGCCTCCGATGTGGCTGTAATGAAAGCCTGCAGCCACACTGGCCCTTTGCGGATAAGACTAAAGACACCTGATGTAGACCTTTCACCATAACTGTGATTTGACTTGTCCGAGGTGTGCAGTTATAAAAAATAATAATTACATTTCTGACCAAACAGACGAGAATTCTTTGTATTTTGCTCAGGCGGGTCTTAAGCTTTTCAGATTCTCTTACGCTTTTCAAACGCCTTCAAAAGAATATCTGAATATACGGTGTATAATGTTAGATACAGTCTAATGACTCACAGTATAATGTCAGATACTCACAATCCTTCAGGTCGATCCACACACGTTTCACTGAAGAGTTGCTGACATATTGCATAACACACATGAGTTATGATTCTGATATTAAAACTCTTAAATGAAGTGAATGACTGCAGCAGCGTTCTAACCTTCTAACATTCTTACCATTCATCTGTAGAATAAGACAACCAACAGAAACTCGTATGACCAGAAAGTTGAGGTGTAGTTTTGTTTACAGTAATGCGAGGGAGCACTGTTTAGGAAGAATGGAAAAAATACACTACTGGCCAAGTAAATGTCTTCTACCAAAAACACATGGGGAAAATGCTCACTGTGTAGCTCCTACACTCCACATTTTTCAATTTTACACTCCATGTGTAAAATGAAAATAGAGAGCTGTGGTGGGGAAAAAGTACCTAAACCATAGCCAAATCCAGTCCAGGAGAACCACAGCACTATAAACTCCAACACTCACATATTTGATTGTAATTTCTGCCATATACAACAGGAATGCTTATAGATAACGCAGAAGTTAAATTTCAAGTGGGAAAAAAAAGTTACACTATATGGTGAAAAGTATGTGCACCCCTGATCATCAACACCAACATGTGCTTGTTCAACATCCAGATTTATTCCCTGTTTACTGTAATAATGCGCTCCACTCTACTGGGAAGGCTTTCCAGTAAATTTTGTGGTTGTCTGGATTTGTGAATGAACACAAATCTCCACAGCCACGCCTCAAAATCTAGTGAAAAGCCTTCCCGGAAGAGTGGAGCTTATTATAATAGTAAAAGGGGAATAAATCTACGGAGTGCAGTTTCATTTGCACTTCGTAATTTTCAAAGTGTTTTCCGGTCTGTTCATGACTAAGCTTTTAGACAAACCTTTCATTCAAAATAAAGAGCAGCACAAAAGTCATGGTCCTGTCATTTGTCCTGTTGCGTAATTTGTACTTGGACAATGTCTGATTAGTCTGTTTACTCCGAGTTCCTCTTTCAGAGGCATTTTACACTGTATAGAAAATCTCCCTCCAATCACCTTACTGTAAATGACTGTTTATGGAAACATCTGCTTAGACAGCTATAGTGGCCCACAAGAATAATATTCAGATTACAAAACAAATTAGAAACCACACAAGGGCCCCAGCTAGTTAGCATACAGCCATAGGGATTAGCGTGATTAGCCAGCAGATTGATAGTGACACAGGAACACAGACCGCTAAAGACTAAAAAGCCACGCCCACTAAGCACACGTCCAGCTAAAGACTAAAACCACGCCCACAGCCAGCTAGCTTGACAGGTACATATTTCTTTAGCTCTATAGTCAACGTGGATAAGCGAAAAGACTTGGGCTGCGTCCCAAATCATCTTACAGTAGCACCCTACCGCCTCCAGGCTCCGGATACACTGCTACTACTGTTTATTTGAAACGTAGCATTAAGGCTCTGAGCCAGCTAGCCCACTGATTAAGGACATAAACAAACAAACCCTGTACATGAATGTCGAGTATAGCGCTGAAAAACTCAACCTCCAGACGGGGATGACCGAGGCTGTGTGACCGCTTCAGAAAGCTGAAACACTGCACTCAGTGAATAATCGTTTATAACTGCACTCATACATCAACCAATACATAAATAACGGTAATGCTTCGTTGCCTCCTAAGAAATGATGGGAGCTAACTCAGGCCAATGGCAGGGACTGGATGAGGCTCCTGCCTCCACACTGCAACACTTCGACACAAAATACTGCGAAAATATTCACCCAAAATCATATTAGTGATGAGGTTACCTGTGTCTGAGATTAGACACTTCAGCTTGGTGAAGTTAGCGAAGTCGTTCAGCAGCTAGCCGTTAGCTCTTCTCCAATAACATTCACAATGGAGGACTTGACGTAACCAGAGAGAGTGAGTGAGAGAGTGAGAGTGTGTGAGAGTGTGTGTGTGTGTGTGTCAGAGAGAGAGAGAGAGAGAGAGAGTGCACTAATCTCACTTAGTTTTATATAATTTAGGTTTTAAAGAAAATCTCATCGTTATAAACCTACCCTGCTGAGGTAAAAAATAGAAACCCTCATCGATTTTTTAAAAATTGTTTTAATGGGAGTTGTATTGGTTTTAATGGAAACACTAATGATCCCTTTGGGTCTCTACTGGTAATTTATTGCCGTCCATTGCTGGCATGCTATGTCTAGTGGATACCATTAAGGACCGGTAATGGTTTAAATGTTTAGCTGATGGTTTGTAATGGTATTTGTAGTGGTAAACATTAGAATTTCTGTGATGGTTTATATCTATTGTCTCCACCCACCAACAGCAGGGTACTTTAAAGAACAAACATCTGCTTTCCTAGCAGCTTCTATGGTTAGTCACTGAGTATTGTGTTGCTGAATGTCTCTATCTGGTCAATGATACACTATACAGCCAAAAGTATTTGAACACCTGACCATCACACCAATATGTGGTTCTTCCACAAACTGACTGAAGCACACAATTGTATCTATCTTTTTATATACTGTAGCATTACAATTTCCTTTCACTGGAACTCAAACCTGTTCTAGCATGACACTCAAAGAACTCAAATGTTCTGCACAGAGCCCTGACCTCAACTCCAGTGAACAGACCTCCTGATCTCAAATTCACTAATGCTCTTGTAGCTGAATGATCACAAATCCCCATAACACCACCTCAAAATCTAGTGAAAAGCCTTCCCAGAAGAGTGGAGCTTATTATAATCCTAAAAAAGGGAATAAATCTGGAATGGGATGTTCAACAAGAACATGTGGGTGTGATGGTCATGTGTCCACATACATTTGACTATAAGTAAGTGCAAATATTTCTCTTATAGAGCCCCACAGTTATGGAACAGTCTTCCTATTAGTGTTCAGGACTCAGATACAGTCTAAGTGTATAAGTCTAGGCTTAAAACTTATTTGTTTACTCAAGCCTACCCTGACTAGACTTTCTGGTATATTAAGCACAGTCCTAACAATCTTTCCTCTCCCTCTCTCCTTCTGCTGAGCCACACACGATTTTATGGAGCTACTAGAGATCCAGATCCTTTCTGATCTCCGGACCTGCCTGATCCATTTCGGATGTCCTAACTCTGGATGGAGCTAAGACCATAATGAACTTTTTCACACTATCTGTTGTTACCTAGTTGAGGATGAGTTCCCTTTGGAGTCGGGTTCCTCTCAAGGTTTCTTCCTCTTAACATCTTAGGGAGTTTTTCCTTGCCACTGTGACCACTCAGTGGCTTGCTCAGTTGGGATAAATTCGCACCTTTAATATCTGTATACCGTGTTGATATATTTCTGTAAAGCTGCTTTGAGACAATGTCTATTGTAAAAAGCGCTATACAAATAAAATTGAATTGAATTGAAATCTTGTATGTGCTACTATGCAACATTAAACTGAAATGGATGTCATTCAAAAATAAATGACTAATTTCACAGAACAACTAACAACAATATAGGCAGACTAGTTTCAGTCTCTAAATCCTGCATTCATCAGTTTTTGTTGTAGAACTTTTATACCTTTTATCGAAAGAACAACTATAGCTTATGGGAACATTCAAACGATCCAGTAAAAAATGTTGGGGTTACGCATGTAACCCTGTTCCCTGAGAAAGGAACGAGATGTTGCATTTAGCATAACAGTATGGGAGCGCCTTGCACGCGTGACCAGTATCTGAAGCTTGTGTAAAATCATGCCTCTACTTATAGGCCTGCCATGATCAGGTGACGTGGCAATTAAGCGCGTCGCATGATATATATATGGCACCTGTGAACCACGCCGCCAGCCTCTGTTATCTGAAGCGAAGACACAATTCACAGGCCTGCTCTGGTATGACAATGCTATGCAATGTCTCGTTCCCTTCCCTTTCAAATGGAACTTTGACGTTGCATTTAGCATAAAAGTATGGGAACGGGAATATACACTCCGTCATACCGAGGGTACGGCCTGTTCAAAAATACCCAAGCCCGAGGGTCACTGCAAGACACTCGAGCACGGGGTGGAATGAATATCCAGGCTGTAATAACGAATGAATGTGTGTGGCATAGACCACCCTGCAGCCGCACACACATCCTGCAAGGACAAAGCCTTCAAGGAGGCGACCGCCCTAGTGGAATGAGCTCTTACGCCCAGAGGCATGGCGAGACCGCGCGCCTCCATAGAGATTGCTTCCACTATCCAGTTAGAGATGCGCTGCTTTGACACAGCATCACCTTTACTGTCGCCACCAAAGTAGATGAGCAGCTGCTCCGACTTACGCGACTGGCCGGAGCGGTGGATGTAAGTACAGAGAGCCCTTACTGGGCACAGCAGGTGCATCCACTCTTGTTCCGGTGTGAGGAACGGAGGAGGGCAGAAGGCCTGTAACTCCACAGGGTGGGCAGCCGATGTAGGCACTTTAGGAATATAATCCAGCCTAGGATACAAGAAGGCCTTGGCTTGTCCAGGGGCGAAGTCAAGGCAGGAGGGGGCAACAGAAAGAGCTTGTAGATCTCCCACTTGCTTGAGAGATGTCAGGGCCAATAGAAGAGCTACCTTTAGACTCAGATGCTGACTTTAAGGGCTCAAATGGGGCCCCTGACAGACCTTCCAAGACCACAGAAAGGTCCCAAGAAGGTATTCTGGGTCTAACTGACGTTCCTCACACCACAAGACAAAAAGCCACCACTTGAGTGCACACAATTTCATTCTGGATGGTGCTCTAGCGTTTAACATAGTCTCTACAACCTCAGTTGTGAGACCAGAATCTATGAGATGGTGCCCCTCAGGGGGCAGACCCACAGTTTCCATAATTCTGGCCGAGGGTGATAGATCAGCCGTCCAGCTTGAGACAGTAGGTCTCTGTGGATGGGTATCTCACAAGGAGTGCCATAAGGACATTATCTCCGAGAACCATATTCGAGCTGACCAATAAGGTGCTACTAGCAGCAGACATAGACGGTCTTGGCGAACTCTCACTAGAACTTGTGGGAGCAGAGCAATCTGGGGGAAAGCATATAGACATGACCTCGGCCACGTGTGAACCATGGCATCCAGCCCCAATGATGCAGGAGGAGTGAGGGCGAACTACAGCGGGCAGTGTGTTGTCTCCTCGGAGGCGAACACATCCACTTCCGCTTGTCCGAACCTCCGCCATATGGACTCCACCCCCCGGGCCTCAGCCCCTGCCTCGACAGGCTGTCTGCCCCTACATTCCGGCTGCCCAGGATGTACATTGCACTCACTGACAAGAACTTTCCCTCTGCCCAGAAAAGGATTAGTTGCGCCTCCCTGAAAAGGGGGCGTGAACGTAACCCTCCCTGGTGGCAGATATATGAGACCACAGCTGTTTTGTCTGACACAACTAGCACACTGTGACCTCTCAACTGAGGGAGAAAGAATTTCAGTGCTAGGAATACAGTCCACATCTCTAGGTGATTTATATGCCACTCCAGATGAGGGCCGCTCCAAAGACTGTGAGTTGGACAGCCATTTAAGACTGCACCCCAGCCCGTGAAGGACGCTTCTGTCATTACCGTCTTGTGGTACCGGGAAGCCCCTAGAGTGTGACCCGAGGCTAGGAACTGCGGGCACTTCCAAATACTCAGAGCACGTAGGCATCGCCGCATGACTCTGATTACTCTCAGAGGTTTCATCCTTGGATGAAACCCCCGACTTTTCAGCCACCACTGAAACGGTCTCATGTGCAATAGACCCAACGGTATAATGTTGGCTGCTGCTGCCATAAGGCCCAACAGCCTCTCATAAAGGCTGGAGGGGATGCCCAGACCTTGCTTTATCTTGCTCAAAGTTGATAGGATCGATTGTACGCGTGTTGGGGATAGAAACGCCCTCATCAAATCCCATATAACCCCTAGAAAAGTTGTCCTCTGCACTGGAGAAAGCATACTTTTCTTGAGGTTCAACCTGAGCCCCAAGCTCCTCATGGGTGAGAACAACATCTCGATGTTGAACCGCCTGTTCCCTGGATCGTGCTAGAATTAACCAGTCATCCAAGTAGTTTAGTACACTGATGCCCCGGAGTCGCAAGGGAGAGACTCCAGAGCAGCATCCATGCACTTTGTGAAGGTGGGAGGGGATAAAGCTAGCCCAAAGGGAAGAATCCGAAATTGGTATGTGTTTTCTCCAAACGCCAATCTCAGGAACTTACTGTGATTGTGCAATGTTCCTATGTGGAAATATGCATCTTTCAGATCTATGATCACAAACCAGTCCTTGGACTGAATCTATGGCACGATCATTTTGAGCGTCAGCATCTTGAAACTGTATGTCTGACAAGTATGGTTCAGATGACGCAGATCCAAAATTGGCCGCATACTCCCATCTTTTTTGCGGACCAGGAAATAACGGCTGTAAAAAAAAACTCCCTCCTTTAGGGAACAGGGTACATGTTCTATGGCCCCTTTGTCCAAAATGGAATTTATTTCAATTTATTTCCTGCGCTAACATTGGGCTCTGCTCTGTGCTGACAACTATGGTGAGCACACCTCTGAACTGGGGGGGTCAAGATCTAAACTAGACCCAGTAACCCTTTTCTATGGTAGACAGAACCCATGGGGACACATTTTGCAGTAGTATCCATGTTGCCAAATGGTCTTTCAGTGATGGTAGCTTTTCCACACTTCGTTGGACAGCTCGCTGACCAGAGAAGACTGAAAACGTAGGATGGCCTCGGCCAGGGTAGGCCCTACAATAGCACTGGGGGCTGGTTGCCCTAGCAGCCTCATGTCCCCTGATATGTCCCTCTGTGGCCCATAAGGACCGTTCCTTCCTTGCCTGCTTTGCTTTTATAATAATTCTTAGATCAGGCCTCTTAGCAGGCTGTGGCTGCGGCCAACCGGTTGCCCTGGCTTTCTGTGGGGGGAGGCGGGCTGCCACACTCTTCTTCTGCATCTCCAGCGCTGGCCCGTGCTCCACTCATGGAGGCCCATGCGAACTCGATGCGAGAACTGGTTGAACGCCGCCATTTGTTGTTTTGCGTCGCGAAACCTGTCGGCAATGACATTGACTGCGCCGCCAAACAGGCCGGAAGGTTTAACAGGGCCGTTCAGCAAGGAGACCTTATTATTGTCCCCCATCCCTGACAGGTTGAGCCATAGGTGCCTCTCCGCCACAACCAGGCTACCCATTGAACGGCTGATATGGCGGGCCATTTGTTTGGTGGCCTGAAGAGATAAATCTGTGGCGCGGCGCAGCTCTGCCACTGCCTCTGGCCCAATTCCCTCACCAGTATCTAGCTCACTCAGCAGGTCTGATTCGTAGGCCTACAACACTGCCATTGTATGCAGGGACCCACAAGCAAGACCCGCTGTCGCATAGGCTTTGCCTACCAACACCGAAGTGGCTTTACATGGCTTTGAAGGTAAAGTTGGCCTCCCTAAATTACCTGCCGGTGATGGAGAGAGGTGGCTAGCAAGCGCCTCCTCCACCTTTGGCATCGCCACATAGCCGTGCTGCTCACTCCCCATGATGGCCGAGTAATGAGACATCCTGCTACAAGCCACTTCCTCTCCCCGGGCCAGTCTATATTCAACTTCTGAACCGCCCGAGTGATCACTTCAAGCAGCTCTTTATATGCCTGAGAGCTGCTGTCAGTTTTTGGTGCAATGGCACCCTCTACCGACTCCTTGGAGTCAGCGAGAGTGTTTTGGCTTTCCATAGGGGAAGGAGGAGTCACGACGCGAGCTCTAAAGTCAGGCGGAGAGCCGGACCCGGAAGACAGAGCAAGAGATAGAGCCGCACTCATCTCTGGCTCCTCTTCCAAATCCATACAAGAACCCCAGGACCTGAGACCCAGATCCACGGGGCTCTGAAACCTAATTCCCTTTGGATGAGAAGAGAGCGAGCCGAGAGAGTAGTTGCCTAATCGTGAAACGATCACAATGCTGACAGTCAGACCCCTCAAGAGCTGCTGTAGCATGTTCTACGCCAAAACACTTCACGCAGAAAGCGTGTCCGTCTCCCGTGATGAAACGGGAGCAATGCATAACACACTTTCTGAATTCTCCCTCGCTCATTCTTTCACTTTCTTCTCTTTTCTGAAAAAAGGGATAGAACAGTTGAGAGATATTGAGAAATACAGAGTAGAAATGAAGCGTTTCTTTTTCTTTGTCGCACAAACCACAGACATGCAGTCTCGCTGAAGATAATAAGGCTGGCGGCGTGGTTCACAGGTGCCATATATATATATCATGCGATGTGCTTAATTGGCATGTCACCTGATCATGGCAGGCCTATAAGTAGAGGCATTTTACACAAGCTTCAGATACCGGTCACGCGTGCAAGGCGCTCCCATACTGTTATGCTAAATGCAACGTCGAAGTTCCCTTTGAAAGGGAACAGTTTTGTGAGCTAAATAATGGTCAAAATGCAAATGTATTAATACAGCCACTCACACCGCAGGCCACATAGGATCACTTAATGTTACTAATCAGTCCTCATGCATCACCGCCAAATTATTTCAATACCAATCTGTGGATACCAAAATATATGCACCAATATCAGAGGTGTCTAATCTTATCCAGAAAGTGTGCAGGTTTTCATTCCAGCCAATCACAAGCCACATCTGAAAGTCTATTGAAAGCCAAGATCAACTATTTATACAGGTGGAATCAGACGTGACAGGAAAAAAATCTGCACACTGTATTTTTATATAAATTTTGTCTTACATAATTATTTATTGCCTGTTTGGGATTTTATCTGCAGGTTTTCCAAGAAGCCTGGATCAACCTACCCACCTTAGAAAGGAGTGTACCTAAGATAATTTTATTCACTTTTTTTTAAAAAAAAGGTAAATTAAGATCCAACCATCCATTTTCTGTACCAATTATCCTACACAGGGTATGCGGGGAGCCTGGAGCCCATCCCAGGGGACCTGGTTGCACGAGGCAGGGGACATCCTGGCCACGGTGCCAATCCATCCCACACACATTCACACACTATGGATAATTTGGAAATGCCAATCAATCTTCCAACGAATGTCTTTAGATTGGGGTAGGAAACCAGAGTACCCAGAGGAAATCCCCGAAGCATGGGGAACACACGCAAACTGCACC
>CM022769.1:27049734-27329734 GCA_012411365.1 Ameiurus melas | reverse complement strand
GTACTATGAATTTAGATAATGCTTCCCACAAGTCTTAACTGTTGGGTATACATACCAGATAATACCTGATTAACATATCCAAACATTAGTAAATTTTGTAGTTAAACACATTGAAAAATTAGTCAACTTTGTAGTAACACTTTATATCCTATCACAACAAGGTGCTAGTCAGAGCTAGATGCTACCAGTTGATGTGGATGAACAAAGGGCCCCACAAGCTGTTCCTTTAATGCTACAGTTCAGTTCCACTGCGCTTATAAGCCTACCAGGGATCAGTCCGTCCATGACACATTTTTACTTTATAATAATTTTGTTCTTGTTCTGTTTATGGTCGTCTAAGGATAACACCTAAGAAGGCCATGTCATGTCACTGAGATCAGTACAGAATGATGATCTGCTTACAGAGACACAAACATGTTCTTCTGTTCAAGGTTCGTCTAAAGATCTTCCAAGATCCTAAAACAAAGCCTGTTTGAACTGCCTCAAACTGCTTCTTATCGGTACACAGAAGTGTGTCATGCTCTGCGCTTCATATATAAAGTAGTGGTTTAGCACAAGCGCTTTAGAGCGTCCTCATTATTCTATCCTGCTTTATTTTATCCTGTATTAACCATTGTTCTGTAATAAACTTTTTTACCTTCAGAGGACATGTCTAATTTCCACGACAATTTGGCATCCCTGGGTGTGCTGCGCGAATCTTTCAGCTTTTCTGGACAACAAGCAAACCGGAGGATGCTTGTAGAAAAGTTTCACCCTGAAGTCTGTGTCGACACAGGCGGTTTCGCCCTTTACTGCGCAGAGCAAAAGACGATGCAGCCTTACCACTGAGTGGTAGACATTATCAAGAATTTAGAATCAGAATTAGAATTTTATGAAGTTATTGTGTTGCTAGAGGTGCAGTATTTTTGTGGCAGGTTATTATCAAGTGGGAAGCCCCACTGACTCATTCCATCATATCAGCGGTACATGATACATTTGGCAAATTTAACACACAAGTAAATTTTACTGAAATAAAAGGAGAAATTATTTTTTAAAAAGAAGGGTAGGGAAAACTGTAAGTCCTACGAAATTGCTGTATGTGGACTCGCCCTCACAGGTAAAACTCTTACATTCTTAACGTTTGCTCTATTGAACCTATAGGTTATATAATTAATTGAATGTCTAGAGATTTGGCATACACTGGAACCTTTTCTTTCTGTGCACGAGAATGCATATTCACTTGATTTTCATAGCAGGTTAAATTGATAAAAACTTTGAAAGTTACAGAAGCTATAAAAATAAAAATTAAATAAAATAAAATATGGGGAAAACATCCTGAGACACATGTTATGGTATGTACAGGGTGCTCATATGTTGATTCTAATATCACATTTATGCAAGTAAACTACGGAGAAGGCTGTTTGAACCAATATGATGTATGGGTTAAAGAATTTGCTTTCCCAGAAAAAGGTAGTTTTACTCTCAGACAGTTAGATCAACAGAATTTTAATTTGGAAGCAAAGAAGAGAGATATTCCTAAAAGTAAAAAAATAAATAAATAAGCACAGTTTTTGGCTGACTGGAAGGCATTTGCTGAAGGACAGAGCGAGGCACATAAAAGAGAGAAAAAATGTCAGGCAGGGCCCTCATCTGTTTCACAGTGTGCTAAATTGCAGAAAGCCGACCCTGACCTGGACTCCGCCCCACCATAACGCCCACAGCCATTTCAGAGGCACCTCCTCACAATGAAGCGACCCAGCCTATGCCACACTATCCAAACCTGTCAGAACTGAGCCACCAATCCCCACTGAACTGAGACACAAGAAAATGGGGCACTAAAAATTATTGAGCAAATGCTGTTCTGAAACAAGCTTAGGATGGGCTTAACCCCTTAGGGATACTGTTTGGGAGACCTCCACACACAGGAATTGGACCCGTGATAGCTCCGCAGGACTAGCTGGAACAAGCCACAGTGGTCGGGGCCATTCTAGGTCCTTTTCGTCACTTGCTCTGTGGTAAAGGTCAGCCAGATAGCCACATGGATGCATGCAAGTCACTGCAGGAGGGTGCCAGAGCATTGAGCAGGAGAAGACAGGATTTCAATTAAACTAGACCGTAATTCTCTATCTAGAGGCCTCTAGGAGCGACGACGATCTGCATATATACACCCACACATCAACCCACCAATCCTCCGCACACACACGGCCCCGGCAGGAATCGAACCCTGGACCCTGGAGGTGTGAGGCGAAAGTGCTACCCACTAAGCCACCGTGCGCCCCCGAAGGGAGCCACCGTGCGCCCCCGAAGGGAGCCACCGTGCGCCCCCGAAGGGAGCCACCGTGCGCCCCCGAAGGGAGCCACCGTGCGCCCCCGAAGGGAGCCACCGTGCGCCCCCGAAGGGAGCCACCGTGCGCCACCGCTTACTAAAAAATACATTGCTATAGGCAAATGTTTTGTGGACTGATGAAATTAAGATTAAACTATTTGGAAAAACCACACAGCACTACATCTGGAGTAGAAAGGGCACGGCATATGATCATCCCAACCGTAAAGTTTGGTGGAGGAAACCTCATGATTTGGGCCTGTGCATCAGGACCTGGCCAGCTTGTAGTCATTAAGGGGAAGATGAATTCCCAAGTATATCAGACAATTCTTCAGGATAATGTGAGAATGTCTGTACGTCTGCTGAAACTGTGTAGAAGTTGGGTGATGCAACAGGACAACGACCCAAAACACCAGAGCGAGTCCACAACAGAATGGCTTCAGAAAAACTAAATCCACCTTTTGGAGTGGAGTCAGAGCTCAGACCTCAACCCAATAGAGATGCTGTGGAATGACTTGAAGAGAGACATACACATGAGACGTCCAAAGAATATGACCGAGTTAAAGCAGTTCTGCAGGAAGAATGGGCTAAAATTCCTCCTGAACGATGTGGAGGTCTGATCCACAGCTACAGGAAGCACCTGGTTGAGGTTATTGCCCGCAAGGGGGGTCACTTCTAGGGTTCACTTACTTTTTCCACTGCCATTTTGAATGTTCAATGAGTGTGTTCAATACAGACATGAAAGATCAGAATTTATTTTGTGTTATTATTTTAGACACATTATATTGGTCAATACCCCTGACTTAGATGGAGATCAGATCACATTTTATGACAAATTTATTCAGAAAACCATGAAATTCCAAAAGGGTTCACATACTTTTTCTTGCCACTGTATAGTAGTGGTTCAGCACAAGTGTTTTAGAGCACTCTCATTATTCTATCCTGTATTAACCATTGTTCTGTAATAAACCTTTTTACCTACAGAGGACGAGTCTGCAAGTCTTGTATAATTTCCACGACACCTTGTACATGTTATGGCTCATGGTCTTATGATGAACTGAGAAAAGAGCTCAGCATCACGGAAATAGCCAAAGCAGTAGTTCCCCTGGGGCTGTAGCTACACCCTAAATATCAGAGACAGAGACATCTCATTCTCAGAAATACAGGCATGAGGTCTAGCTCAGTGGAGATGACAGGCTTTTCTCAGAGTGCCTTCATCCACCACGTTGGAATGAACTGTAAGCCAAATTATAACCGGCTGTGATGTTTGTGTGCTTAGGTAGAGTTAGGTAAAGTTAGCTAACTGGTTTACATTAGCTATTCGCATGTACTTGCTGTGGTGCAAAAGAAACACCTTTTTTTATTTAAAATGATATAACAATGAATAATTGCAATCTCCATATATTGACCAAAATATTTGTAATTTGCTGATCATTTTAGTCATTCTTGTACAGTCTTCTTTCCTGGTGTACCATCATCAAGCCCAATTTCACCATTGCAAACGACAGACACTGTTTTCAATTATAAAGGCCAAAGTACATTAAAATGATAGACGTTTCAGTGTAAACACTGCCGGGTGGGACTGTTTGCTGACTAAGCTCCTCTGTGAGTGATGAGAGATAAACTAATAAACCCATACACACTTGTGCACCTTGAGGTCATATTTGAGTACACATTTCATCCAGGAGATCACTGGATTAAACAACAACAACAACAACAACAACAAAACAACAACCACCCAGTGAAGTTTTCTGTTCTGTCTCTTAAATGAGAACACATGCTCAGTCTTCATTACTCATGTTTCTCAGTATTTCAGTGCTTTATCCACTTTACGTATGCTTCTCTGTATGGCGTCGTTCCTCATCCTGCATTGTCTAAGGGCCAACAGGAGCTTGTTCTCATCTCTCCGCCTCCATGGGCTGCTCAGTGGTTGCCTGCTGGCTAACAGCGCTGTGAGAAGGAAGCTGAGAAGCTGCCCAGAGCCCCTGCTGGCTGGAGGGTGGTGTGGGTCCAACAGCCCAGTTAATGTACGGAGGGGGTGAGGTAGCCATAGAGGCAATGGGACTGGCACCAATACTCTCTGAGGCTCGGAGATGGGAGAACATGGCCAGAGCGTCAGGAAAGTTGGGGGGCGTTGCCGGGGTGTTGGCAGGTGTGCACATCTGGTGGAATTAGATGAGACATGGAATTAGACATGGAATTACAATTCACACATATTGTCTTGTATGAGGAAATACTGGGCCTCATTTACCTTTGGCATTTATCTAAGCCAAACTTTTTCACTTGGATTGACAAATTTAGGAAACACTGTTGCTGTTTTTTTTTTTAACCTCGCGTGTGTGTTGATCAACTGTCAAGTGCAAAGCGTGTTCCTGACAAAGCTCATTTGCATGTAGTGATGCCCATAAAAGTTCAAGTACACAAACAGCTGGGAACTCTGTTTACACGGCAGCATTTCTTTTGTTATAATTGAAACGATTCGTTTCATTTGTCTTAACTTAAGCTCAACAGTACATTCCAGATATAAAAGTGCAGTAATCGATTCAAATGATACGATTTGAAGTTGAGAAATCAGGTTAAGGATTACATTAGTCAGTCTTCTTACATGTAAATTTACACCCACCCAGGAGCATGAGTAGGATATAAATGTTTTTCAGAATTTACAGCATTTTCACGAAGACCAAATTACTCATGTAAACACTCATATGAATGGTGTACGTATAAATTTGTGCGCATCCAACTTGATAAATGAGGCCTAATATGTACACATATACTACATGTATATGTCTGTTGTGATGATAAATATCTACGTGAAACATTTTTAATAGTTTAGAAGTATGCTACGGCTGTTTAGTTTTTCAGACTCTCTCTAAGACAGAAAAAAAGGTGATTTATATGCATTACATGGAAGACGCTAGTCAATGTGATTTTCAAAGAGGGACAAGCTAATACACAGAGAACCACGGGGCAAAGTGCAAGACAATCAAGAGCCTATGATGATGAAAAACAAGTGTAATGTATGAAGTATATGCATTCACAAATTTGAATAGAGTAATAAAACGATTAAAAACGATAAACAGAAAGATCAAATGTGTTAATTACATGGTGGATAATGGCATATGGAAGATCACTTTAACCAACACCCTGCCTTTGAAAGAGGGCCTCTCTAGCAAGCGAACACTGCGCTATTTGAGACCGCGACAGACTTCTCTCTGCCTTCCGCTCGCAAGTCACGCGGATCATTCTTTCAGCAGATTTCAGAAAGCTTCTGCTCTGCTCGTTTCCCATGCTGGGTCATGGCAGGGAAAACCCCAAACTGATTTATCGCAGATTTGTTCTGAGCCACAGTACACAGGATCTGTTCCCCAAATATTCTCACAACGTACTTGGTGGAGGTAAAAAAAAAAAAATAATCAAAAAATAAAATAAAAAAAAAGACACACACACACACACACACACACCAATCAGACAAATCAACCCCGAATATGACTCCACTGTTCCGGAGATAAGCATGGTGAACTGAACGCACCGAACAGGAAGTCAGCATAAAACTGTGAAGAATTTAAGAAAGATGATTTATAAACATTGGGCGTTACACACTGCTCAGGTACACTGACCTATTTTTCTAGATTGTTTATGTAAGAGATAAACATACTTCCTGGGCTTTAAATGAATCCACGAGGGATGCATGTATTAGGATAGAGTACACTGAAGTATTCTGCCTTTATAATTGTTTTGTTTTGTTAATCTGGTGAAGAGAACAATCAGAAGCAGCATGTTCTCTCATTTTCCTGGAGTCACCCTCTTCCTCCTCCTTTCTCTCTCTCTCACACACACACACACACACACACACACACACACAATCACAATGAGTGAGACATGTTTACAAAATAAAACCCCAAACAACAGTTTTTAAATGATACTAATAAAACTCGGCTGAACCGCCAGACCCCAGTGGTACAGGAGAACAAGAACAAGCCTGTACCATGTAGCAGTGTTTATGTTTGACTCGTGGACTCTCAACATGGCGGAAGTCACCAAAACAAAACCAGAACCGTCTACAGTGTCTTTTTTTCATCACTCATAAACTCACCATTTGATGGCTGTAGGGAATATTTGCTTCCTGAAAAAAGGAGCTAAGGGCAGTCTAGAAGACAACAGAGAACAGGTTTAGTAACTGATGCAGTGAAATGAGAAGAACATGTACATGTCTGGTTTCCGGTCAGCGTGAACACGATCTTACTTCTTTTCATTTGGGGGGTTTCCGTTTAGAAAAGGTCGACATTATAAGCTATAACACGGGCATTAAAGCTCGCACATAGATTTCTAAACATCTAAAGTGTACAGAAAGTTGTTCGAGGTATAAGTTAGAGAAGCGGTGTCCGAGATCTGGTGAAGGAGATCCGGGCTCGAAGTCATTCCCAGCAGTGGAGTAAACAAACTGCTCACATAACATACCTCAAACTGCCAGTGTGCGGCTTGGAGAAGCTGCTTGGCCTGGTCTGATGCACATCCAGCGATCAAAACAAACTGGTTTATCATAACCTGGTGTTTTAACTCGTCCATGCTACGAAGCTACTTTATTCTGTACTGCAGCGTTCCTCCCTACACTCCTTCAAACCCGAACTACTCAGTCATTTTCCTCTGCAGGGTTGCCAGGTAAATTCCGCAAAGTAAACGTCTCACTGGGAGTGAAAACAAAACAGAAGAAAAAAAACTCAGTCTAGTGGCCAATAAAACAATACAAAGCACTGACAACTTTAAAACTGACAGTTCTCCTAATCTGTTCTTTAACCAAGGTCCTAAAATGATTCTTCTTGTTCGTCTTCTTCTTCCCTTATTGTTATTATTATTATTATTAATTATTATTATTATTATTATTATTATTATTAGTAGTAGTAGTAGTAGTAAAATATTAGTAGTAGTCTAATAATAGTCTAGTAGTAGTTGGAGGAGGAGGAGGAGATTATTATTATTATTAGTAGTAGTAGTAGTAGTAGTAGTCTAGTAGTAGTAGTAAAATATTAGTAGTAGTCTAATAATAGTATAGTCTAATAATAGTCTAGTAGTAGTTGGAGGAGGAGGAGAATATTATTATTATTATTATTATTAGTAGTAGTAGTAGTAGTAGTAGTAGTAGCAGTAGGAGGAGAAGGGGAAGGAGTATATTATCATAAATAAAGGATATAGTTATAAGAAGGAGTAGACTAATTTACAGAGATATGGTTGAGAACAAGGTCAAGAGGTGTGTATGAGAAAATGAGTAACCGCTTTTAATCTATGTTTATAATGAATATTGTGTGTGAAAAGCTCTCAATCTTAACCAACGGACAAAAAGTGGAAAATGACGTAAAATGACGGATCTGGCAACGCCTCCCTACATGCTGATGCAAAGTGTTTAGGTTTGTAGGTCGGGTGTCCACAGCGCCCTCTGATGGACTAGAGGCTAAAGTAGCGCATTGAATTAATCCTAAACTTATATTAAGGCCCTGATCAGACTTGGTATTAACATTAACCACGAACACTAAGACTAACATTACCATTAAAACCAACATTAACATTAACCATTAACCATTACCACTAAACACCAACACTGACACTGACACCAACATTAACATTAATATTAACAATTAACACCAACACTAACACTAACACCAAAATTAACATTAACCACTAACACTAACACAAACATTAACAATTAACCCTAACATTAACACTAACACCAACATTAACATTAACCATTAACACCAACATTAACCATTAACATTAACCATTAACCATCAACCACTAACACTAATACTAACATTAACACTACCATTACCATTAACATTGCCATTAACACTAACATTAACATTTGTGGCATTTGGCAGATCTAGAGCCCTGTGGTGAACTGGGGTTCCATCTGGGGTGACTTCTCCTGCTTTACACTCACTGCTTCTGAGATCTCCAGATCCAGATCTACTGATCAGGATAAAGCGGCGACTGAAGATTCAATTCAATTCAATTCAATTCAATTCAATTTTATTTGTATAGCGCTTTTTACAATAGTCATTGTCTCAAAGCAGCTTTACAGAAATAAAAAACAGGTATGAACAGTCAGAAACATCTAAAGAGAGACAAACAGGAACAGATAAACAGAGACAAACAGGTAGAAAACAAATGGAATTTATCCCAACTGAGCAAGCCACTGAGTGGCGACGGTGGCAAGGAAAAACTCCCTAAGATGTTTTTTGAGGAAGAAACCTTGAGAGGAACCCGACTCAGAAGGGAAACCCATCCTCATCTGGGTAACACAGATTGTGAATGTAACACAGATATTGTGAAAATGAGAAGTCTGTATGGCCTTAGGAGCAGCCGTAGTCCCAGCAGAAGATTTGGGCTCATCCAGAGGCAGAAGGGATCTGGATCTCCAATATCTCCATAAATTCGTGTGGGGCTCGGCAAAAAGAGAGAGAGAGGGAGAAAAACGATTAGGACTGTGAAGTAGTGAGATATAATCTAGTCAGGGTAAGCTTGAGTAAACAAATATGTTTTAAGCCTAGACTTAAACACTGAGACTGTGTCTGAGTCCCGAACACTAATAGGAAGACTGTTCCATAACTGTGGGGCTCTATAAGAGAACGCTCTTCCACCTGCTGTAGTCTTCACTATTCTAGGTAATATCAAATAGCCTGCATCTTTTGATCTGAGTAGGCGTGGCGGATCATATAAAACCAGAAGGTCGCTTAGATATTGTGGTGCGAGACCGTGTAGTGCTTTATAGGTTAATAAAAGTATTTTAAACTTAATGCGAAATTTTACCGGGAGCCAATGCAGTGTGGATAAGATCGGGGTGATGTGGTCGTATCTTCTAGTTCTAGTAAGGACTCTAGCAGCTGCATTCTGGACTAAGTGGAGTTTATTTATATTCCTACTGGAACATCCAGACAGTAAGGCATTACAGTAATCTAATCTAGAGGTGACGAATGCATGAACCAGTATTTCTGCATCATGTAGTGACTATGTTTCTTATCTTAGAAATATTTCTGAGATGAAAGAAGACTATCCTAGTAATATTATCTACATGAGCATCAAATGATAGACTGGAGTCAATAATCACTCCGAGGTCTTTAACTGCTGTACATGATGAAACAGAAAGACCATCCAGAGTTACTGTGTAGTCAGGAAGAGTACTTCTAGCTACACGTGGGCCTAATAAAAGTATTTCTGTTTTATCAGAATTAAGTAAAAGGAAGTTAGTTAACATCCAACGTCTAATGTCCTTTACACAATCCTCGACTTTACTAAGCTTCTGTCTGTCCTCTGGCTTCGCTGAAACATACAGCTGTGTATCATCAGCATAACAGTGGAAGCTAATTCCATGTTTACGAATAATTTGTCCTAGGGTAACATATATAAGGTAAAAAGCAGTGGGCCTAAAACAGAACCCTGGGGAACCTGCAAAAGTAACCTGTAGATGGAGAAATCACCATTTATATCTACGAATTGATAACGATCGGTCAGATAAGACCTAAGCCAGGAGAGGACTGTTCCCTTAATACCAACAACATTTTCTAATCTATCAAAGAGAATAGTGTGATCTATAGTATCGAAAGCTGCACTAAGGTCTAGTAACACAAGCAGCGAGACACAACACTGATCAGAGGTCAGAAGAAGGTCATTTACTACTTTAACTAGTGCTGTCTCTGTGCTGTGATGAGGTCTAAATCCTGACTGATATATTTCATGAATGTTGTTCCTTTCTAAGTATGAGCATAACTGTTTTGCTACAACCTTTTCTAAAATCTTAGAGATGAAGGGGAGATTCGATATTGGTCTATAATTGGATAATTGAGACGGGTCAAGGTCAGGTTTTTTTATCAATGGTTTAATAACTGCTAATTTTAGAGATTTAGGGACATAGCCAGTGGTTAGGGAGGAATTTACTATATTTAAAAGTGACTTAATTACTCCTGGACAAATCTGTTTAAACAAACATGTGGGTATAGGATCTAATATGCAGGTTGATGAATTAGCTGATGAGATTAGTGTAGCTAGGTCGGTCTCTATAAGCGGAGCAAAACACTCTAAACATTGATCCGGTATTGCCACATTGTCATCTAATGTGTTTGTTATATTACTGACCGGTTGTAATTTAATGGCCTGTATTTCATTTCTAATATTTTCAATTTTATAAATTAAAAATTTCATAAAATCCTCACTGCTATGAAATGATTGAGTTTTTTCCTCTGAAGCGGTTTTATTCCTAGTTAGTTGTGCTACCGTGTTGAAGAGGAATCTAGAATTATTTTGGTTGTCTCCTATTAAGGTGGAGAAGTAGATCTTTTTAGCATCGACAAGAGATTTCCTATATTGCAGTAGGCTCTCCTTCCATTCTGTCTGAAATATAACCAGCTTGGTTTGGCGCCATTTACGTTCTAATTGTCTAGATTTCTGTTTTAAGGATCGCGTTAGATCATTATACCAGGGTGCTAATTTTGTTTGTCTAATTATTTTCCTTTTGAGTGGAGCCACTCTATCTAGTGTGCAACGGAGTGTTGACTCCAAACTTTCAGTTGCCTGGTCGAGATCTACTGGATCAGGCGCTGATCCAAATCTAACTGATGTCTCTGGTAGGTTATTTATGAAGCTCAGTGCAGTAGCTGATGTGAATGTGCGTTTTACGCGGTAGCGAGGCGAGGTGGAGATATTATAATCCATTATAATCCGGATTATGAATGAGATAAGATGGTGGTCTGAGATAACTTCAGACTGTGGAATAATTTCAATATTTTCTATACGTAGTCCGTATGTTAGTATGAGGTCAAGAGTGTGACCACCACTATGAGTAGGCCCGATCACGTTCTGATTAATCCCTACTGAATCTAAGATGGACAAGACCGCTGTTCTCAGAGGGTCCTCCAGGTTATCAAAATGAACATTAAAATCTCCGACGATTAATGCTTTATTTTGATGAATGAATGAGTGATGTGTACTGTACAAAAACCAGATATCAAGGTTCATCAAGAATTATGAGGAACATTCTTATAATGTGCATCATTTATAAGAACACAACAATCTTCACTGTATCTGTACAATCATTTACTGGAAGATTGGAGGAGAAGATCCTCTCCGTCGTGTGTATTCAATCAAACAATGTCCGAAGTCCTGTACAAGCCCAAAGCAACAAACAACCTGCTCTGAGTTTCACACGTCAGACGAGGAAGAAGCTGTCAGACGCAGATGTGAACACGGAGCAATCTGATTGGACGAACAGTCGGGTCGTCATGATGGCACAGCCAATCGGCTTCTTCTTTGTAACCATCTCCCATTTCCCCGTTTGTTGTTGTTTAGTGTGGGCATTTGGTTATAAACAGAGTTATACCGGAAACTACAAGTCGGTTTGACTGGATCAGATCTATTCTGGTTGATGTCGATGCTTCTTAATCATTTCACAGGTAGACAAATATTACAGTATTACAGTAGTAAAGCCACCAGGTTAGAGCTGGATTAGCTGTGGGGGTTATTTTAGCGCTTAGCTGGACAGCGGTGTTTCCGCAGACCGCAGGACGAGTCGCACCGTCGGTCAGCGCGCGGAGATCGGGGAGATAAAGTGTGGAGATCGGGGAGATAAAGTGTGGAGATCTACCCAGCGTGGGTTTAACATTATATGAGTATTTGAGCGAACCCAAGGGACGCGAGTGCTCGGGGGAACCCTGAAGAAGCTGTCGTTAGCCTGCTAGCCAGTTCGGTCGTGCTGAATCATGGGCTCGGTGCTCGGCCGGAGGATCGCCGGTGTGGAGGATATTGATATCCAGGCGAACTCTGCTTACAGATTTCCTCCAAAATCGGGTAAGTTTCTTCCCCGAGGCATTTAAGGTGTGCATCAGGTTTAATATCCGTTCTCTAGAGCAGCGGTCCCCAACCCCCGGACCGGTCATTTGGTAGCGGGCCGCATAGGAAGAATAAATAACTTACATTATTTCCGTTTTATTTATTATCTGGATCTGAAAAATGAGCGGATTCTCTCCGTTATATTCTTCTACGACTCACTCTTGACGCACGTCAAGACACTTGTCTCGGTCACGTGATACGTTGAACCCTTACCATAGAGACCAGAGAGCGGGGGGATGTTATGAGGACGCTGCTAATAAAGCTGCGATTTCACATTGGATTCACGTTTATTATTATATTTTAAAAAGACCCCAGTTTTCATGCCGGTCGTATCATTTTATTTGGTTGTATTAATCCGCCACACCTTAAAGGCCGGTCGGTGAAACTATTGTCTGATATTTACATTTACATTTATTCACATGGTAGACGCTTTTATCCAAAGCGACTTACAAATAAGCAAAGCGATATATCAAGCAGGGAACAATACAAGTAGTGCTACTATACAAGATCCATTCATTAAACCGGTCCGTGGTGCAAAAAAGGTTGTGGACCACTGGTGTAGTGTACATGTTTACTATTGACTCTACTCTAACCCTACAAGTCGGTTTGACTGGATCAGATCTATTCTGGTTGATGTCGATGCTTCTTAATCATTTCACAGGTAGACAAATATTACAGTATTACAGTAGTAAAGCCACCAGGTTAGAGCTGGATTAGCTTTGGGGGTTATTTTAGAGTTTATCTGGACAGCTGTGTTCTGTCTCTTTCACGCCTCTATTGAACTTTTGTCCACAGTGATAACTACCTCCTCTTATTGTGCATTTCAATACTCTAACACTTTACAATCTCTATAATCACTGTAATGGACTTCAGTGGATATTAACAAGTCTACACACCCCGGTTAAAACGTTCAAATCCAAGATAAATCATCGTCTGATCATTTCCCACCCTTTAATGTGACCTGGCAACCAACAAAATTAAAGTGAAATCAAATAGAGATGTTTTTGATGGGAAAAAAACAACACTTCTATCAATTCACTGGTTGCATACATCTGCACACCCCTTAATACTGTGTTAAAGCACGCTTTGTTGTAATACAGCATTCAGTGTTTTTGGACGGAGCACATCCCGATTTGTTCATTTTTTTAAACTCCTCCATTTAAAAAATGTAAAATTGTCAAACATATGTTGTAAAATTGTCAAACATATGTCAAATTGCAGTCGTCCAGGATTTCACGATTTCCCGATCGCAGAAATGAACGCAAAACCAAGGAATCTCCGCGATACACTGAGGAGCTTGCACTTTTTAAAAATTACAGCAGGTTTTTCAGCAGGTTTGTGCAGAGACGCATCATGTGAAGTCATCAAACATCAAATGTGACGCGCGTTCAGTCGAAACCCTCTAAGATTCGCATGCATCGAACAAGAGTCCACTAAAAGGTCTTGTTTTCCAACAAACATCACTGAGAAAGACAGTGCAAAACTATTCAGTGCAGTTGTGATGTTGACAATTCAAGTAGTTTTCTGCAAACAAACAAACAAAAACCACAAAATCTCTCCATACTGTATTGCATCGCTTATTTTGAAAAAAGCCGCAGCAAAACCAAGTATATTTGATTAAAAAATACTCTGCAACATCCTGTACGGACTGAAATTGTGAGAGGATCAGCACAATGCACAGCCATCTTCAAGTCATTCCATGGCTTTGCGATAGGATTTAGATTTTGTGAGATAGGGCTTCTGTCTAACCACCCCTACCCAATAACCCAGATCTGTGAAGAATAAGAGAGATTGTTGTCATATGCTGAGAGAAATCAGTGCTTGTCAGATGTTCCTGCAGATCCTTTAATGTTGCAGTAGGTCTCTTGGCAGCCTCCCTGGTAAGATTTTGTCTTGCCCCCTTTTTTTTGGATCATAGAATTTTTATTGGAAATTTGCATTTTACACATCATAATACCACACCCAACAACCCCAACAAAACAACCACAGCCAAAACCAAAAGAAAAGGGGAAACAAGACAGTAACAAACAAACATTCAAAGAAAACACAAAAAAAAGAAAGAAAAAAAAAAGGTAAGATGATTAGTGTTTACCCGTCTACCTTTCCTCAGTCCACCTCCAGGGTGCGTACATCATTGAAGTAGGTAGGTAATCAGTTGTTGCCATTTTCCCCCAAAATGAGTCACCCCTGCCTCTGATGTTGTACTTGATTTTTTCAAATTTTAAAAAGAAGATTAAATCTTTAAGCCAGACTGATATAGAGGGGGGGTTGCGGAGATGTCCAAGACAACAGTATTCTGTGCCGAGCAAGTAACGATGCAAAGGCCACAACACTCGCTTGTTTATGGTTCAGAGTCTGACACTGAGATGAAACACCAAAGAGGGCAATTAAAGGACAGACATCCAAATTGATTTTAAGAACGTCGGACATTGTTTCAAAGAAAGAATTCAAAAAGTTCTGCAGTTTGGGACAGAGTGTAAACATATGACTCAGGTTACAGGGCGAAAGTTTTCATTTTTTACACATGTCAGGAACATTGGGATATATTTTAGACAGTTTACTCCTAAAGAGGTGAGCTGTGTCGATCACTTTAAATTATATGAATCTAAGTCTAGCACAGGACGTGGTGGTCCGTATATTATCTAACGCTCTGCCCCAGTAATCATCCTCAAGCTCCAGGCCCAATTCCTCTTCCCAAGCACTAATCGTTTTGATATAGTAAAAATCGTCCTGTGACCAGATCGTTGCATATATCTGTGAGATAATGCCACCCTTATGAGGATTCAGCTTGAACACCTCTTCCCATGCAGACTTTGTAGGTAAGGAGGGAAAACCAACAATTAGGGAGGAGACACAGTGCCTAATTTGAAAGAAATGGAAAAGGTGAGACGGAGGCAGGCTGAATGACGAGGATAATTCAGAAAGGTTTGCAAACACATTATTAATGAAAATATCCTCAAAGCGTTTCAGACCCTTCTTTTCCCAAAAAGAGAATGTGGAAGGGTTAAAAGAGATGGTTATTAAATATTGGTGCCATGGTTGAGGCCGAGATGGATTTAAAATGATGGCGAAACTGATAGAAATTTTTTAGAGAGGTACATACTATTGGATTATCCATGTGTTGTGAAAGGGCTATGGGAAGGGAGGAGAACACCAGAGCAGGGAGGGAGGTTGAAATGCAAGACTTTGCTTCTAAGTGGCTCCATGGAAGAGAGGAGGCCTGCACCCAGAGCACCGGTTTCTGAATATTAGCCACCCAATAATAATACCTGAAATTGGGCAATGAGAGGCCACCACTTAGCCGACTCTTTTGAAGTGAAAATTTGGAAACCCTGGGAGATTTTCCTGCCCATATGAAAGAGGAGATTAATCGGTCTATATTCTTGAAGAAAGATTTCGGTAAGAACAAAGGGATGCGGACGCCATGCGAAGGGCAGATGTGTAAAAGACAGCTCTGCGCACTTTGCTAATTTTTCTAATTATTTTCATGATATAATCTGGTGAAATTCGGTATACCCAGTTACACTTTTGCTGTTTGAGGTAAACAAGGCAAAGAAGTTAAAATCCTCGAGACATTAAAAGACACTTACGTGTCCAAGATGAGAGTCAGGACGGGCCTGTGGACCGCAGACTCGTTTTGGGTGGTACGGCGGGAGAAGAAATCCAGCGCCAACTGTCCAACATGTCGGGGATGTTGACGAAGGTTGTTGCTGACGTGGAGGATCTCGCTGTAATACGCTGTTCGGTTACCGCGATAGAAATAAAATTCTCTGAGTTAGTTATAAGAGTGGCTGATGCAGAGAAACTAATCGAGTATCTGGAGTCTTCGGAAAGGGCATTATCCGCTAATCCGATAGGAAGATTTGGAAAATCGAAGCCGAAGGAATAATTTGCTGATTATTGGAGTTCCTGAGCATGAAGAAGGCAGAGATATGGTGAAATTTCTGGACGAGCTTTTCCCGAGTCTGCTCGACATACAGGCCATAAATTAGAAATCGAGCGGGCCCACAGAGTGTCCAGCTCGGAGATCTGGCGAGGGCGACAGGCCTTTCTGAGATCATCCGATAAAGATCTCGTGTTGCGCAAGGCGAGGAGCAAAGGAAGGATTCTCTTGGAAGAATCACAATATTTTCTTGTTCCCGGACTTTGCGAACTCAACAAGAGAGAAACGTGATCGGTTCAAGGAATGCAAGAAAGTCTTGCACCAACATAAGATCACTTTTGTACTGATGTTTCCGGCCAGACTGAGAATAAACACCAAAGCCGTCTGCAAAGTATTATTATTTTGGCTAATATTTATGCACCCAATACTGATGATCAGGGCTTTTTTATAGATCTAGAAGGGATGTTGCAATCTGTTGGCACCCCGCATGATATAATATTGGGAGGAGTCTTTAATCTTTTGATGGACTCAGTCCTTGATCATAGTGTTGCAAAAGTGTGTAAGCCCCCCAGAGCAACAGTGACGCTTCACACGATGTGTAAAAATCTTGGTCTTGCAGATATTTGGAGACTTTAAATTTTTTTCTTAAGATTCATAAGATTTATTCTAGAATAGATTATTTTTTGATATCCAAATCACTAATTTCATCTGTTGCTGATTTGTTCAATCAGAAACATCCTAGTCTCAGATCACGCCCTGGTGAGTTTAGAGGTGTGGCCACAAACGGAGAAGAAGAAATCATTTAGTTTATGCTTAAATGTGTCCCTTTTACAAAATCCTGATTTCCAACAAATGTTAAAGACTGAACTTGATGTTTATATGGAGAATAACTGGTCCTCAGTATCCTCTGTGGGCGTGGCGTGGGAGGCACTTAAGGTGGTTCTTAGGGGTTGGATCATACAGTATGCCTCATTCATTAAAAAATCCAAAGCACGAAAAAAATTGGTCCGATTTAGTTAGTTTTAATGTTGACCCATTAATAAAAAGGTTTTCGAGTGATGTAGACAGGTGGTCTTCTTTACATTTATCTATGATCGGGAAGGTTAATGTTATTAAAATGAGTTGTACAGTCATGGACGAAATTATTGGCACCCCTGGAACTTTTCCAGAAAATGCACCATTTCTCCCAGAAACGTGTGGCAATGACAAATGTTTTGGTATACACATGTTTATTACCTTTAAGTGCATTTGAACAGCACAAAAAAGCAGAAGAAAAAAGGCAAATTTGACATCATTTTACACAAAGCTCCCAAAATGGACCGGACAAAATCATTGGCACCCTATTAAAACTGTGGGTAAATAATTTCATTTCAAGCATGTGATGTTCATTTAAACTCACCTGTGGCAAGTAACAGGTGCTGGCAGTATAGAAATCAAAACTGAAGCCAGTTAGAGTGTATAAAAGTTGGCTCAACCTTTGTGTTGTGTGCCACACCAAGCATGGAGAAGAGAAAGAAGAGCCGAGAATGGTCTGAGGACAATTGTCTGAAGAAGCAAAATTGTGGAAAAATATCAACAATCTCAAGGTTACAAGTCAATCTCCAGAGGTCTTAAAGTTCCTTTGTCCACTGTGCGCAATATAATCAAGAAGTTTATAACCCATGGAACTGTGGCGAACCTCCCTGGACGTGGACGGAAGAGAACAATTGATGAAAGAATGCAACGCAGGATAGTTCGAATGGTGGATAAACAACCTCAGTCAACTTCCACGCAAATTCAGGCTGTCCTGCAGACTCAGGGTGCATCAGTGTCAACTCGAACCATACGTCGTCATCTGAAGTAGAAGAAGCGCTATGGCAGGAGATCGAGGAGAACCCCACTTCTGGCACAGAGGCATAAAAAAGCCAGACTGCAGTTTGCAAAAATGTACCTGAGTAAGCCTCAATCCTTCTGGGAGAACGTTTTGTGGACAGATGAGACTAAGATAGAGCTTTTTGGCAAAGCACGTAATTCTACTTTTTACAGAAAACAAAAAGAGGCCTACACAGTACTTGCAGTCAAACATGGTGGAGGTTCAAGGATGTTTTGGGGTTGTTTTGCTGCCTCTGGCACTGGGTGCATTGACTGTGTGCAAGGAATCTGGAGATCAAAAGATTTTGGCCCATAATGTAGGGCCTAGTGTCAGAAAGCTGGGTCTGCGTCAGAGGTCATGTGTGTTTCAGCAGGACAATGACCCGAAACATACCTCAAAAAGCACCCAGAAATGGTTGGAGACAAAGCGCTGGAGAATTCTGAAGTGCCCATCAATGAGTCCGGATCTAAATCCCAGAGAACACCTATGGAGATATCTCAAAATTGCTGTTGCGAGAAGGCACCCTTCAAATCTGAGAGACCTGAGAGCAGTTTTCTGAGAGCAGTTTTCAAAAGAAGAGTGGTCCATAATTCCAATTGAGAGGTGTAGGAAGCTTGTTGATGGTTATAGGAAGCGATTGGTTTCAGTTCTTTTCTCCAAAGGGTGTGCAACCAAATATTAAGTTGAGGGTGCCAACAATTTTGTCCAACCTAATTTTTGAGTTTTGTGTAAAATAATGTCACATTTGCCTTTTTTCTTCTGCTTTTTTGTGCTGTTCCAATGCGCTTAAAGGTAATAAACGTGTTTACCAAAACATTTGTCATTGCAACACTTTTCTGGGAGAAATGGTGCATTTTCTGGAAAAGTTCCAGGGGTGCCAATAATTTCGTCCATGACTGTATTTCAAAATTACCTGCTACAATCTCTCCCTATAGATGTCCCTTTTTCTTATTTCAAGCAATTTGAGAGTATAGCGAAGTCTTTCATTTGGAATGGTAAGCGTCCCAGGTTAAATTTCAATAAGTTACATAGGCCGATTGACCAGGGTGGGCTAGGCCTACCCAAGATTCTGCTTTATTATTATGTGTTTGGTCTCCGACATTTGGCTCATTGGTCACTTCCACGTGAGAGAGCCCCTCCCTGGTTCTGCATTGAACAAGAAGTTCTTGCCCCTATTTTGCCACTGCAAAGTCTTTTCATTAATCTCACCAGAGAAGTTAAATCACACCCCGTTATTTCACATCTGAACTCAGTGTGGACAAGAGTGTCCAGAGTGTTTGATTCTGATATTTATCTCAATGTTGCCTCGAGACTATGGCTAAACCCCAAACTACGTATTAATAAGTCCCCTTTTTGTTGGTCAGAGTGGATCACGAGCGGGACTAATATACTCGGTGATCTTCATGAGATTGCTGTGATGATATCTTTTGAAAAATTGGTTCAATATTTTGGGATCCCCAGATATCAGTTTTTTAGGTATCTTCAACTACACCACTTGCTCTGTACTATTTTTGGGAGTAGCATGCACCCCCCTAAAGCAGCAGATAGTCTGGGAGAGGTGAGATCTGCTTTTGGAAGAGGACATGAAGTATCAGTGTATTACTCCTTACTGATTCAGACTCTAGGGGACGGAGTCGACCACTCTCGAGATTATGGGAGAAAGATTTAAATTTGGAATTGGCGGAGGGGGAGTGGGCTAGGATTTTAAAATATACAAACACTGCATCTAGAGACGCAAGGGTGCGCCTTATACAATTTAAAAATCAGTTCTATTGGACCCCCTCTAAATTGTATAGGCTTGGTCTTGGCGATGCCATTCAGAAGATGGAGACACTACCCATGTTTTTTGGGGGTGTCGTAAGATCCAAGAATTTTGGTTGAAGGTGCAGAGCTTTATACAGGTGCTGGTCTTATAATTAGAATATCATCAAAAAGTTGATTTATTTCACTAATTCCATTCAAAAAGTGAAACTAGTATAATGTATACATTCATTACACACAGACTGATATATTTCAAGTGTTCATTCCTTTTCATTTTGATGATTATAACTGACAACTAATGAAAACCCAAAAATCAGTATCTCAGAAAATTTGAATATTACTTAAGACTTTTTACTTACTTAAGGATTTTTAGAAATGTTGGCCAACTTAAAAGTATGAAGATGAAAAGTATGAGCATGTACAGCACTCAATACTTCGTTGGGGCTCCTTTTGCCTGAATTACTGCAGCAATGCGGCGTGGCATGGAGTCGATCAGTCTGTGGCACTGCTCAGGTGTTATGACAGCCCATGTTGCTCTGATAGTGGCCTTCAGCTCTTCTGCATTGTTGGGTCTGGCGTATCGCATCTTCCTCTTCACAATACCCCATAGATTTTCTATAGGGTTAAGGTCAGGCGAGTCTGCTGGCCAATTAAGAACAGGGATACCATGGTCCTTAAACCAGGTACTGGTAGCTTTGGCACTGTGTGCAGGTGCCAAGTCCTGTTGGAAAATTAAATCTGCATCTCCATAAAGTTGGTCAGCAGCAGGAAGCATGAAGTGCTCTAAAACTTCCTGGTAGACGGCTGCATTGACCTTGGACCTCAGAAAACACAGTGGACCAACTCCAGCAGATGACATGGCACCCCAAACCATCACTGACTGTGAAAACTTTACACTGGACTTCAAGCAACGTGGATTCTGTGCCTCTCCTCTCTTCCTCCAGACTCTGGGACCTTGATTTCCAAAGGAAATGCAAAATTTACTTTCATCAGAGAACATAACTTTGGACCACTCAGCAGCAGTCCAGTCCTTTTTGTCTTTAGACGTTTCTGACGCTGTGTCTTGTTCAAGAGTGGCTTGACACAAGGAATGCGACAGCTGAAACCCATGTCTTGCATACGTCTGTGCGTGGTGATTCTTGAAGCACTGACTCCAGCTGCAGTCCACACCCACCTGAAGTCCAAGGTGCGGTTATCCCTATTGCTTGTACACTTTTTTCTACCACATCTTTTCCTTCTCTTCGCCCTCTATTAATGTGCTTGGACACAGAGCTCTGTGAACAGCCAGCCTCTTTAGCAATGACCTTTTGATTCTCGCCCTCCTTGTGCAAGGTGTCAATGGTCGTCTTTTGGACAGCTGTCAAGTCAGCAGTCTTCCCCATGATTGTGTAGCCTACAGAACTAGACTGAGAGACCGTTTAAAGGCCTTTTCTAGGTGTTTTGAGTTAATTAGCTGATTAGAGTGTGGCACCAGGTGTCTTCAATATTGAACCTTTTCACAATATTCTCATTTTCTGAGATACTGATTTGGGGTTTTCATTAGTTGTCAGTTATAATCATCAAAATTGAAAGGAATGAACACTTGAAATATATCAGTCTGTGTGTAATGAATGTATACATTATACTAGTTTCACTTTTTTGAATGGAATTACTGAAATAAATCAACTTTTTGATGATATTCTAATTATATGACCAGCACCTGTGTGTGAGGTGTTGAACACTCAGATCTTATTCTGCCCTAGTATTTTGGGAGATGGGGAGGTCACAAAATTAGAGGATAGGTACAAAAAAGATTGGGTTTTGACCAGTGTGATGATTGGTAGACAGGTTATTTTAAGGGGATGGAAATCAGATGGAGCGCCCTCGTTTCCAGAGTGGTGTGTGGAGATGGGGAGGGGTTATAGTGAGGATTTATGTTAAAAAACTTTGATTCATTATATATGTTGTTTGTCTCTTTGTGTTAACTTGTGAATCAATGAAAGTGTTAATTACAAAAAAACAAAACAAAAAAAAAACAAAGGGATGGACTGAAAAAAGTAGAGGAATTTTGGAAGAATGTTCATTTTTACCGTGTTTATTCTACCAAAAGGGGACAATTGTAGAGCTGCCCATCTTTGAAAGTCTGACTTCATGTATGAAAATAAAGGTGTAAAATTTGCCGCCATTAATGCAGGATAGGAACGGGTTACATTATCTCTGAGATATTTATTTTTAATCCTCCAAATGAAAAGGTATTTCAGTCTGTTTTTTTCTTTTGGCTAGATTGGTTTATGGGTAAGCATTCACTCTTTTGTAGGTTCAGTTTATACCTTGAAAATTAAGTCGTTTAATACGCATATTATCTCTGGAATAGATGCAATTGGATCTGTAACATAAAGTAGTAAGTTGTCAACATACAGGGCTAGTTTATGTTCAATTCCTTTGCGAATTATACCCTGAAATACAGGACGAGTTCTAAGCGTTATAGAGAGAGGCTCAATCGCTATGGCAAAAAGTAATGGAGACAGAGGACATCCCTGGAGCGTACAAAGTAAAATAGTCAGATTTAGCATCGTTGGTACATATGGAAGCTTGCGGTTCCACATATAATAAACGGTTCCATGATATCAGTCCATCCCCAAAGCCGAACCTCTTTAGCACTATAAAAATATACTCCCATTCTATCCTATCAAACGCCTTTTCTGCATCCATGATGACCACTTCAGAGGAGTCACTGTTTTGTTTTGAATACAAAATACTAAGTAGAGTACAAATATCAGAAAAGGAATGCCGTCCTTTTATAAATCCAGTTTGCTCCTCTGAAATAATGCTACGGAGAATCTTCTCTAAACAAGAGGCCAAAAGTTTGGCTAAAATCTTGACATCAACATTGAGGATGCTAATGGGTCCGTATGAATTACACAATGTTGGGTCCTTCCCATCTTTGAGCAATAGAGTTATAGATGCTTGTATCAATGTTTGTGGCAATATACCTAGTTCTAAGGATTCCTCGAATACAGCCAGAAGTAATGGGTCCAATGCAACATGAAATTTCTTGTAAAATTCAAAAGGAAACCCGTCCGGGCCAGGTGATTTCTTAGATTGCAATGAATTGATTGAGTTGATGATCTCATCTAAGGTGATGGGACTGTCAAGTTCAGATGCCAATAAAGGGTCAACTCTGGGAAAATCAATATTTCTAAGAAAATGGTCCATGTTATCTGAATTGTCAGGAGCCCCAGCTGTGTATAAAGAGGAGTAAATCTTTTAGTTTAATTAATTTCTACAGGATTCGAGCTTAATGCACCACTGGACTGCATAATCTGTGTAATAGAGTGCGGAGCCGCTCGGCTACGCAGTTGGTGAGCCAACGACCCACCGTATCACCGTAGTCATGATAATTGCCACACGTATGTAACAACAGCCTCTCTGTCTCACCTTTCGATAACAAATCAAACTCCGCCTGCAAATTAAGCGTTTTTGTATATGCAGCTCAGGGGTCGGGTTGAGAGCATATTGGTCATCAATTGCTCAAATAATATCAGATAACTCTTTTTTTTCTTATTCTTGCATTGCTTATTGGCATGAGCAGAATAAGAGATTATCTGTCCCCTTAAGAAGGCTCTTAGAATTTCCCAAAGTAAAGAGTAAGAGATTGAATCAGTTTGATTAGTAAAATATACTTGCAAAATGCTGAATCGGATAAAAGTTGAGAATTAAGCCTCCATGGTGGGCGAAAGGCGCGATGTGAAGGTAGAAGAATGTCAAGACTTAGGGAAGCCTGGTCTGAAATAACGGTTGGTAGATATTCAGAGTTTACAACCAGAGAAATTAGAGAATTATTAATAAAAAAATAATCAGTGCGAGAAAAAGATTTATGTACGTGAGAAAAAATATATATACTTTCTCACTGTGGGATTAAAATACCTCCACGGATCAATGTAACCATTCTGAACCATAAACTCAGAGAATACCTTAGCCATCACAGAGGGAGCCTTTGCAACAGCGCTAGATTTGTCCAAAGCTGGGTCAATAACACAGTTCAAATCTCCCCCCAAAATATCAAGAGATGTGTGTTCAAAGCAGGAAGTTTTGACAACAAATTCTGAGCAAAAGGAGCATTATCAAAATTCGGGGCATATACATTCACCTAAACTACTGGTGTTTGTGAAATTTTCCCTTCCACAATCACATATCTACCATTTACATCAGAAATAACATTATCAAAATAAAAGGGCACAGCCTTACTGATCAGGATAGAAACTCCCCTGGACCGGGAATCAAAATTGGAGTGGAACATATGCGATGTCCAGCGAGCTTGGAGTCTGCGTTGATCCCTGAGACGGAGATGGGTTTCCTGAAGAAATGCTACATCGGGTTTTTGTAGTTTTAAATGTGTCAAAATCTTGGATCTTTTAATGGGACCGTTCAGACCCTTCACATTCCAAGTGAGGAATCTGAACGAGTTTCGGGTATTTTCCATCAATTTAGATTAATACAGAATGGAGTACAGAGAGGAAGAAAAAAACCAAGGAAGGAAAAAATAACTAAATAAAATAATAATAATAAATTTATTCTAAAAAAAAAAAAAAAAAAAAAAGACAAAAGCAAAAAAAAAAATTCCACACAACAACACACCCCACCCCTCCCTGCCTACCACCTACTCTGAACACCAGTTAACTTCTCTCCATTCCCGAACAATGGAGGCAGAGCCCTACAACACTGGAACATCCGGAACTTGTAAACCATACCCATTCTTGTTGTGTGAAGTCACTCCCGAGCATAAAAGGTACCACAGTTACCATGTATCACAGGCAACCTGTAGATTTACATGGAAACTGATATAGTTGTCCACACCCGCGCATTTTACAGTCACATAGGTATTAATCAATGGGTTGTGTAGACAGCTTAAGATGGAGGATAGCGTTCATTAAACCATCGTTGCGCTTTTTGGGGACAGCCTGATTGCAGCTTCTCATCACCGAGGTCTATCCGAAGGCGAGCAGGGTATCTGAGAGAAGCACATTTCACTCATGCAAGCTGTTTCTCACCGTAGCGAAGGCCGCCCTCCTTTTAGCAACGCTGGAATTGAAGTCAGGAAAGATGAAGACCTTACGGCCCTGATGGAAAAGTTCATTCCAATTCCCGCGTCGATCAATTTTTCTCTGTTGTGAAAGTAATGAAACCACACAATCATCACTCTGGACCTCTGATTCTCTCGCTACTCCTCCGAGGGCTCGGGACAAATAGGGTGCACTCTATCCAGCAATGGAGCGGTCGGAAAGATTTCAGAGCTGAGGACATCCTGGAAAAATTTAAACATAAACGTTACCAGATCGCTCCCTTCTTCTCGTTCCGGAATACGATGACCCGGAGATTGCAGCACCGTGAACAGAACTCCAAATCCTCAACTTTCTCGTTGAGTTGTTTGTTAGCTGATGTTAGCTTCAGCACCATCTGTTCCAGTGCTACAATGCGGTCACTGTAATCATTCAGGTGCGGATCAAGCTCGTCAATACATCGTCTTTGTGATTCAATGCCCGATTTAAAACTCTCAAAAGACACAACAACTGCGGAAAGCATGCTTTATAAGCTGTTTGGGTTCAGCAGTCGGTTGAAACCAAGATGATGTTGGGAAAATCCTATAGAAGCAGCTGGTCTTTATTTGGTGTTAATCAGAATCATTTCATTTATGACGGCTGCATGAGAATTACTTTTGAACATGAGTTCATTCTGAGTAGTCTCATGACCCATTATTCAAGAGTGTGCAGACATTCTTTTTTTTTTTTTTGCACTTAAACTGTTTCTGTATTACTTTTTTACTTGTTGGTTGCTGTTTCACATCAAAGGTAGAAAAAGATCTGACATGATTTATTTTGGTTTTATTTTATCACAAAAACCTGGGATTTTAACAGACATTTTCTATCCAATCCGTGTATTACATGATACATTGTGTAAGATCCTAGCTTAAATTGTGGTTTTGTGCTGACAGCTTGGTTCTTTTTCCCCCCCCAAAGGGAATTACTTTGCAAGTCACTTCTTCATGGGAGGTGAGAAGTTTGATACCCCTCACCCTGAAGGTTACCTGTTCGGTGAGAACATGGATCTCAATTTCCTAGGCAACCGTCCAGTGCAGGTACAAAAGGACAAAGCACCTTCGTAAAGTGTTAAAGATGCTGTCGTATGCTGTCATATTTTCCCCAGTGTCATTTATGAGTCATGACTGTCCCTGTTAACACCGCCGTCTAGTTTCCTTATGTGACCCCGGCACCGCACGAGCCTGTGAAGACTTTGAGGAGCCTCGTCAACATAAGGAAGGACTCGTTACGACTCGTCAGGTGTGGAATTTCTTTTAAATATTTATATGATCGATGACTATCAGATGTCTCATTCGGGATGCTAGAATGTTAGTTTCATATAATACAGGTATACGAGCCACGTGACCTGTATCATTAAATAACAATAAAATTAAAATTATATATATATATTTTATTCCATCAGTGTGATGGTTGCACAGAATTATGTTTAACTGTGTGATGTTTATAGATATAAAGATGATGTTGATTCACCTACTGAGGAAGGAGCGAAACCCAAGTCTTTATACGGCGTGGAATTCACCTTTGACTCGGACGCCCGAGTAGCGATCACTATCTACTGCCAGGCATTTGAGGAATTCTCCAACGGAATGGCGATGTAAGTGTATTATCAACCCCTTTTTCGCATTTTCATGCGTGACCTTTGCTGGACTTTTCTTGTCAGACCGTGATATATGGACAAAACACTAATTATGTACATACAGCGGAATAGCTGGAATAATACTTGATTCCAGTCAGCCTTGTGAGATTTATCCTACCGCTCTGCGGTTGTTCTGAACGAATCTGTAACAGTTTATCATGTTAAAAAAAACAAATATTTTTGCTGTTGCAGAGAAATGCGTTTTTGCTCCAGGCTCAAAATGAATCATAGCTGTAAGTCATGTGCGCATCTGAGAGTCATTTCGAGTCCTTAGCAACAGCGTGTTTCCGTGGAGATACACAGCAAAGTCTGTAGTGAGAGGGAAGACTGCGTTGTACGTTTCTGAAGCCTTTGATTAATTCACTACTTAGGTTCTTATTCTGTTTTCCTCCAGATTTTCAGTAAATTAGTCACTTGGCTTTGCAAAGCTCCTGTAATTATCCTCAGTGTTTTATAGCGTGGTCACTGAGAAGCACGTATTTGATCTTGATATATTTATTCCAGTTTATGTTTGTTTGTTTTCTAAATCTAACCTTCTGTTCAATGATATTTTCCCCTCTCTCCTGTTCAGTTATAATCCCAAGAGTCCTGCTATGGTGTCTGAAACGGTGCACTACAAGCGAGGAGTGAGCCAGCAGTTCTCATTACCCTCCTTCAAAATCAGTTTTTCTGAATGGAAGGAGGAAGACGTAAGTGATGACGCCACACAAAGAAGAATCATTGTTCTGTCTTAAAAGGTAAAATTGAAAGATTGGCAAGGAAGGGTGATCCACGGGAGCATTTGAAGATTATGACTGTTTACTATACAGGTGGACTATAAGGTTTACTAGAAAACAATAAAATAAAAAAACGCATTGGATGTCTATATATAAACAAATTAAAATGTATCATAGATTGCAGGACAGAATAAAATAAATGACAAGCATCATGAAATAATTTTATAATATATATATATATATAATGTTTGTAGCCAGACATGCACTCATCCCACAGCTTAGAGATAGACAGATCATGTGCATATACATGGGACAGCAGGGCTTAAATGTGTCAGGTTAGTCATTACCCATCTACTACCTCAAGCAGTGGAGATGCATAAACCCTAAACCACGCCCCCACCTGTTACAGACGCGTTACTGTAAATAACATTTGGCTACAAAGCGCATGGCCTCATAGTTACAGTCCCGTCTCGTGTCCACATCAGTTCAAAGATAACACTTCAGGTATATTCATAAATGTTTACCTTTACCATGTTTAACACTTAGGGCAGGTAAAGATAAAAATAAATACATAACCAATGCTAGTGTCAAACCTGTAAAATGTCAAAATGCACATTTTCAGTGCTTCAGAAAGGTTTTATCAGTGGTAGATAATCTGTAACTACACTGGCACACCATTGTTCAGCAGTTGGCGCAGAACATTAATCTGCTGATAATTAGGGGTGTAACGATACAGTCCAGTTATAAATCGATTCTGTTTATGGTACTGGCTTCACGACTCGATTCTCAGAATATTTTGAACAAAATTTTTAATGAAGAGAAGTGATGACTGGAAAAACACCTTTTTATTTATTTTTTTCTTCCAATTTTTTTATCATAAACAATGCAAAACGATGTCTGTATAAAAAGAAATAATAAAAAATTGGTATGAACAGAGGTTTAATATTGTAAACAAAATGCACTACAGGTTCACCAAATCTCAATAAATAAATACATGTATAAATCCTCACAAAAATGTGATTAATAAACAAAGCCTCTGACCCGCTGAACATTGAAACTAGATGAGCTCCATAGCAGCGTAATTTTAAATCGGAATAGAGCTCCAAAGTGGATTAAAATAGCATTCTGCAATCCCCATGGAAGAGTGTGATCATGTGACCACAGTGCCTTGTATTTCAACTCTATAGGGCGCAGATCGGGACCCCTGGTGTTCAACCAGTGCAATCGCATTACATGTGTAATCAACAGAATGCTGATTTCCACAACGCACATCAACACGTTTTTCGAATCATGATGCAGCATTACACCCCTACATATAATGTTCGTTAGTTCAATAAATAAGAAAAAAATAAAATAAAACACTGCTGTAATACTCGTCTACAGCTACTCAGGTTGTCACTTTGTGACCTGAGTATTATTATAAGGTGCTGTCTGCCATTCAGTCTAGACCCTTATTTACGTTATGACTTTTCATATTTTGGCTCACATACAACTGTTTAACGATGTTCAGACAGTGCAACAATATAACAGTTGTCCCTGAGCTGTCTGCGTAACACATGGTCATACTGAGGTACTTTTGGTTGTTAAATGATGACCCGTAAGTGCCACTGTACTCTTTCGCGCACCTCGACTCGCTTTAGCGGTTTTCACACCAATGGTTTGTTTTTGAAATGGTAGGTTAAAGACATCATACTTCTGCAATGCTTAAATGTCTGATGACTATGACATCCTCATTCTTCGAATTATCTGGGAGTGTTTAGAAATGAAAACAACCATATAAACTCTCCCTTTTTTGGTGGAAGTTTTGATTGTAATTTGATATGGTAACCACAAGACCCCCCCTCCAAAAAAAAACAACCCCAAAAAAACAAAAAAAAACCAGGACAGGTGCTTAATGACCTGAGTACAGTAACAATAGCCCAGGATTTTAAAATGTGTGTGTTCAGGAGATAAATTTGACTTCCCTAATAAGAATAAACTAGATTCTGTTTTATTAACCTAATATACCTGAACACACAAGAAGTCCATTTTTCAGGAGCACTCGCATCCATACCCAGCGCGTAAATTAACTGTGTAAACAATAAACAACAACAAATGGGTACCAGTGAAATAATTCTTCCAGTATTTGTTAGTATGAATAATAATTGTGCATGATAATAAGTAATTGTACACAGTTGTTTTGGCGGGTATTATGCAGGTGTTGCTCAGTTTGTTTTGCTTATTTGCAAAATGTGACTTTTATGTTAAGTAAAAAAAATTGTTTGTAGGTAGAATTCCTTAACTGAAGGATAGAAAGTCATTTTCAGTGTCTTCTGTAACAACATGCCATATATAATAATGAGCCAGATGGGGCAGCTTAAGTACATTTATAGAGAGGTTTAAACATTACTGGAGTTTTAATAATATGGTCGATCTTTCACTGTGTCATTCCAGCTGAACTTTGACCTGGACAGAGGTGTTTTTCCCATAGTCATCCAGGCAGTAGTGGATGAGGGAGACGGTATGTGGTCATGTGACTGTTCTTGGTTCTGCATTAGAAATGACATGCATGCTAAAGGAGGTTTTCTCTTTCCAGATTGTTTGGGACATGCACATGTGCTGTTAGCTGCATTTGAGAGGGTAAGTCTGAGCTAAATTGAGGTTTGAAACAATCAAGCCTTTTTAAAGACCAAAACGTGTGCAGTCGGGTATATAAACGTTGATAAAATTATTATTTAAGCGGTCGAACACAATGAACGCATGAAAAAGTTAAAAAGACTTTCTGCTTTAATTTGAAGGTGTTTAATTAAAGTGACTTGAAGTGGGGTGTGCTTTCTTTTTCCCCATGAGTGTAAATAATCAAAGCTGAACATCTGCACTTTGGGCTTATATCCATCATTTAATATTTTATATCAACAGCAATATACTGTGGTAGATACCAAAAAAATAACTAATTTTGTTCAGGTTGAAGTATTTATGAATCTGACTGTACATTCAGAATGTGTATACTGATTGTTGATTATAATATTTATAATTTTACATTGGTTAAACATATATGCATTGTAAAACTGATTATTTAATATTAAATGAAACTACTTGGTAAATATTACATGTGATTCATTTACATATGATTCATTTTCATGTGATTCATATTCATGCATGTGATTCATTTACATGTTAATTAATTTTCATGTGATTCATATTCAAGTGATTCATTTACCTTTTCTCCCCTCCCTTCCCCAAATATTTCATTGAGAAAAAAAAAAAATAATAATAATAATAAATAAATAAATAAATAAATAATAATAAAAAAAATTAATCCAACCCCCTTAATTTAATCCAAGTCTCCATAAAAGAAAGGAGACAGCAGTGTATCACCCCTAGGGGACCTAGAGTAAGATAAAAAAAAAATTACTAAAAAAAAAAAAATTCCAGTAAGAAAAAAGTCCCCTGCTGACTTCAAATCTAATAAATAGTCTGCGCACTTCAACAAATATAATGTCCATACCTTTTAAAGACTTATAACTAATAATATTACACAGTGTAGCACATTAAAATAAAATACAAGAAGAGAATAACGAAGTAATATAAGAAGTCGAATTCTGTAGAGCTGGAAGGCTGAGTGCAAAAAAAAGAATAAAAGAAAAAAATATATAACGAAAGAAGTAAAGAAAGAACAACAACAAAAAAATAATAATAACTAAAATAAATAACTAGATAAACAGACAAACAAACACTACACTGTGTAGATGATGCAGTTCAGCCCGGTTTGAAGAGTTTAACAGCAGCGGTTGTACAGGTGTCAGGGTCCTCTGGAATGTTATTGCACTGTGACCTCGACTCCAGATCCTCACATTTATTCTCTAATGGAGTCACGGTCGCAGTGAGAGACTCGATAGTAGTCTTCATGTGAACAGTGTAACCGGAGAGCGCGTGCTCCATCTCCCCAACGGTACCTTTCAGTGTTGATATGGTGGCCTCGGTAGCGACTTTATCGCCAGCCTGCTGTGTTTTCATGACCTGCAGGTCGAGCTGGATAGTAGACAGCGCATCCCCGAGAGTCTTCTGAAGATTCTCCTGGTGCTTCTGATGCTCCTGGAACTCCTTTTTAAAAATATCGGCGATGTCCTTCCTCAGTAAAGCCAGCAACTCAAACCTGAGTGTGGCGAGGTCAGGACCTCTCGGGGATGCGGATGCAGTCGGTTCACGGACAGAAGGAGGCGTGGCTACGGATTCATGAGGAGAAGGAGGCACAGGTGCGGGTTCACGGCGAGAAGGAGACGCACGTGCTCGCCGTGTGTGAGATCACACTAGATCTCAGTTTTGTCTGAATGCTACCACCGATTTTCGAGTTTTTCCCTGACATCTTAACCACCGAGTTAAAAGTACGAAATAGAATAAGTCAAAATATATAATATTACCAAAAAAAAAAGTGCTAATTAATTACAATTTTTAATCGAAGTCAGCAGGAGACTCAAACTTCACGTCTTACTCTATCGACAACGAATTCGAACCTACTTGGTAAATATTAAAGCATTAAATTAGATTTTTACTTTTTAATTGTACGTTTACCAGTATGTGGAGTAACAGTGTTTTGAGCTGTTGGAAACTTATCTTTTTCCTTGTCCACTACTTTGCAGCATGTTGATGGCAG
Organism: Ameiurus melas; assembly: GCA_012411365.1. Taxonomy (NCBI): domain Eukaryota; kingdom Metazoa; phylum Chordata; class Actinopteri; order Siluriformes; family Ictaluridae; genus Ameiurus; species Ameiurus melas. Next base: position 27,298,000 of record CM022769.1, on the reverse strand, counting down.
CTTCTCAGTGAAGCCTCTAAAGCAGAAACAAATTGTGAGTAATTTTTTTATTTATTTTATTTTTTGAAGAAGTCGTCGTCTGAAACGATTATTCTTTATGTGAGATTAAATATTGGTACCAAAGTTCGATTTGTTGCTTGAAGTTGATGTTATTGCTGGCTGTTTACAGGTGGATCGGGTTAGTTACCTGCTCCAGGAGATCTACGGCATTGAGAATAAGAACAACCAGGAGACAAAGGTGAACATAATCAGTATGCTTAGTAGGGCCGCACAATATACTGTTTGTTAATTGTTATTAAATTACTGGCGAATCAAACTAGCACTAACAAAAGAAAACAAAATCGCTTATGATTATTCTTGCTGTTAAACTGTTATACTTGCTATTAAAAATCACTAGACATTTCCACCACGTTTTTGCTACCAGGAGGTGTGGCTGACACCCGAGAGACGTGTCTCGCTCAGTCCCAATGCGTAGCAAAATCATCATAGTATGATGTTTTCATATTTTAGATTAGTTTTGGTTTGTTTTTAATGTTCCACTGAGAACCAGGCAGTAAAATGTGCAGTCATGTTATGCAGTCATGTTCATGTTCTGTTGTCGTTATGGATCACCTGGAGATCGATGGGTACAAACACGGTCAAATATTAGCGCTGTTGTGCTGAAAACAAACCGCGCTCTGATTTGAATACTTAAGTTTCTGTTTAATTCCCTTCCTTCAGCCGTCTGATGATGAGAACAGTGACAACAGTAACGAGTGCGTGGTGTGTCTGTCAGACCTGCGGGACACGCTCATCCTGCCCTGTAGACACCTGTGTCTTTGTAACTCGTGTGCAGATACACTACGCTACCAGGCCAACAACTGCCCCATCTGCAGACTACGTATGTACTAGCGTAGACTGTTTACTTCTGTTGTACTCGTGCTTAAGCATTTGGTTTATAAACTTGTCCAATAGTGGTTAAATACACTGTTTGTGTGTAGCTTTTCGTGCCCTTCTGCAGATCAGAGCCGTGAGGAAGAAGCCTGGAGCGCTCTCTCCTGTCTCCTTCAGCCCTGTATTGGCTCAGAGCATGGACCATGATGAGCACTCGGTACTTCTCTTACCACGTTGCTTTTAACTTCAGTGTATATTACTACAGAAGTAATAGAATTTCTACAGATGATGCTAGCTTGAGCAGCCTATCACTGTGAACCTGGATCAAGATCATGTAGATTTTATTATTATTATTATCATTTTAATCTTATCCTCAGAGCACTGACTCGGTTCCTCCCGGCTTTGAGCCCATTTCCCTGTTGGAGGCCCTCAATGGCCTCACTGCCATGTCCCCTGCTGTGCCATCAGCACCTCTGTACGATGAGATCAACTTCTCGGGCAGCCTGAGTGGGGACAGCAGGCAGCTGAGTTCTCCTGAACACTCTGGAGAAAGCAGCCTTCAAAAGGGCAAAGTCACCAAGTCACCTGACAGGTACAGACCTGCCACATGTGAAAACTCCCCCAAAACATTGCTCCTAATGACTTGAAGAACTTTGTCATGCAGTATATAAGCATGTTAAAGTTGGAATCAGGATCGTGTGGAAGTCTTGGTTGAGCTGTTCTATGACCTCTCCCATAGCACGCTACGCTCACCTTCGTCACCAATCCAGGAGGAGGATGAGGAGAAGCTGTCCGAGATGTCTGATGCACAGGCCCACACTCTGCTGTCCAGCAGTCCAGCTCCGACTGAGGTCAGCTTCTGGGTCCAGTCAGTCCTGTTTCCTCTGTGTCTCTCACTTGCTTACGTTTTTCTCTCCCTTTCAATCCTAGGACACTGGTGCAGAGGATGCGCCTGACTCTCTGTCTCCAGAAGACGGTTAGTGCTGAGAAAAACTTCCGCTAAATTGTCAAAGCTAAAGATCCTATATCTAATGTTAATATCGGATTGAGAATTTTGGATTATACATGGAAAGGGAAAAAAAGAATGAGTGCGATCCAGTGCCACATCAAATGTAAAGGGTCAAAAAGAAGGTCATGTTTTAAAGAACAGTCACCACTTGAGGTCATGCATTTATATACGCCGTGCAGAATCTGCAAATTGTTAATAATGTGCAATAATAGAAAAAAATTATAATAATAAGAGGGATCATAACAATTGCATGTTTTTTTTTTTTGTTTTTTTTAGTCCTGCCCTGAATAAGTTATTTCACATAACAGATGTTTACATATAGTCCACAAGACTATACAAAACATTTGAACATGTGGATCGGTGTAAATTATTATTTAGTCTTCTGGGAAACGTTTAAATATCTTATTTAGCTTCTGAAGGGCAGCACTGTTTGGCAAAATAAATCACTTTAAACAAAGTAATAACTTTATACTTAGCAGTTTTTATTTAACATGCGTTCAGTGTACACATCCAATTCAAATTTACACGTCTTTTTTAACTTGCATCATTTTGATCATATTTGTATGACGTATTCATAGCCATAAATAAATACGTTTACAAAAAACATTTTGGGTTTTAACAGCACAGCTCTGATGGGAGCACAGGCTCTCAGGGTTAATCACAGGTTTATATGAATGTGCTTGTTGTAATATGGGCGTGGCTATGGCAGATAGTTCATTTGTATAAGAGGGGGAAAAACACTTTAGGACGTTGTGTTGTGCCTCGTCTCTTCATTGAATTTATCCGGCTAAAGGGGCACTAGACTTTCAGCATGCGAAATTTCTTCGGAGACCGCCGTGAATATGGCCGACGAACGGATATGACATCACACGCCAAGACATCATTTTTAAAATAAAAAAAAAAGTGATCTTTTAAAGCTGTGCTGTATAAAACAGGATGGTTTTATTGACACCGCTATAATTGGCGCTTCCTCCATCTTGGATTGGTGAAATTCACAGGTCAGATTTCGCCAAATGTGAATTTGGAACGCTGCGAAATGCGAAATCTCATGCGTAGAAATTGTTTCCAGTCTCCAACATTCACATGCGTATGAATGGGAAGTCGGTGGAACAAAAAGTCTAAAAGTGACCATCCTTATGCTGATGAGTGTGTAGGTCCATGGAGCTATTAAAGAGAAAAGTTAGATATCGAATGACCAGTGAACTAAAAAAACAAAACTCCACACAGGTTGTGTGTCTGTTCGTTGTAACTGGTGTGTCGCTGCAGTACGTTGTGTGACTTGTGACTTGCGTTTGGATGTGTGCAGAGGACAGGGTGAATTCTGAGGGAGAAATTTTTCCTGACTGCATCAGCGAGCGCAGCAGCCTGACCAAAGCCGAGAGCGACCCACCAGGTGAGCGGTGTTTCTAATCCAGCATACACGAGGGGAAATTTCCATCTGATGCTCTCTTCTTGCTACGTGCTTGGTCGGCAGTGTGTAATATCTCTTTGTTCCCCTTGCTTGTTTTTCTAGCAGCCACCTCCAGATCACTTTACCTTGCCTTTTTTGTCAGCTATGCAATCTAACCTGTGCGCTGTATTCTCTTTTTTCTATTTCCTACTTTTGTTTGCTTGTGTTCTCCTTCACCCCCGGGCCTTGCACTGGGCAGCTCTAGGTCCTGATTCCTGCTCTATCGGTATGGAAGAGTAACTCTGGTATGTAGGCCTTTCTGTCTCCTCTGTCTTCATGTTCTTCTCTGAGCCTTGTTCAAGCAAAATCATGGTCTTGATCAACATCAGACCGCCTGCAGTTAGACCGTGTTGTCTGCTCTGTGTTTGATTGCTGGTCTGAATACTGATTGGGTTTGGTGCTCTTTTTGCCTTGCAGGTTCGTCAGGCTCCATGGAGAGTTTGATTACTCGGAGCACAAGCTGCTCTAGCCAGCCGCTTCTCTGTCCCATGAGCACTTTTTACATGGAAGATGAATAACCGGAAGCTTCATCTACAGACCCTGCCCAAAACCTCCCTTAATGGTGTCTTTCGCAGCCCTATTCACATAGCCATCAACAGCAATTTCTCTTTCAGTCCAATGTCTAGTCACTTAAATAGTACAACTGTTTGTGTATTTCACTCATCTTCTTTTGTTTCACCGGAATATTCTTTAGTGCATTTTATTTATTTGGAAATGTCAAATCCAGCATAGCAAACTGGAAGTTGGGAAATTAATTAGGATTAATTATTGATGTATGGTCTTAACATAGTAGCTTTTGAGTGGGGGGGGGGATTATATATATATATATATATATATATATATATATATATATATATATATATATATAATTTTTTTCAAATATTAGGAGTATTACTACAGAAGCAACACTAACCTGATACAGTTCACTTTTAAAGCACAACTTAATATCCAGTGTTGTTCCAAACTTCTGAAGACTGAAGACTAATAAAAGCAGTGTTGATTATAATATAGAGATATGTATAATATAGATCTGTAACTCAGTGAATTTGATACGAAGGCACGTTTTATAGCAAGTCTAATTTTTTTTTGAGCAAACTCTTTTGGTTTTCTGTTTTACTGAAGTGATGGAGGGAATCTCCAGAACTGGGACCTTGTTTAAGATGTATGTGTGTAGTGTACAGACTTTTGCTTTCTTATCAGTTTCATGACCAAATATCTCTATATTATGTGTATTTGCACTTTCTCCCACATATACTCTGTAGAACTTATTACACTACGGTTTGTGATGTGTGTGTGTGTGTGTGTGTGTGTGTGTGTGTGTGTGTGTGTGTGTGTGTGTATGTGAGGGAGAGAGCACGAGAGAGAGAGAGAGTGTGTGTTATTCCTTTCACGTATCTTGTGAAGGAGAAATGCAGTTAATCTGTTACGTGGTCGACAAGACATTGTGAACACTCCATACAGATGTTATATACTGTACAATAGGATAACTCAGCGACTCAAATCATTTAATCATTCGCCTCATAACACGTATTCGCTCCATCTCCTCCAGTCGGGCGCACCACGACATGCAGTGTCATGCAAATGCTTTGTAAATGCATCATTATGCATAGAGGTCTATGTGCCTTTAAAAACAAATCTGGCTCCTTAGTGCTTCGAGCTGTTCTGTCCTCGTGATTTCAAGAGCACCTTTGGAGGCTAGATACGTGTGTGTTATTTCAACTTTCCTCATATGACCACGCGCTGAACCACACTAGGCTTAGTATTGTTTCTATTATACTAAGTGAGTATTTCGAAAATGGTTTAAACCAGTGTTTTATGATTAATTAAACGGCCACAATATTAGATGGTTATATTAATGGATACTTGTTTGATTTATTTGTGTGTGTGTGTGTGTGTGTGTGTGCGCGCACATGAAGGCTGTTGAGTGTGATCTGAATAGATTTCTAATTAACACCTTGCTGATTTCTCTGTAAACGGTTTATTAACGTGCATATGCAATATCGATAAGTAGCTTTAAATAAAGATCAGACGAAGCTCTGCATGGCCTCTAAATAAAGATGATCTATTTAACACTCTTTATCTGTGGAAAAACGCTCACTTATCTCCCTCTGATAACGTGCCATTTCAACCTGATGATCCACTGTGCCTTCTTGTATCCCCTCGTAATCTTCTCGGCCTGGTATCCAGGATGTTAACATCGAGACAGCTGTGGTTCTCAAGCTCAACATGAACGTTATGTTGTGTTCAAGTGTGTGCAGTGTACAAGTGCATGTAAATTGACCAATAAAAACTCATTCTTCATTAACTCTACTTCATGGCCATTTTAATGCACGAAAGCTAGGACTGAATCCTCCTGAGAAATCCAGGACAACAATAAATTGCTTTTATAACAAAGCAAGTGGGGTTTTTTTTTTTGTTAAGTTTTTTTTAAATCCAGAATTAAGTGTGGAATTTTTTATTCACTCACAAAACAGTTAAGAATTTAATGTTAAACGGACATTGATGCTGCACACCACAATATACACTCACTGGCCACTTTATTAGGAACAACCAATGTTCAAGGTTTAGCATGTTCTGAGATGCTCACCACAGCTGTAAAGAGTGGTTGAGTTATTTATTTGCGTCAGCTCTGACCTCTATCATCAACAAGCTGTTACACCCCCTCGCACTACTCTGTGTAAACTAGAGACTGTTGTGCATGAAATTCCCAGGAGACCAGCAGTTTCTGAACTACTCAAACCAGTCTATCTGACACCAACAATTATGCCACAGATCACATTTTATCCACATTCTGATGTTTGATGTGAACATTGACACGCTTAAACTATATCTCCGTGATTTTTGCGTTTACGCTGCTACAAGGTAATTGATTCACTGCGTAACTATGATGTTCAAGTACACTCGTGCCTTGGAACACGCTGAAATCATTTCACACTGTTTTCCTTGACGCTGTTGAATTAAGCTGACTTTACACCACACCAGGATTTGCTTCCTGCACAGATGCATCTTAAAATAAGTTGTTGGGTTTTTTTTTCTCAGCTGTACCAATTAGTTAGATTCAATTAAACTAGACAGATTAGACACACACACACACACACTTAAAGGAGCCAAGACATTAACAACAGCTGGGATTTACATTTACAGATGTTCTGCCATTATCACAAGCTACAAAAAAAGGAAAAAGTATCTTATTTAAAAAAAAAAAGAAAGAAGTAATCTAATGTGGTATAAATGGTGATTAAGAGTTAGAGTCTGTTGAACTTTTCATGCTTTAAATAAGATTTAACAAAGTAAATCTCTTAAATGTTTATACAAGACAGCTTTAAGAGACACGTTCAAATAAATTAGAGCATGTCCACTGGGACACAAACTATTGAGATTGATAATAAAATCGTAAAAAAAAAAATAATAATAAAATGCTGACGAAGACTCAATTGCTGTAACACTAACTGTCATGTTTTTGGGGGTGATGGGAGAAAACCAGAGACCCTGGAGAAATCCTACAAGGACGTGGCGAGAACATGCACAGTAACTCCACACTGAGCTATGTTTCCATCCAAGTTGCGAATGTAACTTCCAGTATGCAAAAAAAAAGGCAACATCTGTGAATAAAGCACCGTTTCCATCCTCTGTGTTCAAGAAAACAAAACTGTCTATCCAAATATACCTCTCACGTGCTGCCATTTTTACTGTTCTTAGCCAATTATCCAATCACATGATTTGTTGAGGCAAAGTCACATGACTTTTTAGATGCACATTGATTCATTTATTCAGTAAATGCGCTTCTATCAAAGTTTATTAGCATCTGAAGATTTAATTCGCCTCTGGTGTGTTTTTTTTTTTATGCGACATCCCAGAATTTGGATGGAAAAATGGCTACCGGCAGTGCGTTTGTAGCGTTGCTTGAAAACCAAATGTCAATACGTTCTCTAAGGTGAATTCTCCTGATCCCCGGCCCGGATGACTCCACATGCCGAAGTGTCCTTGAGCAAGACACTGAACCCCAAGTTGCTCCAATTCCATTTCAAAAGAATAAGACCATTATCACAGTACTAAAATAATAGGTCTGTTAAAAGATATTGCTGTAGGTGTTCCGAATTTCTGTACCATTGTTCAATTCAATTCAATTCAATTCAGTTTTATTTGTATAGCGCTTTTTACAACAGACATTGTCTCAAAGCAGCTTTACAGAAATATCAACACGATATACAGATATTAAAGGTGTGAATTTATCCCAACTGAGCAAGACACTGAGTGGCGACGGTGGCGAGGAAAAACTCCATAAGATGTTTAAAGAGGAAGAAACCTTGAGAGGAACCCGACTCAGAAGGGTAACAACAGACAGTGTGAAATAGTACATTGTGACCTGTTAAAAACAGTGATATTTGATTCTGAATTAAGATCAGGTTAACGGGTTGGCCATTAAAAAAATAAGCCAGGTTTTCATTTACTTAGCTGCTTCTATAACCCTCTTTACATTATGGAAATCTCCCCCAATCTACTTACCTCTCTTGTGCTTGTGTGAAGGACTCGACCAGATGCGACCCACCCATCCGGTCTAAAGTATTCTGGTTGGAACTTCTCTACTCAATTAATCCATACAATTCAATCATTATCTACTAATATAGTCATTGTCCTGATTTTTATCTGACCCACTGAATGTCTGATACATGTATTTATTGTATTTCTAGAATTCAGTTTAAAGTCATGGTGTCATGGTTTTTCATGTGCTTAGTCAAGAAATTGCATGAACTTTTCTGTTTCTTTTCATTATAAACTGTTATAAATTGCAAATGATACTTAATAATACAAATGAAGAGAACCTAGTCCGTCTGGGAGCACAAAAAACCCTATGTAACCACTTCCATTGCTACCTGGCAAGTTACTTATCCTGGAGATCTCGCTTTGAGGTTAATCATGTTACCAAGACAGTTCAGCTGCATTAGCACCAATAAATACAGGTCACCTGACACCTACAGCTTTTAAGACTCACGTGTGCTTGTGTCTATCCATTCGTCTTTAGAGGACATCGTTTAAGGGGATCAGGACTGGGGTCAAGAGAGGGCACGGTGAGAGAAGCAGGGATGGGCAAGTTGGTTGGCCCAAGAGAGACACTTGGAAGCTCGAGAGAAGGAAAAGTTCAAAAGTGTTAGAGCAGACAGAGAGTAAGAGAAGGAGAGACACTGATGGAAAAGGTGAAACAGGACAAGTGTACAATGACCCAGCAGGTGAGCTCTTCACCCTTCCTGAAGGCTTTTTACCTAAAGATGCCACTGAGTGTCCCTAGTCCTCTCCGTCAACGACGCCACACCCTGCCCGCCAGTGAGTTCCGCAACCTCACACCACAGGACGCCATCAGTGTGTACGAGATCGAGAGAGAAGGTACGAATCAGCACACAAAGAAGGCTATTATGCCTCTATTAAGGAAAAGGAAGAAAGAAATTCACTTACAGTGTTTGCATGTTTGCATTTTAGGTAACTTCTTGTCACATTTTAAATAAATGATTTTTAGTGCTTCTCTAGTTTACATTTAGATTAAAAAAAAAACAGTACATAAGTAAATAAGTACATTTGTTAACAAACGTATTGAGACTGATGCAAAAAGCTTTTAAATCCTGCCATAATTGTTTTTTAAAAAGTATTTACCTATTAAAAGTCTTTGAAGATCAGAGGCATCTGCATCTTATTATTTGTGTAAGTATTACAGCGGCGCTTGAATTGTCTACATTTCTGTATAAATGTGACCTAAAACATCATCAGAGTTTCACACAAGTCCTAAAAGTAGATAAGGAGAAAACACTTAAACAAATAAGACTAAAATATTATATTTGGTCATGTATTTATTGTGGAAAATGATCCAGTATTACATATGTGAGTGGGAAAAGTATGTGACCCTTTGCTTTCAGTATGTGCTGTGAGCTCCTTGTGCAGTAATAACTGTAGATAAATGTTTGGAGTAACTGTTGATCAGTTCTGCACATCGGCTTGGAGGAATTTTATCCCGTTCCTCAGTACAGAACAGCTGCAACTCTGGGATGTTGGTGGGTTTCCTCACATGACCTGCTTGCTTCAGGTTCTTCCAGAACATTTCTGTTGGATTAAGGTCAGGACTTCGACTCAGCCATTCCAAAACATTAACTTCTTTAACCGTTCTTTGGTAGAACGATTTGTGTGTTTAGGATCGTTGTCTTGCTGCATGACCCACTTTCTCTTCAGATTCAGTTCATGAATAGATGTCCTGACATTTTCCTTTAGAGCTCACTGGTATAATTCAGTATTCATTGTTCCACCAATGATGGCAAGTCGTCCTGGATGTAGTATGTAGTAAAACAGGTCCAATCCATGATACTACCACCACCATGTGGGGGCACGGGTGGCTTGATGGTTAAGGTGCTGGTTAAGGCGCTGGTTAAGGCGCTGATCGGAAGGTCAGGGTTCAGGCCCCAGTACTGTCAAGCTGCCACTGTTGGGCTCTTGAGCAAGGCCCTTAACCCTTTCTGCTCCATGGGCGCTGTGTTATGGCTGACCCTGTGCTCTGACTCCAACTTCCTAACATGGTGGGGTCTATGAAGAAGAAACTTTGCAAAGAATTTTTCTTCTGCGAAGAAACGAAATTCACTATGCATATGTGATTAATAAACACTCACAAACACTTGGAGAGCAGTGGTTTTCTCCTTGCAACCCTGCCATGCACACCATAGTGGTTCAGTGTTCCCCTGGCACATTAACATTAACATGAGCCAATGTGAGAGAGGCCCGTAGTTGCTTAGAAGTTACACTGGGTTCCTTTATGACCTTTTATTATTAAACGTCTTGCTCTTGGAGTGATCTTTGTTGGTCTCCACTCCTGGGGAGGGTAATAGTGGTCTTTTTTTTTTTTTCTTCCATTTGTACACAATCTGTCTGATTATGGATTGATGGACTCCAAACTCTTTAGAGATGGTTTTGTAACCTTTTCCAGCCTGATGACCTTCAACAACTCTTTTTCTGAAGTCCTCAGAAATCTCCTTTGTTCACGACATGATACACTTCCACAAACATGTGCTGTGAAGATCAGACTCTGATAGATCCCTGTTCTTTAAATAAAACAGGACACTCAGTCCCTCACACCTGATCATCATCCTACTGAGTAAAATCACCTGACTCTAATTTCACCTTCAAATGAACTGATAATCCTAGAGGTTCACATACTTTTGCCACTCAAAGATATGTAATATTGGATCATTTTCCTCAATAAATAAATGACCAAGGATAACATTTTTGTCTCATTTGTTTAAGTGAGTACTCCTTATCTACTTTTAGGGCTTGTGTAGAAATCTGATAATGTTTTAAGTCATATTTATACAGCTATATAGAAAATTCTAAAGGGTTCACAAACTTTCACGCACCACTGTTTATTACACTATATATTAGTTTCTAATTCTGACACTATGATGAAACGTATATATATATATATATATTAGGAGGTGAATCCATTAGATATATATTTTGCGTCATTATATTGAAAGTTTCAGATCCCGGATTGACCTTAAATATACAGAGCAGTTTACATCACGTTACACGTCTTATAATAGGATTGGGGTAGACACATGAACTCTTGGCTGATCTAGTGATAATCTATTGTTTGTGTTGAAAGCAGGATCATCTCTCTGGTCCTCAGTGACTGAATCCCCTTCGCCATACCTGTTTGTATGTACATAGCTTTCATCTCAGTGTCTGGAGAATGTCCACTCACACTGGATGAGGTGCTGAACTTCTTAGGTCAATGTCCCGAGCTCTCCATGGGCTGGTTTGAGGAAGGACAGCTGATGGGCTTCATCATCGGATCTGGCTGGGACAAGGAAAAACTTGCGCAGGTAAAGTACACACATCAGTAAACAGTGAACAGTAAACAGTTTTCCTCTCTATAAACAGATGACTGTTTCTTGTTTTTTTAAAAGAAATGCTCACCAAATTAAAATTCCATCGCACTCATTCACACCTAGGGGCAATTTAGCATAAGCAACATCAGCCTATCAGCATGTTTTTTGAAGGTCCGATGAAATCAGAGAACCTGAAGGCAACCCAGACAAACACAATGAGAACATGCGAAACCGAATGCAGAGGATCAAATCTGGAGCTGTGAGGCTACCCACTGTGCTAATTCGTCTGTAATTAGTCTTGAAACAATTTATTGCCATAAAAAGGCAACAGCAGTGACTATGGAGGCTAGGGGCACAAAGTATCTTGGAATTAATCTACTCTGTACTACTTAAGATGATTCAGAAAGCTCAGAAGGCAAAAAAGGGTCAATTGTGTTCTTTTGCTTTAATGAAGTCGTATTAATTACATACCAACTTTTTATGCCAAAAAAAACAATAATAAATTATTATGTACAACGATCATATGTGTCATACACGTCCACCCTTATTTCCTGTCCAGTTTCTTTTTTCACTGTGGCTTATGTCTGTCTATTCGAACAGGAAGCTCTGACACGTCACGTGCCCAACACTCCTACCGTACACATCCACGTGTTGTCTGTCCACCGGCACTGTCGTCAGCAAGGGAAAGGATCCATTCTGCTGTGGCGTTACCTGCAGTATCTACGCTGTCTTCCAGGTCTGCACCGAACCCTGCTTGTGTGTGAGAAGTTTCTCGTGCCTTTCTATGAGAAGGCTGGCTTTAAGGACAAAGGGCCCTCAGCTATCACAGTAGGAGCTCTGTGCTTCAGGGAGCTGGAGTATACACTCGTGGGGCTGGCCTATGCACGGCGTAAGAGCAACTGCTAAATGTCTATGATCACAGCGGACAGTGGTATGTTTTTACAGTGAAGGACACCAATGCTCAGATTCTGGGCAGCAACTCAAGGCTGGATCAGGAAAGAAAACGCCGACCAGCCACCGTTACCAGCATCATCCTGATGAGCGCTATCTAAACCTGAAATCATTTCAGTATGCGCAGATTATAAATGGCATTAAATATAAGAAGGTTCGATGAAGTTACACAATCTGTATACATATCGATGTACAGTTTGGTTCTAATGATTCTGTCATTGCGTTGGTTGCATTCCACATGTACATACTGGTATGATGTATACTGAATTGTCTGTAAGCCACCAAGTCAACTAATCATTCCTAATATTAGGTCGATTATTAGGTGCGTTTACACCAGCGAGAGAGAAAAGGGACCGACGACGACATGGTGACAAAGCGACAGCGTGACAAGCTGTACCTCAAGTGAGTTGAGATTTAGGCAGGATGCACTAGACGTCACAACTTTAGCTCCTACCTGCAATTAGTTCATAAGTACTGCTTGACTTAGAAAAAGGGAAGAAATCATTACAACTACGGTTCCATCTTAGCTTGTTACAATGTAGACTTAAATGCCTATAGAGAAGTTGCAAAGATCTTTGGTGTCTGTGTCTAGTAGCTTGAGCTGATAATCTGCTAAAAGCTAATACGAAACCTGTCACGTAACATAAATAAAACGATCAATTTTCACACCGATTGGTGCGTCACTTAATTGGTTTAATTTGTGTATCACTAGTTAGAAGGAGATCTACTGATCTCTGAGTGTACAGTACGTAGGCAGTACAGTCCGCATACATTATTAATCTGCTCAAGAGTTAATGAAATAGGTAGAATTTGAAATAAGTAGAATTTGAAATAAGTAGAATTTGAAGCATATGTTTTAAGACAAATTGGTCATAAACTGTAGTAAATTGTGTGTTGTAGGCTTATTTTAGCTACTAACCTTTCTCATCTGAACTAAAAAAACCCAATGCTGTATAGATGGCACACGCCCACAAGCGTGACTTGGCCCTCGCTAGTGTGAACGCAGGGTACGACTCATTCCATGTCATTTGCACACTGTTAATTAATTGTGTTTGTTTATTTAATTATATGTTTGTGTTTATTTCTTTATTTTGTAAGTGAATGATTCAACTGTATTACATGGTATGTATGATACTGGTAAACTATAACTGGCTATCATGATTAGTTTCCACTATTTAACACGTTTCCCTTTGGGGAACAATAAAGTCCATCCATCCATCTATCTATCTGTCCATCTGTCTGTCCATCTGTCTGTCCATCCATCTACTGTATCTGTACTTTATAGCCTGAATACTATGTCTATTTTAAAATAGAAAACCCCAGCAAAAAAAATCTATTTTAATAACACACATAGTGATGTAAAAGCTCTTTTTAAATGTATAAACTGGGTTTATGTGCTGAAATTTAAAGTCTAATACAATATCGAATTGAATTCAGTTAAACTAGGATTCCTGAACTTTTTCATTGCCGTAATGTTCTGATATCCTAACAGCACAGCATGAACTATTGTTATCTGGCAACTTTAATCATTAAAAAAATACAATAAAATAAAAAAGTACAATAAAATAAAATAAAATAAACACTTTCTTTTAAGCATCAGCTTCTGCTAGTCCCTCCCAAAAATAGTTGGTGGTTTAAATCATGTTATGGACTATAATACATCTACAAAATAATAATAATAATAATAAACTATAAATGAATAAATTATTTTGCTTTCAAATTGCTTGAGACATGCTTATAATATTTCTCAAAAAACAGTAAAATACAATAAAATACAAATTTTATTGTGTTTATTCTTTAACTATTTAGATTAAGAGACGTTTTGACAAACAAGAAACAGACAGACACCTAAATGAAGTGAAGATTATTTAAAGCTGTATTTGTAACAAGTAAATGACAAGGTAGCTAAAACACTACCCGTTATACAATATTACTCCATTTGAAGCAGTACACAAATAAAAGAATAACATTTGAGTGCTGGACACGTAACCAAAATATGGTAGTATTTACCAAGGCACTGATGGTACAGATTGTTTTTCTTTTATGTCCCTGGAAAGCTGAGGTTATCTGAACAATGGTAAAACCTTTGCCTGATTTCGTGGCGTGATAAAACATGAAAAGTAAAAAATAATACATCTATTAATATCTGTCCTTCTGTGTGTTGTACCAGTGCTTATTCTCTCTCACCATCTCAAAGACTAGAATCTATATGAGAGGTGGTTGGGGCTACTGTCCCGGTTTCATAGACGACCAATAACAGACAAAAACTAAAGAAAAGAAAGAAAAACGATCTCTTAAAGTTCATCCAAGTGGTCAAAATGCGTGTTCCAACATCCAGTAAGAGAGTAAAAAACATACAACACTAAAGCATCATCCATGCTGCCATCATCCATGCCTCAGGGGGAGCATGGCACTTCTTCATTCCCTTCCAACCCGAAAGCTGGAAGAGAACAAGCTCCTTGACTTCCTCATAGCTGGGTCAGTGGAGATGCGCATTCAGGTCGTACTTCTCACAAAACTTGTCTGTCAAGGGAATGCAGGTGAGCAGCTCACACCACTCACACTTGATGGGACGGACATAAAAGAGCACCACAAAACCAGAGAAGATACCCAGGAAGAGTGTGAGAGAGACGAGGATCTGGCAGCGCTTGCGGTACATGTCCATGCGGCCGAAGCTGATGTAGGGCAGGAAAGCAAACGACAGAAAGAAACCTGACACAAAGCCACAGATGTGGGCAAAGTTGTCAATCCAGGGCAGAAGGCCGAAGGCGAACAGAACAAGCACCACGCACAGCAGTTTGGCAAATGCCCTCCATGGCTGTGCCAGGATCTGCCAGCTCTGGAAGAGTTCCACAAAAAGGCATGCCAGAATGCCAAACTGTGAGCCTGCAGGACCCACCTGGGCACAGAGGGAGGGAGAACTGGGTCAGATCCAGAAATCACAAAAAAGCACACCTAAATCATTACACAATATCATCACAAAATTAATAAAAGGTAAAGGCGGTGTGTTGTGGGCACCTCAGCTCTGTAGGGCAGGAAGATGGCACTGGCCAGGTTCCCCGTGATACCGCTCAGGATGTAGATGATGGAGATACGCAGCCAACCAGCCAACTTCTCGATATCTCTCAAGATTGTCATTTGAAATATCACCGAAACCAGGCAGTGCAAAATCCTGCACACACACACACACGCACACACGCACGCACACGCACACACACACACGCACACACACGCACACACAACACACACACACACGCACACACACGCCACACACACACGCACGCACACACACACACGACACACACACAAACACACACACACAAACACAAAACACACACACACAAACACACACACAAACACACACACAAACACACACACACACACGCACGCGCCCCACGCACACACACAGCACACACGCAGCACACACACGCACACACGCACACACGCACGCACCCACACACACGCACGCACACACACGCGCGCACACACACGCACGCCACACGCACACGCACACGCACACTTGCACACACACATGCCCACGCACACACACACGCGCGCACGCGCACACACACACACACACACACACACACACACACACACACACACACACACACATACACAGAGAAAGAGATAAGAATGAGAATCTGTTATTAAACACGCAGAAAGTCACTTTCTTTGGGTGGATTACTGCATGTAGTTTTTTCTCTATGTTTTCGACATCTCTACATCTAGATCTGGAGAATCACAGCTCACTGTTTGCACTTTTCTATTCCAGTTAGTGTTTCCAAATACAGATCTGTGTCACAGCGCACATACTTAATGACCACACTATATGTAATGACGTCGTTCATGTTCCCCTTATAGGATAACACGCCTTCTTTAACCACTAATCTCATCACTCGGTGCGTTGATGACGTGATTCAGTTCATTCAGAGGACGTTTCAGAGCGCTGTCAGATGCATCATATGGTCAATATTTATCTTTATAACCAAAAGCGTTTTTTTGCCACGAAGACATGTACTTTCGGAAGAAGGATGCCAAACACACTCAAAGCAAAGTCTGAAATGTCTTTACAAGGTGGCAGGTGATATCAGAGGCACGTTCACGTGGCTGAATCTATGGAACAGGCTTAGGAACAGGAAATCAGGCGAGCTCTGCACCTAGCAAGTGAGCACTCTCTTAATTACTGTCCAGGCTCAGAACACTGAGTATTAGAGTATTAGAGTCAGCTGTTTCTTGAAACAGATTAGACAAACATGTCGGCTTCTTAGAGATCACTGAACCATACGCTGTGAGGTTCAACTTGAAAAATAACCCTTGAATTGGACTCTTTACCTGATTACTCCCAGGTCAACATAAGCTGAATCTATTGTTAAATATATCGAACTATTCCCCTGAAAAAAAATATTCTTGTCAACATAAAATGAAACAAGAACTGAACAGAATTTTGAAAATTAGGTGACGGCAAAGAAATCCTTCTGGAGCTCTTGTTAGTTATGATAAAGTGGCATAAAAAACAAAAAATAAATTAAACCATAAAAAATAAAAAAACATTTTCAAACCTATGATAACCCTTAGCTGTGAAATAATATATCATATAATCATATAAATATGATTTATTAAAAAAAAAAAACCTGAGTCAAGCACATTTACATTATATTTATTTATTATTATTTTTAACATTTTTTATTTATTAAAGAATTCTACCAAAAATGTACATTTTTACCAGAACACACCATAAGGATAAAAATGATAGGATGTTTAGGTGATACGCTTAGCTAAAGTCCAGTACAAGAAAAACACATGGGTACATGAATCAATGCTTATAAAGAAATAAAAAAATAAAAAAATTAAAAAAGTGGTGGTGGTGGTGGGGGCTCAAAGGCTGCAGCATATACAGTATATGATGATTCAAGAGAAAAACTCACCCTGCATGTAAAAAGAGAGAGAGCCATAAACGGTAGAACTGGTCAGGTTTCTCTGGGTTCAGGAAGGGCAGCAGGCCACAAACATCATCCATGCAGTGTACCTGGTGTTGGAGACAGAGTCCAAAATCAGGCTGTCTAATTAATATTAGACAAAGGTGAAGTAAACCACAAAACAGCCCTTTATAAGTGACAGAAAATCTCACACACACACACACACACACACACTATCAGGGTGTCTTTTTGTCCATCAGAACGGTCACAGCACGACACTCCAGTTTAACATGGTTTACAAGCGATGAGATCACTTCTGCAGCTGAAGTGAGGAATACAATCACTCGTATTAAATTTACTCTGCACTCAATTCATTATACGCGGAGTCTTTCAGTCTTAATGCTAAAACGTTATTTAAAACAAATTTCTACACGCTTTATGTAATAGGAAAGAGACGATATACCAAAGCCACGATTCGCTGCGCACTTCACGAGATGATATTGTGATGACATTAAAATCCCTCCGCTGCAGTATCAATACAATATGGGCATCAGACCCCACATCAGCATTTCTGTGAAACCCTTAAGGGCCATAATCGAAGTTGATATATTTTTATATATTATCCATATTTAATACGTTCTATTGACTAACTGCAATAATCTATAGGCTCTGAAATGACAATAGGACGTTTCTAGGAAAAACAGGGCGAACAGAAACCATTAAAGTGTGTGCACTAGGTAATAACATTTATGATACTGACAAATGTATTCCTTTGTTTAATCACATTTCATTGGATAGCAGCTGCTGTGATGAGAAACAGGATTAGCCAGTTGAGATGATGCATTTTTCCTGTTTCTGTCTGAAAGCTACTCGTCAGATAGCTACACTAAAAGCATGGAGGTGACAGCCGGTGAAGTAGCTGCTGGAGTTTACTGCAAAAGAAAAGTAGATCAGGATTTATAATAGAGCGTCATTTTGGTCTGTATTAAAGTTATTTTAATCCGTTTTTTTTTTTTTAGTGGAAATGTATTTCATGGGAATGTTATTAGGATGGAAATGTTGTTTGATGGTTGATTGTGCCTTAAACAATTAAAAAAAAAATCAACTCTCCTTCTGCTGACTGAAATACACGAGGGTTTCATGGTTAATGATTCAACCGTACAGATCAGGAAAACAACGTCGTTATATATTCGTCCTCAGCATTCTGAAATGACTTTCTGGTTAACGTCGCGGCGGCGTTCTTGTGAATCGTTCAGAAATCGAATTCATCTCACCAGTATTTTGTAACGCGGATTTCGAGACAATGATATTGTGCTTCATGCCTATTATGTAAACATCCATTTTCCTGTAATGTTTCATTAAATACATTCAAATATTATTTGGAAAAAAACAATGCTTATAAAATAATAATGAATAATGTCTTTGAAAAAACAAGCACTTAAGTTACTATGCAATTAAGACAAGACCCAGTTCGCCTACTAATCATTCTAAATAATAGTTGAGATGAAAATTAGCGTGTCCCAAATCATAGTATGTTGAAATGAGTATCCCAGAGGTACCCGGAGGGGCTTCTATTTCCGATACATTTTCCAAGTGTGGGTCCATGGACACCTTTTCAGCTTGCGCGAAGGAGGGAAGAGGAGTTTTGTGACGGTTTGCTTTGCTGAATTCAAGTGTAATGTTGGTGATGCGTCTTCATATTGTAAGAAGTTAAACGTTAAGCATTAAATAAGGAATAACGACTGATGAAAAGCTGAAATGCCCCGAGGAGTTTGTTTACGGTGACGGTGTACGTTACTAATAATCAACAACAGCGTCCTCTTCTCTTACACAACGTGTTAGTATGTCCCATTACTGACATACACTTTTTACTACACACTAAAAAGTATGTACTTTTTCCTTCACAAATAGAGTACACATTGGGACAAATTGGGAGGCAGCACAAGTGCATCAATGCCACTTGGAGCAATTGCTTACTTGTGAACACAGCGTTGCCTCTTCGTGGAAAGAACCTCTCATGAAGTCACAGTATTCCCGTGATGTGATCTCACACCTGCACAAAGTGAGCGACGAGTCAGAGTGATAGAAATGAACTATAGCTTTGTTCAGGACTTTTGCATTTGTTTGTATTTCTCAAACAGCTTGCTACATACACTCACCAACCACTTTATTAGGAACACCTGTACACCTGCGCATTCATGCAGTTAGCCAATCCTCGAATCTTGTGGCAGCAGAGCAATACGTAAAATCATACACATAATGGTACTGATAACTGATTTTGACCTGTGCTGTCATGTGATTGGCTGATTGGATAACTGCATGCGTGAGCAGATGTACAGGGGTCCAGGGGTCCAATTGGTCACTTAATGTAAACACAAACATACACACACATATATTATATATATATATATATATATATATATATATATATATATATATATATATATATATATATATATATATATATATATTATGTGTGTGTGTGTGTGTGTGTGTGTGTGTGTGTGTGTGTGTATATACAGTGTGTGTGGTTGATCTCACCTTCCTTTAGTTCCAATACAGCATGGGCGACCGGTGATTGTACAGTCAATGTGGGGCAGGTTAGTGTGATTGCCAGTATTGTACCTGGTGCAGACCTAAAGTAAACAGCAAAGAGCTTCATAAAATCCCCTGAAACCCAAAAACCTCTTAACTACACCGAACACCACAGGATCATAAACCAGCATCATTCTGAAACCCCTTCATTTCACAAATGACATCCTTCTTAACCATTATAGAAGCTTATAATCACCAACTCTGTAAAACCCCATCATTTTATGACTACATCCAATAACGCAGTGACCTGAAACCAACAGTCAACTAAGCCTTTACATCAGCCGTGCCGTCACACTTACCGGCCACTTAGTGATGTCATCAGGCCACTCGTGAGGTGTTACAGAGGCTGGCTCCAGACAAATCCTGCACAAAGCCCAACACAATCATCCAGAACATGTGTAAATTATACAGTTGCAAGCATTTTCTGGGACATATGCTTATCTCACCTGGGGTCCTGATGGCACACAGAGCCGTAGTTGTGGGGTGTGCCGTCCCGTGGAGTGCTAGGATGATCGGGCCACTTCACCCACTCAGCCAGTGTGCTCTAAAATAAAGAAAGAGAGAACAAGTGGGCTTGAGTCACCAACTTGTTTAATGTTTGTAGCACAGAATATGCAATAGTCATCCATTTGCTTGCTGTATTATAAAATCCTGTTGCATGCTATTGAAAAACAACCCTGTGCTTTCTTTGCAGTTATTCCTTATTACCTCAATGGTACTAGAAACTAATCACAATATTGTACAAACGTATTAATTAAATCGAGTTTAACCTAGTGCTTGATGTATTCCCACAAGGTTTTAGATGTACAGTGACTTCAGAAAGTGTTTAGACCTCTTTGCTTTTTTGCACACTTTATTGTATTATATATTTAATATAAAATGATTCCAAGCCATGAAGTCCAAGGAACACTGCAGTTCTCTACTCTCTCTGTGATCAAACTACGTATGTTGAGACACAGATCTGGACAAGGGCATACAACCATTTCTAAAGCTTTGAATGTTCCCAGGAGCACAATGGGCTCCACCATAGTGAAATGGAAGACATTTGTAACCACCAGTGACCAGGAAACCAATGGCTTCTCTCACAGAGCTTCAGAAGTCCTCCACAGATATGGGAGAACCGGCCAGAAAAACAACAATCCAAGAAACACTCCATTAATCAGAAATTTCAGGTATGCTATTAATATGTCAAGATCGGCTGATTATAGATATAATACAACTTTAAAGTCAAAATATAGAAACAAAAGAAATTAGACTTACGAAAAAAACATTTTATGTTATGATTAATATATCCAATCACAGTATGTATGAATTATCTTCTGTAAATCTTCTTTTTTGCCATAGGCATTGCATAAGTAGAACAAACTGGTCACACATGGGATGAGCAGTATCTTTTAGAAGACACTCTGCTTTTTCAACACATCTTAAGATGTACAATTCACCTATTTTGCTCTGTATTAATAATTCTTGCCAGAGTAGTTTTCTGTTTACAGTTGAGGAGCCTGTACCAATATGTTATATCAGCACACTCTCAACCACTGATTTGCAACCAGGCTCTTCCTGTAGCTGTGGATCAGACCTGCACATCGTTCAGGAGGAATTTGAGCCCATTCTTCCTGCAGAACTGCTTTAACTCGGTCATATTCTTTGGACGTCTCATGTGTATGTCTCTCTTCAAGTCATTCCACAGCATCTCTATTGGGTTGAGGTCTGGACTCTGACTCGAACACTCCAAAAGGTGGATTTAGTTTTTCTGAAGCCGTTCTGTTGTGGACTCTCTGGTGTTTTGGGTCGTTGTCCTGTTACATCACCCAACTTCTACACAGTTTCAGCAGACGTACAGACGTTCTCACATTATCCTGAAGAATTGTCTGATATACTTGGGAATTCATCTGGGATGATGTTCTCATGATGATACGCCGTGTCCTTTCTACACCAGATGTAGTGCTGTGTGGTTTTTCCAAATAGTTCAATCTTAGTTTCATCAGTCCACAGAACATTTTGCCCGTACCGCTGTGGAGTGTCACTGTGCTCTTTTACAGACTTCAGGCATGCAGTAATGTTCTTTTTAGTAAGCAGTGGCTTCCTTCGTGGTGTCCTGCAGTAGATACCCTGCTTGTTCAATGTTTTGTGTATTGTAGACTCATGAACAGAGATGTTAGACAGTTCCAATGATGCCTTCAAATCTTTGGCTGTGATTCAGGGTTGTTTCTTTACCTCATTGATGAGTCTTCGTTGTGCTCTTGATGTCATTTTGACTGGACGCCCAATTCTTGGTAGAGTAGCAACAGTCCCAAAGTGTCTCCATGTGTAGAATGTTTGCCTAACTGTAGACTGGTGAAGTTCTAAAGTCTTTGAAATCACTTTGTGACCCTTGCCAGCTTTATGTAAATCAACTATTCTTGATCGTAGATCCTCTGAAAGCTCTTTTTGGCGAGACATGGCTCACATAAGCGTGTGTTTCTTGTGCAGAGCAAACTCCAAAAGTTTGAGGGGTTTTTATCAGTCAAAGTCGCTGTAGTCCACACCTCCAAACTCATTTTCGTATCCAGACTCCAGGTGTGCAATAAAAAAAAAAAAAAAGCTTTTTTGAGGTCATTAACTCAAGGGTTCACATACTTTTTCCACAAGCACTATGAGTTTTTTTGGTTGTTCTCAATAAAGACATGAAAGATCAGAATTTATTGTGTGTTATTATTTTAGATACGTTATATTTGTCAATACCCCTGACTTAGATGAAGGTCAGATCACATTTTATGACAAATTTATTCAGAAAACCATGAAATTCCAAAAGGTTCACATACTTTTTCTTGCCACTGTATGTACCAAGATATTTAAAATGATCAACAACCTCGACAGATACTGCTATTGCTCCTAAGTAAAAGGGGAAAAAAATTACGGTGTGATGACAAAAATAAAAATAAAGCCTTTTGAAATGAACTCCCAAGTGCTATATCTGGCAAAAACCAGGTACTGCTCATGAACTGGCAACACCATCTGTACTGCAGTGAAGCATGGTGGTGGCAGCATGATGCTATGGATGCTTCTCAAGCAGTAGGGGCAGATACATTGGTCAGAACTGAGTGAGGGATGAATGCAGCCAAATACAGACAGGGCCATAAAAAAAATTGCTCTAGAACAGCGGTCCCCAACCTTTTTTGCGCCACGGACCAGTTTAATATCAGACAATAGTTTCACGGACCGGCCTTTAAGGTGTGGCGGATTAATACAACAAAATAAAATGATACGACCGGCATAAAAACTGGGGTATTTTTAAAATATAATAATAAACGTGAATCCAATGTAAAATCGAAGCTTTATTAGCAGCGTCCTCATAACATCCCCCCGCTCTCTGGTCTCTATGGTAAGATTTCAATGTATCACATGACCGAGACAAGTGTCTTGACGTGCGTCAAGAGTGAGTCGTAGAAGGATATAACGGAGAGAATCCGGTCATTTTTCAGATCCAGATAATAAATAAAACTGAAATAATGTAAGTTATTTATTCTTTCTGTGCGGCCCGCTACCAAATGACCGGTACCGGTCCGTGGACCGGGGTTTGTGGACCATTGCTCTGGAGCACACACGACCTCAGACTGGTGCAAAAGTTCCCCTTTAACCATGACAATGACTTGGACAACACTGGAGTGTCCTTGAGTGCCCCAGCCAAAGCCCAGACTTGAAAGAACAATGGTACTTCTACAAAGCACTGAATAATGGTTCCAAATCTTCTCTAAATAAGAGATTTCCGTTTTTGATTTTTAATACATCTGCAACTTCTAAAAACTTGTTTTTGCTTGGTCGTTATGGGGGTATAGTGTGTAGACTATGAAGTGAAGGGGTCTGATTACTTTGCGAACCCAATGTATGTTCTTATCACTGACAACAAGTGTATGTTAAAGCATAAACAACGCGATTAAGAGCTCACCGAGCACTCTTCTGCAGACGTCTGCAGGCAGCCCGAGCGGTCGTTGCGCACACAGCAGGCCGAGTTGCGCTCAGTCTCACGTTTCTGCTGGATTTGAGCATGCACCTCCTCGTCCTGTCGCATACAGGGTGAGAATTTGGCTCCCAGATGGATCAGAGCCTCCTGATGGTGAGAAGGTGAAGAGCAATGAGGGCAAAAACAACCAGTATTTAATAACGCATCTTAGTGCTTAAATTGGTGCAGTGACAATCAACATACCGAACTTGGTCCAATCCAAAAGTTCTCTTGCTGCACATACTTGACATTCTCATAGACACCTTTGTTTCTTAAAACCTTAGCAAACAAAATAAGAACAATAATTGTGAATCAGAATTGTGTGCCACTGTGCCATGAATTTAGCCTGAAACTTTGAGCAAATGGCTGCACTCACAGAATCGACTGTCTCATGCTGAGAGAAGCCCACGGGTGCTATGCCATAAATACATACAGCCAGAATAGTAATGAGTAGGTGGACAAACGTGATCCAGTAGGTAAAGAAGGGCCTGTAAAAGAACCCAGATTCAGTAAAGATTTTCAAAGTGTCATCTCGTTCTCATGTCAAAGGCATGAAAAAGATAGAAGCATGAAACTATGAAGCTATGAATCCATTTGAAGAAACAGAACATTTGCATGAATGTCACATGGCTAAGAGCTGAATAAAAAAGACATACCTGTGATCATCCATATCCTCTATCTGCCTTTTCACATAGCTGTCTATGCGTTTGCGGTATGTCCGATTGGTCAGCTTGCCCACCATGCCAAGACCATATGGCCGTTTCTCTCGCGCAAATAGCTTCTTGACAGGCACAGCAATCCGTTGCCCTCTTCTCTGCCCACTTACGCTGACCACTTCCTGTTTCAGCCGGACTTTTGGTGGCGCAGGGGTTCCCTCCTTGGCCTTCCTCCAGCCTCTCTCTAGAGGTCTATTACAACACACAGATATACATCATTACCTGAGTGTTAAAGTGAATCATGGACCTACACTATTACAATTTGAATCATTTGAGTCATTGTTTAATTTACACCAAGTTTAAACAATGAATGCAGACTCACAGCATCAGGTGACTTCTCTCTAGTTCGCTCTTGTCTAGCGCACTGCCAGTCAGTTCTGACTCGTCCAGCTGCTTGCTGTCCACGTCCTTGGTGGTGGAGTCAGAAGGAGACTCAAACACCTCATCATGAAATGTTGACATCTCTTCCTGCATCAGGCCATCCTGAGCAAAAACACAAAGTAGGTGGATATGAACTCTGTACAGATGACCAGTTGAAAGTAGGTCTTAAATGAAGGCCTTTACCAAAACATTTTACTAAACTTTGTGTATTACGTTTAATTTTTATTAGACTTCCATCCAAAATGCTAGCTAAAAAAATTCACTGGCTCAGAAGTATGTTGCCGTGTGCATAATGACTGACGTGGGCATTTTCCGAAAACCACTTCTGAATGCGCGTGATCTCCGATCCCTCAGACGTCACTGTTTTAAAAAACCGTTACGAGTCTGTAATGGGCTCGGGAATACTTTGGTAAACCTATGTCAGTCGACACCATTAACCGCTGCATCCACAGATGCAAGTTAAGGCTTTACTATGTAAAGCAGAAGCCATACATCAACACTGTCCAGAAGCTCCTGTCTCATCTGGGATGAACAGTAGCACAGTGGAATCGTGTTTTGTGGTACGATGAGTCAACATTTCAAATAGTTTTTGGACTAAACAACCGTCATGTTCTCTGGGCCAAAGAGGAAAATGGCCATCCAAGCTGTTATCAGCGTCAGGTCCAAAAGCCAGTGTCTGTCATGGTATGGAGGCATGCACATGGCAGGGGTAACATGCACATCTATGAGGACAACATTAATACAGAAAGATACGTACACGTTTTTGAAGCAACATATGCTGCCATCCAGAGTATTATAATTCCAAACCATATTCTGCCAGGATTACAAGCATATGGTTGCGTAAGCAGAGGGTGCGGGTGCTAGCATAGCCTGTCTGCTGTCAGGACCTGTCTCCCAGTGAGAATGTGTGGCGCATTATGAAGCACAATATAAGGCAACAAAGGCTGTGTAAAGTTGCGCAGCTGAAGACATTCATAATAGATGAATGGGGGAAAATTCCGCTTGCTAAACTTAACCAACTGGTGTCTCCAGCGTCCAAAGGCTTAATAAGTGTTATTAAAAAAAAAAAAGCTGATGTTACACAGCAGTAAACAGTCGACTGACACAACTTTTCTTGAAGTGTGTCATCAGATTTGAAATGAGTGTATATTTTCAAAAATAAATAAAAATTCACAAAGTAAAACATCAATCAAGTAATCTTCCAACAATAACAACATTCAGTATAATCAATGCTCAATTAATAATCCAAACCTGTAATACATACTATAGAGACTGTGTCTGGTCCCTGAGCTATACAAATATATAGAAAATCTCAGAAAGTCTGTCTTCGAAACCTAATTAACATAAAATGAAATCATATTGAATGCACAGCCAGCACTTTTAATCTGAAGCTAGGACTATTAAACATTAGATCTCTTATATCTAAGGCTCTTATTGTTAACGACATCATTACTGATCAGGAATTTAATTTAATGTGTTTAACGAAAACTTGGATTAAACCAAACGAGTACGTAGCATTAAATGTCACCAGTCCTCCTGGATACAGTTATGTACATCAGCCTCGTTCAACTGGTAGAGGAGGAGGTGTTGGTCTCTTCGATAGTCAAAATCTAGTCGTCACACAAAAACCTAATCATAAATTTAATTCTTTTGAAATTCTTTATACCAATGTAAACTATGTAGCCAGAAACAATAAGTCAATTCCTCTATTATTATTTTATATTATTATTTACAGACCCCCAGGGCCATATACTGAATTTCTTAGAGAATTTGCAGACTTTATCTCAAACCTGGTTATGTCTGTAAATAAAGCGTTAATCGTCGGAGATTTTAATATTCATTTTGATAACCTGGAGGACCCTCTGAGAACAGCGGTTGTGTCCATCTTAAATTCAGTAGGGATTAATCAGAATGTAATCGGGCCTACTCATAATGGTGGTCACACTCTTGACCTCATATTAACATACGGATTATGTATAGAAAATACTGTAATTCTTCCACAGTCTGAAGTTGTCTCAGACCATTATCTTATCTCATTTATAATACATATTGATCATAATATTTCCACCTCGCCTCGCTACCGCTTTAAACGTACCTACACATCAGCTACTGCACCGAGCTTCATAAATATCCTTGCAAAAACATCAGTTAGATTTGGATCACCGTCAGATCCCATAGAACTCGATCAGGCGACTGAAAGCTTGGAGTCAACACTCTGCTACACGCTAGATAGAGTGGCTCCACTCAAAAGAAAAATAATTAGAGAGAAAAAAATTAGCATCCTGGTATAAAGATCAAACACAAACCTTAAAACAGAAAACTCGACAATTAGAACGTAAATGGCGTCAAACCAAACTGGTGATATTTCAAACAGCCTAGAGAGAAAGTCTAGTGAAATACAGAAAATCTCTTAGTGAAGCTAGAAAAATCTATTTCTCCACCTTAATAGGAGATACAAAAACAATTCTAGATTCCTTTTCAACACGGCAGTGAAATGAACTAGGAATAAAACCACTACAGAGAGAAACACTCAATCATTACATAGCAGTGAAGATTTCATGAAATTTTTCATTGATAAGGTTGAAAATATTAGACGTGAAATACAGGCCATTAAATTAAAACCGGACAAAACTGTAACAAACGCAATAGATGATAATGTAGCAATATCAGATCAATATTTAGAGTGTTTTGCTCCGCTTAGAGAGACCGAACTAGCTACATTAATCTCTTCAGCCACTTCATCAACTTGTATACTAGATCCTGTACCTACATGTTTGTTTAAACAGATTTGTCCAGGAGTAATTGAACCACTTTTAATTATAATCAATTCTTCACTAAACACTGGCTATATACCTAAATCACTTAAATTAGCAGTTATTAAACCCTTGATTAAAAAACCTGACCTTGACCCGTCTCAATTGTCCAGCTATAGACCAATATCAAATATCCCCTTCATCTCTAAGATTTTAGAAAAGGTTGTACACAGCAGTTATGCTCGTACTTAGATAGGAACAACATTCATGAAATGTATCAGTCAGGATTTAGACCTCATCATAGCACAGAGACAGCGTTAGTTAAAGTAGTAAATGACCTTCTTCTGGCCTCTGATCAGGGTGGGTGTGCCGCTGTTTGTGCGTTACTCGACCTTAGTGCAGCTTTTTGATACTATAGATCACACTATTCTCCTTGATAGATTAGAACATGTTGTTGGCATTAAGGGAACAGTCCTCTCCTGGCTCAGGTCTTATCTGACCGATCGTTATCAGTTCGTAGATGTAAATGGTGATTTCTCCATGCGTACTGAGGTTACTTTTGGAGTTCCACAAGGTTCTGTTTTAGGCCCACTGCTTTTTACTTTATATATGTTACCCCTAGGACAAATTATTCGTAAACATGGAATTAGCTTCCACTGTTGTGCTGATGATACACAGCTGTATGTTTCAGCGAAGCCAGCGGACAGACAGAAGCTTAGTAAAGTTGAGGATTGTGTAAAGGACATTAGACGTTGGATGTTAACCAACTTCCTTTTACTTAATTCTGATAAAACAGAAATACTTTTATTAGGCCCACGTGAAGCTAGAAGTAATCTTTCTGATCACATGGTTACTCTGGATGGTCTTTCTGTTTCATCATGTACAGCAGTTAAAGACCTCGGAGTGATTATTGACTCCAGTCTATCATTTGATGCTCATGTAGATAATATTACTAGGATAGTCTTCTTTCATCTCAGAAACATTTCTAAGATAACAAACATATTGTCACTACATGATGCAGAAATACTGGTTCATGCATTCGTCACCTCTAGATTAGATTACTGTAATGCCTTACTGTCCGGATGTTCCAGTAGGAATATAAATAAGCTCCAGTTAGTCCAGAATGCAGCTGCTAGAGTCCTAACTAGAACTAGAAGATACGACCACATCACCCCGATCTTATTCACACTGCATTGGCTCCCAGTAAAATCTCACATTAACTATAAAATACTTTTATTAACCTATAAAGCACTAAACGGTCTTGCACCACAATATCTAATCGACCTTTTGGTTTTATATGATCCTCCACGCCTACTTAGATCAAAAGATGCAGGCTATTTGACGGTACCTCGAATAGTGAAGTCTACAGCAGGTGGAAGAGCGTTCTCTTATAGAGCCCCACAGTTATGGAACAGTCTTCCTATTAGTGTTCGGGACTCAGACACAGTCTCAGTGTTTAAGTCTAGGCTTAAAACCTATTTGTTTACTCAAGCTTACCCTGACTAGATTCTATCTCACTACTTCACAGTCCTAATAATCTTTTCTCTCCCTCTCTCCTTCTGCCGAGCCACACACGAATTTATGGAGATACTAGAGATCCAGATCCTTTCTGTCTCTGGATGGAGCTCAAATCTTCTCCAGTTCCAGACTGCTGGGACTACGGCTGCTCC
Organism: Ameiurus melas; assembly: GCA_012411365.1. Lineage (NCBI taxonomy): Eukaryota > Metazoa > Chordata > Actinopteri > Siluriformes > Ictaluridae > Ameiurus > Ameiurus melas. Next base: position 27,268,839 of record CM022769.1, on the reverse strand, counting down.
TAAGGCCATACAGACTTCATATAAATCCATAATGAACTTTTTCACACTATCTGTTGTTACCCAGATGAGGATGGGTTCCCTTCTGAGTCGGGTTCCTCTCAAGGTTTCTTCCTCTTAAAACATCTTAGGGAGTTTTTCCTCGCCACCGTCGCCACTCAGTGTCTTGCTCACTTGGGATAAATTCACACCTTTAATATCTGTATACCGTGTTGATATTTCTGTCAATTTCTGCTTTGAGACAGTGTCTATTGTAAAAAGTGCTATACAAATAAAACTAAATTGAATTGAATTAATAATGTGTTTTCAGTATAGTACAGGGTGAACTGAATGAGAGTCAAATGATTCTTTTTGTTTGTATTTTTATTTTTTTTTGCATTTTCTATAGTCACAACACAACACTCACAACATTTTTCGGAATTGGGGTTGTAAATGCACCCCTGAAGATAATAATCTGAAAAGGTTAATGAAGAGAATTACTTTATTGATTGATTGGGCTTTGATGAGTTCTGACTTACTCTCGCAAAAAAGGATGTGTCCAGCTCATCAGGAAAGTCCACGACGTCCTCCTCAATGAAGCTGGCCGGGGTGAAGCTGCGCCTGTGAACCCGCCTCAGGGTGCTTTCTCTGAATGAGCGACCCTGAAAAAAAATCATAATTACACACAGGATTCAAAGTAAAAGCATGCGCTGGACTTTGTCTCACTCCTACCTGCTCCTGAAGGAATTCTGATCAATCCCACCCACTGCCAGCAGCTATTTTTGCTTGTATCCATATCTATTCGGTCATTTCTAATTGATTTAGCTGCTTCTATATTTGCAAAATATAAAGAACAAGTCATGGGGAAGTTCATCGATGAATTCGACACGCTACTATCTACCTTCCCAGATGATGGAACTCCTCTTCTGGTCCTTGGTGACTTCAACATTCATCTAGACAAGCCACATGCAGCTGACTTCCTTGCTCTTCTTCACACATTTGACCTCAAGCAGTTCACCACACCAACAACCCACAAAGCCGGCAAACAGCTTGACCTCATCCTCACAAGTAATTGCACCACACACGATCTTCTCATTAGTCCTCTCCACACCTCTGACCATTTCTTTATCCAGTTCTCTATTTCTCTCCCCTCACCCCCTTCACTGTCTCCTCCTTCCATCTCTTTTTGTCGCAATCTTCGCTCCCTTTCCCCCTCGCATTTCTCCTCCATTGTCACAACCTTACTTCCCTCTAACAACCACTTTTCCTCACTTGACGTAAACACCGCAACCGACATGCTATGTTCCACCTTAACATCTTCTCTTGACAGCATATAACCCCTAACCTCCAGACCTGCTCTCACATCACCCTCTAGTCCTTGGCTCTCAGAAGCTCTGCGTAGCAACCGGGCCAAACTAAGAGCATCTGAAAGGAAATGGCGCAAATCAAACAATCTAATTGACCTAACCAATTACCAGACACTTCTCTCCTCTTTTTCCAAAAGCATCTCCATTGCTAAAACCCCATACTTCCAAGATAAGATTGGTAGTTCTCCCAACACCCGCATTCTTTTCAAAACTTTTTCCTCTCTTCTCTGTCCCCCTCCTCCCCCTTCCCCTACCTCTCTCACTGCAGATGACTTTGCAAGTTTCTTTTCCAGCAAGGTTACATCATTTAGGAACCAGTTCTCAACCCCAGACATGCATAGACTGACTCCTCCTCCACGTAACTCCCAACTGACTTCCTTCTCTCTCCTCTCAGAGACTGAGGTGTCTAAACTCCTCCTCTCTAGCCGTCCCACAACCTGTCCCCTTGACCCTATCCCTTCTCAACTTCTTCAGTCCATCTCTCCCACACTATTACCTGCACTTACACACATCTTTAATACGCCGTCTCTACTGGCACATACCCACCCTCATTTAAGCAACGTTCCCGGGCCCACTGCTTAAAAAACCATCACTCAAACCTTCTATAGTTGACAATTACAGACCTGTTTCCCTCCTCCCCTTTCTTTCCAAAACTCTCGAAAGAGCCGTTTTTAATCAACTCTACAATTTTCTCACACAGAACAACCTCCTAGACACCAAGCAGTCTGGCTTCAAGAGCAACCATTCCACGGAGCAACCTCTAGATCATCTGTCCTCATCCTACTTGACCTCTCTGCTGCCTTCGACACTGTGAACCATCAGATCCTCCTGTCAACTCTCTCCAACCTGGGCATCACTGGAACGGTTCTACGCTGGGTGGAATCCTATCTTTCGGACAGATCCTTCAAGGTATCATGGAGCGGAGGTATTTCTGAAACTCAGCAACTCACAACTGGCGTTCCACAGGGGTCAGTTCTGGGTCCACTCCTCTTTTCTATATACACTACATCTCTCGGTCAGGTGATTGAGTCTCATGGCTTTTCCTATCACTGCTATGCTGATGACACTCAGCTATTTGTCCTTCCAGCCTGACGACCCATCTGTTTCTGCACGCATCTCTTCTTGCCTGTCAGACATCTCGGTCTGGATGAAGAAGCACCATCTTCAGCTTAACCTGGGAAAATCTGAGCTTCTTGTCATCCCAGCCTATCCCTCAATCAACCAGAACTTTACTGTACAGCTCAGCTCACTTACACTCATGCCAACCAAGACGGCCAGGAACCTTGGGGTGATCCTTGATGAGGGCTTGACCTTTACAGACCACATCTCAGCAACTGCAAGGTCCTGTAGGTTCATCCTGTACAACATCAAGAAAATCCGACCATTCCTCACCAAACAGGCTACACAGATACTAGTCCAGGCTCTTGTCATCTCTAAACTGGACTACTGCAACTCACTGCTTTCAGGCCTCCCAGCCAGCTCCATCAAACCCCTTCAAATGATTCAGAATGCTGCAGCGCGCCTTGTCTTCAACCAGCCCAAGACTACTCATGTCACACCCCTCTTCATCTCCCTCCACTGGCTTCCTGTAGCTGCCCGCATCAAGTTCAAGGCCTTGATGCTCACCTACAAGACCTTGTCAGGAACAGCACCCTCCTACCTCAACTCTCTCCTGAAGGCATACATTCCCTCCTGCAATCTGAGATCGACTAGCGACCGACGTTTAGTAGTTCCCACTCAGCGAGGCGTAAGGTCCCTTTCCAGAACCTTCACACATACCGTTCCCCAGTGGTGGAATGCTCTTCCGATCTCAATTCGGACTGCAGAATCTCTCACTATCTTCAAAAAACAGCCAAAGACCCACCTCTTCCGTGAACACCTAACCAACTCCTAAAAAAAAAAAAAAAACCCCAGACAATGCACTTACACCTCTACTCTGTACACTTTGCTTCCTCTGGTATTCAATTAATGGATCTTGTATAGTAGCACTACTTGTATTGTTCCCTGCTTGATATATCGCTTTGGATAAAAGCGTCTTTTTGTAAGTCGCTTTGGATAAAAGCGTCTGCTAAATGAATAAATGTAAATGTAAATGTAAAGCACAGCAACCCCAACCGTGAAAGTGCTAGGCAAACGTGCTAACCATGAAGCCACCGTGCCCCCCTCATGTCTTAATAGTACACCGATTTCGTCTTCATATCGCTAGGCATAGTACTGTCTCTGCAGTCCCTCTCCTGCATTAAGTTTATTCAACTGATCTTGTTGGCTTACCTTGACAAGGGCAGCCGCTGCCCTGAAGCTCATCTTGGCCACAGACTCACGCTTGCGTCGGCGAGGTCTCCGGTTGAGGCCGGATCGGGAGCTGGTGAAGGAGCAGAGAGAGGTGGCACCAGGTGTGATGGGCGTATGGGGGACACTGTATCCGTCCACTTCCTCCACCATGCGGAAGGCCCGTCCTCGCGCCAACGGGTCCACGATCTGAGCAGAATGCAACTATGAAGTCAATGTTAAGTTCTTGATCATACAAGACAGATGAATATTATTTTCGGGACATTATTTGGCAAGAGACCTATCAGCCAACAGAACTAATCAGCATGAAATGGAAAAATACTTTGACACTAATATTTACATATAATTCATAGAAGGTGTACCTTTGGTATCCCATGCTGGGATGTAGGTACATAAAGAGGCGGTGGTGTCTCCGTACTGGTCAAAGAGATGTTGTCCTGGCTGGGAAGTTCCATCTCCCGGATCACCTGAGGCTTCAGCTTACCATAGCGCAGACTGCAGTGGCGCAGGCTCTTCCTCTGCCATTTCTGTGTGGCGTCGCCATCCTTGCTAACCCCAAACCAGTCTGCTGTGCCCCTGGCAGCAAAGAAACACTCCCTTCAGGCTCATCTCACTGATCCAAGGACAGGCAGAAGTCCATTCACTGCCACAGTGCTGCTTTCTCATCACATTGTGCTCCTGTCATTTGGTTTTGCTGTTCAATTTAAGTGCTCTGTTACAGCAAGTGAGTGTCTAGCAAAAGAGTTAGAGAAAGGTAATCATCTCCATGGTGGAGAGAAAGTATGGAAAAATCAGTGAGCTAATAAAGGCATATTCCAAGAAAAAGAACCAAGAACGGTGCGGAAGATCAACAAGTGCTTTGAAGGGGGAAAAAGGATTTGCCCAGACATGCCTCCGGACACACTTCCCTTCTAGTAGAGGGGCTCACTCTCATTCAAATACACACACAGACACACACACTACTCCACCCCTCACTACTGGTGCTTGGCTGTTTGCCACTGCGCAATAAAGGCAAATATCTGATTCATTCATGACTCATTTACCCTCACTGATAACAACCAGCACATATGTAGAACTGATTTAAGTTTCTGCTCTGGTTCTCCCAGTGTCCTATTAGATCACCCTTTTCATTTGAAACACCAAAAACTTTACAAGGCTTACAAGCCAATAAATATTAGTGGCGTAAAGTAGTGCAGATTGCAATAGTATGTTCAGGAACATTTAGTCTACCATACAGTCTTGACAATAAATCATGCTCAATGAAGTTCAAGACAATAGAATGACATACAGTATATGCCTTCAGGTGTTATCCTGAGTTTGTGTATAAGATCATGGCTGTAATATTTCCAGTGTTAGCATTCTCACTCCTCCATGTGGCCTTGGCACATGTGGTGAGCTGACATTCCCATGATCCTCTATAAATAGCTCAGCAATCAGTTGAACACCTGGAGCCATGCAGAACAAGGAAGAGGCTAATCTAGTCTCTCTCTTCAGCCCTATTCAGTTCGGATTGAATTTACACTAGGACCTGGAGTAACTCCATCATTTGCAGGATTACTGACATGTTTCTCCTGATGTGTTTATCCAGACAAACTCGATAGTAAGTATAGCCTACACTGGGAGGCCATTGGTAGGAGAAAAATCTAAATCAGAAGAGTGTGACGCTGAAAGCTTATAAAATATTTATATTTACGTGCATCTTAGCAAGTGAAAATATCTTTAATATAGTCAAATTCATCTAGTAGTTTCTTATAATAAGATCACAATAAAGCGATTAAAAGAGCATTAAAAGCTGATTTCAAGCCATTTGTACTCATTTCAAGCTTGAAATAGTCTTGTTCTATTGGCATATAAACTTTGCTTCTTTCTAGAAATAAACGCTTAAAATGAACAAAATTATCTGCCAATAGAGCAAGACGGTTTCAAGCTTGAAATGAGTATAAATGGCTTGAAATAGGTTTAATAATCTGATATTCGGCTTATTGTAATCTTATAATAAGAATGACTAGTTCACGCTGATTATATTGAAGATATCTCCACTCGATAAGACGTCATTTTTTGCAGAGAAGGGCTTTACTCTGATACGAGCTGTAATATTTTGGGAACGAATGAAATTTTCATTTCTGAGTGAAAACAACAACGCCCGATGGAGCCAAACAGTGGAAATAAGAACACACGTTCTCGTGACTTCACTGAGAAAGCACTCAATGCCAGCCTACATGTAATTTGCTCTCAAAGAACACCAACAAATATTTACGTTGAACGCCCGTTCCAGCCGAGGCAACTCGAGTCAACTCATCTGTGAGATTTACAACAAGAAGCTCATAATAAGTCACTAACAAAAGCCTGCGGACTGGAGTTTATTTGAAGCATGTTAACTACCTTTCAGAGAAATGTGAGTGGAATTTGTGTTGTACAATCCCATAAAATCCTCTCTGAACTCCATTCATGCATGCAAAATAAAGACTAAAAGTGCGGTGCACTGAGGTGATAGGCCTGGTTTATACTTCTGCTGTAATGCGTATTTAGGTCACGACACACACACAGAGGGATTACGCTGCGCTTCACATCTGTGCTGTGACTGTTGTCAAATTGCACGACCCTGTGTAAATGTGTTTTGTTGGTTCGTAAAAATGTTCACTGAAATAGAGGTCTTTTAAAATTTACGCTGGACCCGTCTTCAGGTGAACGCTGACTGCATGGTGGAGACGTGCGTCCGGCTGCGCACCCGGAAAAGTTGTGATAAGACATTATTTCTTCTGGGGGTTTCATTCAGTTCAGGATAATATTGCTCAGTGATATTGTTTAACCATAAAATATTAACCTATTGGTTAACCTATTGCATCCACCACTTTCTGTCTTCTGTACATTATGTTTGCACTCCCTCTAAACAACAACTCACCAAAAAAAACACTTTATAATAATATAAACACTAATCATCAACTGATGGCACTTTAATATCGGTCCATTTCCTAGATGTGATTTATTATTGTACAGGACCTGTTGTTTTTTTTCTCTGGAAGTGGAAGAGCAGTGTGTGGCTCTCAGGTCTGCGTGGTGTGTGTGTACCTGATCAGGGTTCTGGAGAGGGACTGGTGCTTCCTCACACTACGGCGCACAGCGCGGTGACCCTTAATGGGCACTGTGTTAATCCGCTCGAAGCGGACCCTCCTGCTGCTGCTCGCGTGACACAGCCGAGGAGGGGAATACGAGGAAGAGGAACGCAAAGACAGGGAGCAGGAGAAGAAGAGACAAAAGAAAGAGAGAGGAAAAGGAGCGTGAGAACAGCTGGAAAAGAGGGCAGGAGAGCCAGACAGATTAGCACAAGCTGAGACAGTTAATCATTTCAGCGTGAGGAGTTCTGATTACGCAGCACACCGACTGTAAGTGCACACGGCAAGCTTAACGAAAAGCTGGAGCATGTTCTCGCAAACTCACACACACACAAAGTACACTCACATATCAACAAAACACCACAAATACACACAAAAATCCAAACGACACATTAACACTCATACACACGCTGGTGAATTTGGTGTCTAATATTTCACCACCTGCTCCACACAGAATTAGGAGCCAAGAACGCATGATGGAGCTCATCTGCTCATCCACGAAGAGGCATATCGCATGCACACTCTCACAGCAAAACATAATAAAAGAAAAAAAAAAGCCTGAAAACAAGCATTCAAATCTCAAAACAACAACAATCCAACATCCAGTAACATGCGGTCTCTTAGAGACCGGACGAGATCAATACCAAACACTTCCGGTTTATGTGAAACACACAAACACCACCATGCTTAATGGTTTTCCAACTTCAGCTCACTGACTTGTGGTAAGCTGCTGATACACTGAAAGGAGCAAAGAACTGCTCTTATTACCTCTTGATAGTCTGCGTGATCGAGGTCTGGTGCTGCAGCGGAGGTCGTCGATGCTCGAAAGTGTCGTGTTGTGGAGATGCAAAATGGGACGTTTCGACAGGCATGCTGACACTGCGGAGAAACCCCTGTCTCCTCACAGGCTGTGAGAAAGAGAGAGAGAAACAATGAAAGTGTGACAATGAAAATAACTCTTCTTTTAACATTCATTAAAAATGTGAGCAAAAAAGAGAGCAATGAGAGAGAGTGAGAGAGAAAGAGCAAGAGAGAGAGAGTTCTCATGCCTGGACAAAGGTGGGCGGTTCGTCCAGAGACATCTGAGCAGTAGGAATGGTCAGTTTCAGCCATGGTGGCTTCTTCCTCTGTAAGCTGCTGGTGCTGTCTCGCCTGGGCTCAGCCATGCTGCCTGCCTCTCCACGCCAGCTGCAGACAGAGAGAAAGAGAGAGGAAGAGAGAGAGAAAGAGAGGAGAAAATGAGTGGATAAAATTAAACATTTGGCCAGAATCCTTTTAATAAAAGTAGTCTCTCGACTCTGAGCGCTCCCAAGCAGATATTTCCACTCACACAAGCTCAGGCTCCTGTCTACTGGAATGAAAAGAGGCCCAAAATGATGATATTTCAAATCTGATCTGACAAAACTTCATTAATAATAAAAATAATAATAATAATAATAATTTGTGGTCTATAGTCCATTAACATAGACAAAATATATATATATATATATAGATATATAAAGCTCTGTGCAAAATTTTAGGCACCCATTTTTTTTAGTACAAACTTTGTTATGGATGTTTTATTTGATGATTTCTACTTTATGGAGTCGGTACAAAATCACTTTAGATTCCCAAACATTTGTTTTCCAGCACAAAACGAACTGTTACAGAAAAAAAACGTTTGTATGTGAGTAAAGAAAGCAGCGTATTAAGTGGTAAAAGACACTTTTCAGACAAAAAAGACACAACGATGGCTGCGACAGTCAACGTCTCCAGAAGAACTACGGCAGGTTCTGCAACACTTACAGATCATTTCCTTATAAAACCGCACTAATTCTAACAGAGACTACTTTTTTTCTTAAAGCTTTATTACAGTTTACTGCTCTTTATACTATTTTTTTTTAATTGGAGAAACATTTAATTTACTTATAAAACTTCTCAAAATTGTCCCTTTCTTCTTCTTTTTCAAAAGGTTATCACACCAAATATTGACTTTGTATAGTTTATTACATTGCACTGCTGTTTATAGTATTTTTTATGTAGAAATATTTCATTTCATAATTTCATTTTTAGCATGAGAACTTTATTATAGAGGAGAAAAGAAAAGACGTCACCACGTGAAACGAATCCCTTCCAGTTATTACAGCGCAGTATTACGCCTCTGGTATACGAGCTGTAATGCTTTGGCACCTAAAAACACCAAAGAACTGCATTTATTCTTTGAGGATTTCCTTCAGAGCACAGTGCTCTTGTCCTGACTATATGCTCTTATTGTGACATTGTCCGTTTTCACTTCCTGGTCCTGTCTCCTCCTCCATGTTGTCACATGCATGACCCATCTGTTTTCAGTTATTTCTAATTAGTCAGTCTACTTAAGCCTTCACATTTGACTGTCTCATTGTTCAGTGTATATGTGTATCATTTCAATAGTGTCCTAGTTTCACTCATGCTTATAGTTTATGATTATGGATTTGACCTCGTTGATGCTACCTGCCTTGCGCGGGTCTACGCCTGGAATATTATATTATGTTATGACGAATATTGTAGGTAATTCATGGGAAAGAACAGCAACAAGGAGTTACATTAAAACACCCATTCCAGCTGAGACGATCTGAGTCAACTCACCCGCGAGATTACAACAAGAAGCACTTAATTAGTCACTAATGACCATCCATGACGCCGTCCTTCTTTCTGGCAGTTTCAATATAAAGAGAGGTCGTCCTAACAGAGTGTAGGCTGAAGTTAAAATGAATACTGATGGATCTTCTAGAAGCACTACGTGTAAACATAGTGGCATCGATATATTGCACTATGTAGGTGACAGGAAGCCATTTAGGATCCACCCTGTGGATTCCAAGTTCACTTACACTTTTCTAAGGGTCAGTGTTTAAGCTGAAGCAAAGCCAGCATGCCTAGTGTAAACTGACTGCGATACAGAAGTCAGCTCACGTGTTGTTGCTGTATCTCGTCTGTATTATCTTAACCATATAGAGTTGACCGGTTAATTATGAAGACCGCAGCGTTTCATATGGACAGAAAAATAACTTGTTTGTTATGAGAACGATCGTAAAATGAGTTCAAATCAGTCAGGACTGTCGAAGAGACAGCAATGCCCTATATTTGGGCATTTGGGCATAAGGTGAGGATACGATTGGGCATAAGGATGTGATGATATATCATATGATGTATCCTGACAGATTATGTCGTAATAATCAGCTTTTCTGAGATATCATGGATATTGTGAAATCTTTAAAACTGTAAAATGTTACAGATATTTTTTCCAATTAATTCTTTAATTGTAATAAACACATTAAATCATTATTTAAATGTTTTTTTTCATGTTCATCTACTGTATTGCTGGAAGTTTGTGAGCAAACCTGTACATTACAATACACAACACGCGTCATATAAATCGTGACAAAAATATCGTGTCATAAAATTCTCACAAGGCTCATAATCTCTTCTCACAGCCTTTCCAGCAAAATGTCTATTTTTTTAACTGAAGGTCAGGACTTCCATGATACAGCCACCATGCTCCACACAATCCTCTATCCCGTTCATATTTATACCAGTCTCCACCCCTGTTGATGTTTCTGATTCCTCTTGATAGTCTACTTTCTAAGACCCGAGGCATGGTCTGTACCACAAGATGGCACTCTAAAATCACACCGCTGTGAAATTCAACCCAGAGCTGGACGCCATTGTTACAGAGGAAACTGCAGAACGTGAATTAAGAACAGTTCCCCAGATGTTCTACTTCAAATTCAAATGCCCAAATTGCATTGGCTTGGTGGAAGCCTACTGTCAGGAGACGAAACCGAGACAGCTCAGATGCAATTAACGGAAATCTTGCTGTGCTTTTCTCTCCCTGATTCTCTCCGTTTGAGACTTTGTGGGTGACCATTTTTAGAGCGCCTTACCCACTATATTCCCACTGCTGCAAGGAGAGCCTAAGCCAAGTTATTAAATACTTAATATCCGGAAACTGCATTATTTTTGCATGTTCAGTTTCCTTTCTTGTGCCTTAAGATACATTCAGAAGAGCTCATAACTGCCATGGATAGACCCAAAGCCTTGTAGCTATTGTCTACATATCTCTTGTGGTAAAGCACAAGCAATTTGAAGCAACTGGGTGAGGAAATTTGATTCAGACAGTGCGAGGAGGTTGATTACGAAGAAAACGGGCAGTAAATGCTCCACAAAGGAGTAGATAACATTAGAAAAAGCACTGTGAAAGCAAGCTGTTATCCTCTGTAGTGTCTTTAAAAAATTTCAAGCAGGTCTGCACTTAGTCAGAGTTTGAAGCCAACATAGACACAAATGTACAAGATCATCCATACAAGCTGTCATCTCTGGGAGTGCACCACATCTGGTTTAGGTTATACTGAACAAACCGAGGCTTTAACAGAAACCAGGGCTCTTTTTTCACACTACAGAGATATGAGAGAGATCATAAGCAATAGGCATCATGAAAGCTGAAATTCCACAAAGCAAAGCCATGCTGGTCATATCGGTTATGAACAAAGAAACGTAGAGAGTTTAAAGTGTGTGTGCCTTGTTAGTGAGTGGGTGGGCTAAAGAATGTTTTCTGAAGCTACACATGAGGAGGTTTAAGTTATTATTCTTATAAAGTGGGAATAAATTGTACCTTTAGTCATTCCCATTAAGACAGATGTAAAAGTACACTATACGATCACCATCATAGACTTGAATTCACATGTTTTGGCAAAACAGTAACTTTATTTTAAATTTAAATAATCTGCTCTTCAAAGGGGCAGGACAGTGCTCAATACTGCGGCTCTTTGTGATGATGTCACATGACACTTCTCGGCACGAATCTGCAGAAAGCCTGTGATCATTATGAAAAATTGCAAGCGCCTGCGAATATTGCGGAATTTCCTTGATTTTGCTGACTGACTCAGAGGGCTAATCCCTATTTTTGGCCAATTCTGATACCTGGGATTAAAAGTAAATAAAAATTGCCTGCCTGTCAAATAGATATGGGGGGCGATTAGTAAAAAATGTGGTATAATTGGTCACGAGGTCTTGTTTGAAAATCAAACTGCAAATACATCACTATACAAACCATATTTACAAAGGGGTCTGAACAATGTTTAACCAAAATAACAAGCAAAACCCGTTGGGGGCGGTCTGGGGTATGGTTTTACATGGGTACGTAATATTATGGAATAAGACTTGTTTGGTTCGTGTTATGGTTTCCATTTCCTGTTGTGTTTAAGGAAAACTCCTTTCTCCCAGTATGTGCCAGGGTGTTTCTCCAACCCCAATGCCAGCTCTTACTCAGACACAGCAGCTGTTATCATGGAGTACGAGTCTGACAGAGAGCTTCTGAGCCTGCTTGACGTAACAGCCAGGATACGTGCTCACATCCTGCAACGGACTAACGAGAGAAGATGCAAATATCTTTTTCCCCCTGTTACATGAGTGGTAACAGACCAGCAGCGCTTTGTTTGTTCTCTCACTTTGTTCCATCACTCATCTAATTATACTCACCATTAAATCAAACCAGAAGGCTTGCTGTTACGCACACACTTGGCACTGATGAGATTTTAGCCTGAGATCTGCTCATTTCATTGTGGGATGGAGGCCTAATTGTGTCCTCCACAGCTGTGTCATTTGATTCCTGTGACGTCTCTCTGCTAGTTAACAATTAACGTCCTGCTCACCTCGACTTGGAATTTTTAGCTTTGTCCTTGATTTATTCTCAGCAGTGTGACTTATCGGTGACTGTCCAAATGATAGGACATGCGTGTGGCAAGTTTGTGGAAGAACCACACATGTGTATGATGGTCAGGTGCCCACATACTTTTGGCCATGAAGTGTTTACAGGTTTTGACTCCTCAAGAATCTGATCCACTCAAGGGCTGGATGCAGATGTATAACCGCTGGGAAAAGTCACTGTAGCAAAGTTAAAGGCAGTATGCAAGTGCTTAAATTAATGTGATTTTTTTTTTGGACAAATTCAGTAATCGTTATCAAATGCAGTTGGGGAGGGGGTTTTAGTCAACAGGGAGGTGGTAGTAAACAAGGATAATCCATATTCATAAATGAAAATGGAACAGGAGAAACAATACATTTAACAATAAAGACACGCAATAAAACTTCGCCGGGACATGAGTAAAACACCACAGAGTACAGCAACCACAAACTAATCAAGGCCAGGACTGAAATCAAAACAAAAGCACTAAAAACAAAACGTAAATGCCGAGTTCGACTCGCTCTGAACCGTGCCGCTCCCGAAAGCCGGAATTCTATAATTATACCATAATTTATTCCATGTGTAGACTGTATAGGATATAAAGTACAGTTTGTGCGGCACTAAGGAAATACAAGAGGAATGTCTAGCAAACATGTTCCATTCCAGTTTATGTTAGGAGAGCACCGTTAGCTTCTGTACTAGCAGCTCAGCATGACTACACTATAACTACACTATCTTTAAGGTGACATAAGACTTGGACTTTAACCAAGTGTATCTTTCAAATGTTAAATACAATTAGCTGTGTTCGGAGTGATCAATTCAGGGTTGGAAGATTTGTAACACACCTCCAAGCCTGGCAAGCCGCAAAGGAAAATAATCTGCAGAATGCATAATAGTCGTGACTATTATGCAATTATACACATGACTGCTTCTAAGTGCAGTGATAATAATAATAATAATAATAATAATAATAATAATAATAATAATAATAATCCAGTTAGGATATGTTTTGAGCATGGCAGGCAACCACGAAGGTGTCATATTGCCTCTCTACAGTGTCTCAGAGCTGTTGGTTTGAAAAAGACCCATGGGAGGAAGGAGGATCTGCTTAACTCTCTCCATTGTGTGTCTTTCAGTAAGCCTTGCGTTTCCATCTCTTATCTCACAGCAGTGAAGACAGATGCTCCCTGCAGCACGCTCTAAATGGAAACTTCCTGTCTGACATTTTTCCTGCATTTAGGATCCTTTTTTTTTTTCGTGATATGGACCAAAGAGGCCAACAATAGGGCAGAGAAGTAAATTTGTTAGCATAATGAAGCACATTTAGCACTGAAGGAAGACTGAATTGCATTCACACGCCATTTCATAGAGTCAAGAGTACAGGTTCTGAATGTAAAAGCAATATTAAAAAACAGAACGCTACTGCATAGAGCAGGACAATCACGTGCATTGTTCTGTGGTAGTGCACACAGCAAATGACAAATATGTAAGCCATGTGACCCTGGGAGAGGTTTGTACATTAGTGAGGCTGACAGTAGAAAAAAGCCCACAACATATAAACAAACAAACAAACAAAATCAGGGGTTGAGATTAAAGTTGCGGAAACAACCAAGCATGGTGAGAAAGGATCTCATCAAAATATATATATATAAATATGTATGTATCTGTTTTTATGTGTGCGCACACACATGTGCTGGACATTTCCTTCCTCAGTTTTGCACATCCTGCTAGGAGTTTCTCTTCTTTCTCCTGTCCTCACCCTCTCTCTATTTTCTCTCTGCGTTCGTGACCAAGTCAGTCCATACAGGAGGGTTTTTTTTGTCATTGTTGCAGACAAAAATGCTTGATTTTCTATCAGCAATCACATACCCTAGAGGGCAGTGGTTCTTACCCACTTTTAAGGATGATATTGTTTTGTGACACACCCCCCCCACCCCCCCACCCCCCGACCCACTGGCTCATTAGCCCCCGCCTCTGCGACTGATCCACCCCTCACCCAATGTTGCGGACTACTCACTCAGTGGGACGGATGTGCTTGGATAGAGGAAGCAAGTCAGTCCGGTCATGGCTGAGGACCACGAGTCTGTCTCTACACATGTTCTTCGTGTACACCAGTGCTGGAAAAACATCCTCCCAGAGACAGGTCGATGCAAACGGGAGAGTGTTCTTTTTCTACGCCATGTCACTCAGTTCTCGGTATTCAGTGTGCACGGATATCCAAAAATTCACCAGTGGCTTCTCTGTGAACCTCTGTTTACAATCAATGCTACCGCTGTGACCCCCCAGGGGGTCGCAACCCTGAGGTCAAGAACTGCTGATATAGGGCTTTTCATGCAGGTAGTGACAGTCATTCCCCATGAATAAACGAGAGGCGCAATATTACCCGGAAAACATTATTTATTACAAACCATGTTAGAACTCAAATCTGTTGTCCAGAACTTAGATAGCTTTCTATGTTTAGATAACTTTGATGAATAAGATATACAAAATGAATAAACACCACCCACAAGTGGATTATTTTTGTATAACCAGTACGTACAGGCTTTTTAAAAAAAGGTGCGATGCAACTCATGGCGTTTTATTTGTGTGTGTGTGTGTGTGTGTGTGTGTGTGTGTGTGTGCTTTTCTGCGGAGAACTACTTGAATTGACAAACTGCATGAAATTGTTTTGCACGGTGATGTTTGCTGGTAAATGTCACTCATGTTTGATGCTTGTGAATCAAAGAGGACTTCGGCTGAACGGGCGTTCCGAATCTGCATCAAATCTGGGGTCATTTTTAAAAATTTAAAAGCTCCTCCAAAAGTTTGCTTGATTTCGCAATCATTTCTGCAACCGCAAAAATCGTGACATCCCTGAGGTACTGCCAGGTGGGAAGCGTCAGGCGGCCCAGTCGGAAAGATCTTTTGAACGGTTCTTGAACTCACAATTCCTACTAGGAGAGGATCTCTTCAATCTGTTTTTCAATAAATCTGGAGGCCAGCTGTTAATAAATGCACTGGGTCTGAGATTCAGAAACTATTAAACCTCTTTCCAACCCATGCAAAAACCCTGTTATATTTACATACTCTTATACTGTTACATTTACGTCTACCTTCAACGACATGATGTTTCATGAGGACAAAAAGACAAAAGACTGTCAAACGTTTTTCACGTCAGTGGACACATCAACACAGGAAGCATGTTCACCGATATTCTAAGAGAAAAAGCAAACTCAGTGGACAGTTCTGAACGTTAGAATATGTAAATATGAATTAGGACTACTAGCTAGTGGGAGCAATTATACAAAAAAGCTCTGTTAACAGATTCGGGGAGAATTATTCCGATCAAAACTGAGCACATCTCTGTGCATTAAATAAAAAAGATATGCTGCTGAATTTTTCATAGCACAGCATGAGGACTGGTTTAAAGATAAAGAAAGCTGGAAAGCGGTGCTGGACTCAGCGTGGCAATGCTGAGTGGGTGACTTCTGAACCAGATTTGATTCTAAAAATAACTCTCATAGTCTATGAGGAGAAGCAGAGCGGAGCCAGGTGACTGGACTGTATTTTGGAGACTGATGCCAGAATGATGTAACCAGGGGTACAGAGACACACTATCTCTCTTCTCTCTCTCTCTCTCACACACACACACACAGACACACACACACACAGACATTAACTCTGCTGCTCTCTTCTACACACAATTCTTACTCACTTTCACTTCATTTACTCTCTCGCTTCTTTCTTTCACTCACCCCGTCGAGACGGATCCTCCTGTTTTGCAACCTTCTTGCTTTATTTTATATATATATATGTATATATATATATTTAATTCAATTCAGTTTTATTTGTGTAGCGCTTTTTACAATAAACACTGTCTCAAAGCAGCTTTACAGAAATATCAACACGGTATACAGATATTAAAGGTGTGAATTTATCCCAACTGAGCAAGACACTGAGTGGCGACGGTGGCGAGGAAAAACTCCCTAAGATGTTTTAAGAGGAAGAAACCTTGAGAGGAACCCGACTCAGAAGGGAACCCATCCTCATCTGGGTAACAACAGATAGTGTGAAAAAGTTCATTATGGATTTATATGAAGTCTGTAAGGTCTTAGGAGCAGCCGTAGTCCCAGCAGTCTGGAATTGGAGAAGATTTGAGCTCCATCCAGAGGCAGAAAGGATCTGGATCTCTAGTATCTCCATAAAATCGTGTGGGGCTCGGCAGAAGGAGAGAGGGAGAGAAAAGATTATTAGGACTGTGAAGTAGTGAGATATAATCTAGTCAGGGTAAGCTTGAGTAAATAAATACGTTTTAAGCCTAGACTTAAACACTGAGACTGTGTCTGAGTCCCGAACACTAATAGGAAGACTGTTCCATAACTGTGGGGCTCTATAAGCGAACGCTCTTCCACCTGCTGTAGCCTTCACTATTCGAGGTACCTTCAAATAATCTGCATCTTTTGATCTGAGTAGGCGTGGCGGATCATATAAAACCAGAAGGTCGCTTAGATATTGTGGCGCGAGACCGTGTAGTGCTTTATAGATTAATAAAAGTATTTTATATTTAATGTGAGATTTTACTGGGAGCCAATGCAGTGTGGATAAGATCGGGGTGATGTGGTCGTATCTTCTAGTTCTAGTTAGGACTCTAGCAGCTGCATTCTGGACTAACTGGAGTTTATTTATATTCCTACTGGAACATCCAGACAGTAAGGCATTACAGTAATCTAATCTAGAGGTGACGAATGCATGAACCAGTATTTCTGCATCATGTAGTGACAATATGTTTCTTATCTTAGAAATATTTCTGAGATGAAAGAACGCTATCCTAGTAATATTATCTACATGAGCATCAAATGATAGACTGGAGTCAATAATCACTCCGAGGTCTTTAACTGCTGTACATGATGAAACAGAAAGTCCATCCAGAGTTACTGTGTAGTCAGAAAGATTACTTTTAGCTACACGTGGGCCTAATAAAAGTATTTCTGTTTTATCAGAATTAAGTAAAAGGAAGTTAGTTAACATCCAACGTCTAATGTCCTTTACACAATCCTCGACTTTACTAAGCTTCTGTCTGTCCTCTGGCTTCGCTGAAACATACAGCTGTGTATCATCAGCATAACAGTGGAAGATAATTCCATGTTTACGAATAATTTGTCCTAGGGGTAACATATATAAAGTAAAAAGCAGTGGGCCTAAAACAGAACCTTGTGGAACTCCAAAAGTAACCTCAGTACGCATGGAGAAATCACCATTTACATCTACGAACTGATAACGATCGGTCAGATAAGACCTGAGCCAGGAGAGGACTGTTCCCTTAATGCCAACAACATTTTCTAATCTATCAAGGAGAATAGTGTGATCTATAGTATCAAAAGCTGCACTAAGGTCGAGTAACACAAGCAGCGAGACACAATCCTGATCAGAGGTCAGTAGATGGTCATTTACTACTTTAACTAGTGCTGTCTCTGTGCTATGATGAGGTCTAAATCCTGACTGATACATTTCATGAATGTTGTTCCTATCTAAGTACGAGCATAACTGCTTTGCTACAACCTTTTCTAAAATCTGAGATGAAGGGGATATTTGATATTGGTCTATAGCTGGACAATTGAGAGGGGTCAAGGTCAGGTTTTTTAATCAAGGGTTTAATAACTGCTAATTTAAGTGATTTAGGTACATAGCCAGTGCTTAGGGAAGAACTGATTATATTTAAAAGTGGTTCAATTACTCCTGGACAAATCTGTTTAAAGAAACATGTAGGTACGGGATCTAGTATACAAGTTGATGAAGTGGCTGAAGAGATTAATGTAGCTAGTTCGGTCTCTCTAAGCGGAGCAAAACACTCTAAATATTGATCTGATATTGCTACATTGTCATGTAAGGGGATTGTTACAGTACTGTCCGGTTTTAATTTAATGGCCTGTATTTCATGTGTAATATTTTCAACCTTATCAATGAAAAATTTCATGAAATCTTCACTGCTATGTAATGATTGAGTGTTTCTGTAGTGGTTTTATTCCTAGTTCATTTTGCTGCCGTGTTGAAAAGGAATTTAGAATTGTTTTTGTTATCTCCTATTAAGGTGGAGAAATAGATTTTTCTAGCTTCACTAAGAGATTTTCTGTATTTCAGTAGACTCTCCCTCCAGGCTGTTTGAAATATCACCAGTTTGGTTTGACGCCATTTACGTTCTAATTTTCGAGATGTCTGTTTTAAGGTTCGTGTTTGATCGTTATACCAGGGTGTTAATTTTTTCTCTCTAATTATCTTTCTTTTGAGTGGAGCCACTCTATCTAACGTGTAGCGGAGTGTTGACTCCAAGCTTTCAGTCGCCTGATCGAGTTCTATGGGATCTGACGGTGATCCAAATCTAATAGATGTTTCTGTGAGGATATTTATGAAGCTCGGTGCAGTAGCTGATGTGTAGGTACGTTTTACGCGGTATATATATAAATTTAATTTCACATTTCGTACATTTTCTTTTGTACAAAAACTATAAGGCAATGAAAATACATCACTGACAATGACTTTCACACAGCCCATAGCATAAAATGCTAATCCAGCACTTACAAATACACACCGAGTTTAGTTCTGACACGGCTGTAAATCATTTATACACGCGAGATGCTGATATCTGATAATGCCATGCAGTGTGTGTGGTGCTCATAGTAGTGCTGTCCGAGTCCGACTTAATTTCATTTGCCTTTTAAATAAATCTCAATGACTAAGTTATAGCACATAGGATTTTTGTTAAAAATACACACACACACAAAAGATTAATATAATATCATGGTCCTGAGCTCATGTGGCAACATGTGAGCAATGTGTCAGGGGTGTTGAGTCATGTATGCTTACACCATATCAGAGAAGGCAGTCTTAATCATGCCCCAAATTTAGTCATGAAAGAAGTTTTTTTCTTGCATTTATTTGTTTAGTAATTTGTTGAGAAGCTAGTGAACAATACCTGATACTCAGCCGATTTATTTTCCTTCTGTATCGTACCCTCTTGTCTGGGTTTTAACCAGATTGCTAATGCTAATATCTGGCTTATGCTATATTTTATTGACAGGACAGAGAACAAAATATGTTATGTGCATTATCGTGTTGTTTGTTACACTATAGTTGAGCTAGCTATCGTTAGTTGGGTATAGATGCGCTAGTGACTAGCCAGTCGTTGTTGAGTATCTAGTTCATTCTGTAGGTTACGTGCTGTTTATGATACCGGAGAATGGGCACAGTTCACTATGCAACCGAATCTGGTTGGGTCATAGTGCCTACGTTTACATGCACCTTAATAACTCGTTAATAATCCTACCGAAAAGTCAGTCATTCACGTAAACACGTCAGTCGGAACAGAGTAAACTTATTGAGGCCAATCTGATTGAATAAGGTGGGTAGCCCTTTTAATAATCCATTAAATAACAATAACAGAACAGAACAAGAGCTGTGTAAATGTCTGTGTCCAAATACTTTTGCTGTCTGAATCTACGTGTGTTCCTGGTGCAGTAAAACGTTCCTGTAAGAAAATCCATCCATCCATGTTCCGTACCGCTTATCCTACACAGGGTCACCGGGAGTCCGGAGCCTATCACAAGGATCCCGCGGCACAGGGCAGGGGACACAATGGACGGGCACAATCGCACACATTCACACAAATCAGCCTACAACGAATCTCTTCGGACTGGGGAGGAAACTTGTATGCACGTCGTAATGATGTCACATGACACACCGTGGTCCTCTGATTTCTGCGGTCATGAAATTGAAAAATCCTGGACAAACTGCCTATGCTGTACCATTAAATAAGTAACTTTGGGTTAAAATGTGGTAAAATGCTAATTCTTTACGAATATACTTTACGATGCCAGCTGCTGCGGACGCACGGAATTACGCCATCTGTTGTAGTACAGTGTAGGGCTGCACAATTAATCAAATATTATGATTTTGACTGCCCACGATTACATGAACATCATTGACGGTGATATTGAAGTTTATAGTTCGTCCTCCGCTCATAGAAAACTCCGCTGCAGATCAAATCAAGCGCTTCCTACACTTACAGCCAATCACCATAGAGCGGCGCAGGGATGACATCATCTTGTAACGCCAAAACCCAGAAACGAGTTAGCATTTTAGCGCTTCCTGGTCCATCGTCCCGAAGACAATTGTTTTTTTTTTTTTATGGGATTTTTTGCTTAAAACCCTGAAATAAGCTCTTTGGTGAACACAAGCTCAAAATACAGTGGCAAGAAAAAGTATGTGAACCTTTTGGAATTTCATGGTTTTCTGAATAAATTTGTCATAAAATGTGATCTGATCTTCATCTAAGTCAGGGGTATTGACCAATATAATGTGTCTAAAATAATAACACAAAATAAATTCTGATCTTTCATGTCTGTATTGAGAACAACCAAAAAAACCTCATAGTGCTTGTGGAAAAAGTATGTGAACCCTTGAGTTAATGACCTCAAAAAAGCTTCTTTTTTTTGCACACCTGGAGTCTGGTTAAGAAAATGAGCCACAACAGAATGGCTTCAGAAAAACTAAATCCACCTTTTGGAGTGTCCGAGTCAGAGTCCAGACCTCAACCCAATAGAGATGCTGTGGAATGACTTGAAGAGAGACATACACATGAGACGTCCAAAGAATATGACCGAGTTAAAGCAGTTCTGCAGGAAGAATGGGCTCAAATTCCTCCTGAACGATGTGGAGGTCTGATCCACAGCTACAGGAAGAGCCTGGTTGAGGTTATTGCTGCCAAGGGGCGGGGTCAACCAGTTATTAATTCTAAGGGTTCACTTACTTTTTCCACTGCCATTTTGACTGTTGAATGAGTGTGTTCAATAAAGACATGAGGGATCAGAATTTATTAATGTGTTATTATTTTAGACACATTATATTGGTCAATACCCCTGACTTAGATGAAGATCAGATCACATTTTATGACAAATTTATGCAGAAGACCATGAAATTCCAAAAGGTTCACATACTTTTTCTTGCCACTGTATTTTCACATTTTATTCTACAACATAAATACAACAGTATAAATAAATACCACTCGTGAGTTGTTGTTTATTTTTAAGTTTTTACATGTGTCGAAAAATGGCAGCTGTTGACATGTTGCTAAATGGGACTACAGACTTTGTCAGGCACATTAAACATCATCACGCCGAACACACACACACACACACAAAAAAAACTACTTTCCAGATAAACTGGTTCAGGTATGCTGTGCACAATCCCACCCCCCCTTCCTCCTCGAAGTGGACTGAAGTCGAGCGACCGTGGTGTAGTCCGTTTATAGCATACGGTTAACTGTTTATTTCTGGAGATTGTATTTAGGCTTCAAACTTCATAAAAAGTTGTTCATTTGTGAAAGTTTTGTTGATGGACAAAACGTGTTCGTATTGTACATTTTTATCGAACACAGATTATTTTTTTTAATAATTCAGAAGTCTATGTGAAAATCCTTTTGGGTTTTTGTCGAGGGAACCGGTGTGATGATAACTTCCGGGTTTCGGTACGAAATGACGTCGTCCCTGCACCGCTCTATTGGGTGATCGTCTGCGTCTCTCCTCCTGTAAACACTGTTATTGCCTTTTCTGCATTCAGCTAGATTGTTTATTTAGTTGAATATTATTATATTTGATGCATATTTTCATTTGGTTGATGGCATTTTTATTTTTACTTATCCTATACTTCGGGTTAAATTTTATTTATATTTAGCTTCTATAAGACGATTCACTTTAAGGACCAGTCTAATTTCATTTGTACATTAGCAGGAATGTAGCACAACATGGAGGTGAAGGCAGAGTTCTGTTTATTTAAATGTGAAAAAGCAATAAAAATATGTCGTCCCTAAAATCAATGAATAATCGTGATTTCAATATTGATCAAAAAAGTGATTATCGTTTTGGCCGTAATCGTGCAGCCCTAGTACGATGTATTGTTTTCGTGTATTAAATATGGGGAGATATTCATGGTTAGGGACTCCTGTCCCCCCGTGAATTGGTATATAAACATTCAAATGTGGATTTTCTTACTTTCATTTTTACTCTTTTAATGTCTGAAATTTCAGTGCATTAGTGTAAATTTCTCAGACTGTGAGACGTTGTCTATTCATGTGCTGCACACATTCCCACCACGCTTAACATGGAGGCAAGTGACAGGTTGCTAACCCAAAATATCCAGTCTTACTAAAAAAACAAACACATCCACGCATGCGCTCGCCCACCACAGCTGACCGTGTGATCAAGTCTCAGGGCAGTGGTGGGTGGAACTGTCTGGAGAAGCACATACCACTGTCCATGTATGCATAACACTACAGCTTGACTCTGCCACTGCTTTCATAGAGCAAAGCAAATTTGTAGTGTACTATTTCACCAAGTGATCATAAGTGGCTGTGCACTTGGCAAGCCACATGGTTAACCTCATAGCTGCAGACCACAAGGGTTTTCCTGGTGTCTGTATAGACAGGTAAAGCATGTGAGACTGACCTGCTGGAGATTAAACGTCTCAATCAGTAGTAATGCATACTATTCAATAAGCATTAATGAAGAAGTCAATACATATCAGAAACATCAATTAATAGGATGTCACCCAAGTAAACACATTAATCCCTAACCCCATCCCTCACCCCCCCTACCCCTCTCTCTCTCTTTTATCACAAACACACTATACCAATACTGATAACCACAGCCATGGCTACCTGCAATAAAGGCACAGGCTCCATTCTCTGCACTATATAAAACACTACCACTGGTTTTGGGAGGAGCCTCACACTGCACATTGTTCAGTGACCTTTAGCTGTTTGACGTATTATATAGACTTCCAACACTCAACACCTAGGTCTGGAAATAGGCAGATCAATCCCGAGCCCTTAAACTGGAGTTCCACACATAACTCATCGCATAAGCTCCTCTCATCACTTTACAGCAGGTCCTTTCCCTTTATACTGCGGATAGATTGATTGATTTATTCCGTTCCTAAGGGCAAAGGATACCAAGTGTTTTCCAAAAGATTTAAGAGAAGTAACGAGTCAGCAATGCTAAACGTATCACAATGGCGTTGATCGTGTTCGGATGGAATTTACATGGGAACCTGGGGTTATTCCAACACTTCCAGCTGCTACTGTGTGATTCCATCCAAATCGACCTTTCCTTCTCCCCTGAGAACTTTACAAGACATTACATATTGTTTATGACCAGCACTGTGGTTGTGTGATAATTTTATTACAATGTCCAGTGTGTATATTCAGAACATAAACTGCCATAGAGTTTATCAGCAATACTCCTCTCCTCTACTTCGCATTTAAACTAATAGCTGGCAGTGGTAGCTCAGTGGTTAAGATGGTGGACTATTGATTGAAAGGTCGCGAGTTCAAATCCCAGCACTACCCACCTGCCACTGTTGGGCCCTTGAACAAGGCCCTTAACCCTCAACCGCTCAGTTGTATAAAATGAGATAAAAATGTAAGTCACTCAGAGGATGAGGATGTCTGCCAAATGCCGTAAATTAATAGTAACGCTGCTATATTTGCGATGTAACTTGGATAACTACTTGAATTGGTGAAAATTTGTTGGTAAATTAGATCTTTCAGCTGTATTTTGTGAAAGGAGAATCGAACAGGGCTTTGGCTGAACACGTCTTGGCCCAAATCTGCAGAAAAATCTGTGGTCAATTTGAAAAACAGCAGGCTCCTCCAAACATTGCGGGATTTGCTCGATTTTACAGTCATTTCTGAAATCCTGGACGGACTGTACAACCACACGATCTATTCTGTGTTCTTCCGCTTATAGCACAGCGATTGGTCAACGATTGCAATGTTTGATGAACTTAATGAACATACATTTGAATAGTTTATAGTTGTGAGATTTAATGTTGTGGAACTTCTGAGAAACATATTTGCTCCTGTCCTCACCAATCTAGGCATATCCTTCTGTCTCTCTTTCACAAAACACACAACTTGTCATTTCATAGAGAAACCAGAACGTATAAACTCCCCCGTCTTGAAGACTTTCCCATGCTGGGAAAGTTTACAAAATCACTGTGACTGCTACAAAGCAATTACGATTGAGGCTAAAAGGTCAGGGGCCTCTGATTTGACTGTCTGAATCAGAAGTTTGTTTCCAGTGGAAAGGAGTCTTATCTCTGGGATGGGGAGGGATGTGTGGGTCTCAAAAGACCAACACTGTACGACCTCAGGACCCAGCCCTACAGATAATCATGGTAAAAATAAGGCCTGAGCAGTTTAACCAGAGATAGCCTGATTTATTCACACAACAATTACAACCTAACACCTTACTAATGATATCCGGTGTAGCTTTAACAATCATATGCCAATTAACTATGACATTTACTGACAAACAGCCTCTATATGGTTCAACATAAAAGCATCTTTATTTACAATTTACAACCTTCCACGAGTACCAAATCCAAAGTGTCATATTTTGGATTTTATAAAACTGCTGCGGGGAATCTTAATAGAAGATGGTAACCTTGTCTGCAGAGTATGCCAGAAGAAAGTTGCTGTGAAAGGGGACAACACACCCAATCTGCTGAGTCATCTTCGTGACAACCATCCATAACTTTATAGTGAGAATGCAAGGTAAGATAACTTTGATCTCAATGCACGAGTTGGGGAAAAGTATGATGAAAAGTAAATTGGGTTCAAATAATTTCTTATCTCACTTGTAATAAAGGCAAGCTTATGTGAAGAAAAAGTCCCTAGCAAGTGCATGAGCCAAGACAAACAAGTTCAAACAAGACAGTAACAAATAATACATAAGTGCAACATAAGTGTAAATCTCTTGACATCTCTAATTCTGACACAGCATTTGACCTCTTGGTTTTTGCAACAGACACAAGATCCACAGAGTTTCCTTCTCTATAAAGCTTCAGAAAAAAAGGGAAGTTAGCTCGAAGTTAGCTCATTCTCAAGAGGAACACTAACAGAGAGGCTTCCAGATGCATCCCCAAACCGCTAAACAAGCGCCTTATTGTCTGCTGGACGTTGGACGCTGTTCCTGTTAAGTGAGCTAAGAAGAGACTCCGAGACGCAGCATGCTGAAACAACATGTGATCCCCATCGAAATTTCCAGCATGATATCAGCACGATTCCAGCCACAAAGGCACCTATTGTATGACGTGTATTGGTCCCATGCACATGAATCCCAACAGGAGATCGACATCCAAACCAAACTGACCCTTCTGTGCACTCAAGCACTGGGTGGAATGGCAGCCAAGGTCATGCCTTCAGCACTCTGAAATTAAAATGCCACTAGTATTAACGACTAGTTGATTAGTTAGTCTGTGACTACACATAGCCAAACAACAGAACATAGAGAACAAAATGGTCATTTATACGGTCAAGACCATATAATCCGACCCTGAGGTTTATGTTATCTACAAGCAAGAAAACAAACAGCGGCCCAGAAAAGCATGGCCGCTGAAGCACGTCACATCCATTGTCAGTGACCAGGAAGCCATGGGGTCAGAGATTTGCTTATTTAAGGAGCAGGGGAAGGAAGCAGAGAGCAGAAGAGCTGATGAGATCCAAATAGAGGCAGGAAATACACTAATGTCCGAGTCTTCTCCCTGTCAGCCATAACTATGAAAATAACATTAGCCCTTATGATGAGCCTTTCTGAGAAGACAATAATGCCTTAACAAAGCATACAATGAAAATGGTGGAAACATCTGACTTGACTAGACTAACATCTAAATTGTTCAGCTGTGGAGATTTGTTTAACAACAACAACAAAAATGCTGGAATAAAATTACTGATAAAAATGATTCATGAACGACATGTTGCATTACACAATTCCTTCCGCTCACAGGAAAAAACATGGAGAGCTGAGAATTACAGCACTTCCTGATATTTTGCCGTCTGTGATTTACTCTGCTGAAAATGAGGGGAATGTTTGAACTAAATCAAATGGGCTGCTAATTCCAAAATATTAAACCCACAACACGGACACATCTTTGGTTTCTCTATAATCCTGAATCCCACATATAACACACTGAAACATGGTGTGTTTGGTAAGAAAAACAGGTTGTGTATCTGGTTTAATATTCTAGGATTGATTTCTTCTTGAGTATTACTTGACGACTTAAACTGGAACTTGTGTCATTGCTGCCTAATAATTTGAAAGACGCGTATTATTACACCTGGCAGGTGGTCGTGCGTGGAACTTGAGATCTCTGGGCCTCTAAAGGTTTCCCTGCTACTGTTACTCAACACAGTAGAATATTGCAGCTTGTGAGCTCTTCCAGCTGGAAGCTTGCTAAATTGAGCTAAATTGGACATTCTCGATGATGTTTCTTTAACAACATACAAGTATACTGTATATCTATACCATGTTCGTCTGGCATGTTGTTAAAAACAAACATCTGAACAAAATGCTTTCAGACTTTGCACAGTATTCTAAGTTGAACCAAATTAGCATGGCTAAGCTACAGCCTGGTTTGATGATCCATCATGACACGACAGCTTGCTCGGGTTCAACCGGAAATCGGCGCCGGTGGTTTGGGGAAAGGAAATACCTCAGGCACCTTTCATGACTCCTGTGTGAATGCATACTGATCTGGACTACACTAGTACAATATAATAATTGTACGCCATCTTTATGCCGACCTTTCATGCAATTTAATATTTGCTCATCGTTCAAAAATACACAAAAAGAGCAGTATTTACTCCCCATACAGTGAGGGGGAAAAATTATTTGCTCCCCTGCTGATTTTGTACGTTTGCCCACTAACAAAGAAATGATCAGTCTATAATTTTAATGGTAGATTTATTTGAACAGTGAGAGACAGAAAAACACGTCACAAATGTTATAAATTGATTTGCATTTTAATGAGGGAAATAAGTATTTGACCACTCTGCAAAACATGACTTAGTACTTGGTAATGACTTAGTAATTACTTTTAATTTTCAATGCCCTGGCTGAGGACAACTGGGTGAAAGTGTTGTGGTCAGATGAGACCAAAATGGAGCTCTTTGGCATCAACTCAACTCGCCGTGTTTGGAGGAGGAGGAATGCTGCCTATGACCCCAAGAATGTACCATCAAATCTTGGGTGAGAACCTCCTTCCCTCAGCCAGGGCATTGAAAATGAAAAGTAATTACTAAGTCATTACCAAGTACTATGTCATGTTTTGCAGAGGGGGTCAAATACTTATTTCCCTCATTACAATGCAAATCAATTTATAACATTTTCGACGCGTTTTTCTGGATGTTTTTGTTGTTATTCTGTCTCTCACTGTTCAAATAAATCTACCATTAAAATTATAGACTGATCATTTCTTTATCAGTGGGCAAACGTACAAAATCAGCAGGGGATCAAATACTTTTTTCCCCCCACTGTACCAGAGAATCGACATATCGAAATATTCTTTGCCGACCTGGAAGCCCCACACCTCTCACTGTGGTTTGGGCAGGTGCTCTCACCTGAAGCTGACATGTGGGCTAATTCACTCACACCTTCACGCACAGAAGCACCCAAAACAGGGCTCCACATCCAGTACGTTCATTGAAAGAGAAAAAAAAAAAAAACCCTCTGATTAGCTGACCAAATCTGCGACTAGCAAAACAGCCTGCAGATATAATCTTCATTACTTTCTAACCCCTATGGGCTTCACCTTACAGGGGTCTCTGGCTTGTTTAAACAGGTGATTCTTTTCAATAAAATTCTATGGAAATGTAAGCATTGAAAAAACAAACCCCCTATATAAGTGTAGAAGCTAATCTTGTGGGCCAAGACCTCTGATCGTGAACTGTATCAGGTGAAGCTCAGCGTCTATTAGGACAAATCGAGCATTACAGTAGGCTTGCGTGATCTTGATATTTCCCTGCTTACGACTTTGCATTTTAAAATATCACGATAAAACAAACACGATAGGTTTAAACGGAATACACAAGGGTGTAGTAATATCGCTAGATGTGCACTGCGGCAATCGTGACAAATCAGCAGGATGGTTGATTTTTTTTTTTGGTGATTCTGCAGTAAAGTAAACAATGAAAAAACACGACAACACATTTTCGATAGAACGCTTGTCCGCACGCACGACATTTTCATTGTCAATGCTGCTGAAAGCACTCTCTCTTGCACCAGTCTAAAAAAAAAAGCAACTTTGTTGTAGGCCTACTTATTCTTATCTTTGTTTCTCTTTCCGCTGAGAGACAAAAAAAAGAAGCCATTTCCTCAGCCAGATTTTTTCTGTAGGATCCATAATTAATATAGCTAGCTGATGTGAAATATATTCTTGTATAGATTTGAGCTAAACCACACGTACACTGATCGATTTTATTTCACGTTAATGAACTCAAAACATTTTCCATTTACCTCGCCAGAAAGCGAGGGCACCCGTGGTGCTTTTTGGATTATATTGCATTACTAATTATGGCTGGGCGATATATATATATATATATTGATTTCATGGAAAATGATTATGTGGTTCCCTTTTCTGAGATATCGTTGGTATGGTGTTGGGTTTTTTTAATCATTACAAATTAAATGGTTCTAAAAGGATGTAATTGATTTGATGGGTTTTTTGTCTTTGTCTTTGTAGGCATTAAAGAAAAGTATTGTCAAACTCAGTTGAACTTTTTTTTTGTGTTTGTTTTACGACTCTTTTGCAAACAGTTTGTTAGCCAAATTATATACCATGATACACATCATGTATCGTAGAAATGCCTGTAAAAAAAAACCTGTTTTGTAAGTTACGGAACAGAACGACTGAACTAATTTCCCTATAGATGAAAATATAACTCTACAAGGAAACATAACCGCAAAGACACCTAAGGCCAAAGTACCTTTTCCAACTCATTTTTATAAAAGCACACTCAACTAAATGTAAATTATTTTATATTTTAATTTAAAAAAATGTTAAATAACAAGTACCTCTATTAATGTCTTTAGAATTTAAACGTTCAATAGATGGAAAGGTGATTGAGAGGATGTAAATATGCTGAAATACTGTATACATTAGCAGAGTTGGTTTACAGCTAAGGAATATTATAAAATATCTGTCACTTAAAACCCTCGTTTTCAACTGTTTTGATGAGTTAATGTTACTGCTGTATTTACGGTGCTGTGAAAAAGTATTTGCCCTCATCATGATTTATTCTGTTTGTGTGTGTATATATATATCTCATAATAGTTTTAGATCTTCCAACATCTATCACCCATATGAAAAACTATTTGCCCCCTTAAAACCTCGCAAAATTCCCCCATTGGCCCTTCTCTATCATGGCCCCCTTATAATCCCCATCTCTGAATTGGCTACATCACTTTCCAGTAAAAGCTGGTGTGTGGTGGGCGTTCTGGTGCAATATGGCTGCAGTCACATCATCCAAGTGGATGCTACACGCTTTAGTGGTCGAGGACACCCCCCATACTATGTAAATCGCTTTGAGTGTCTAGAAAAATGCTGTATAAATGTAACTGTAACTAAAAAAATGTCATTTAAACTCTGGTTGTGCCACCTTTAGCAGCAATAACACTTACAATAACTGGAGATCAGTCTTTCACGGCGCTGTGGCGGAATGTTGGTGCTCTCTTCTTTTGCAGAACTGCTTTAGTTCAGTCACACATGAAGGTTTTCCAGCATGAACTGCCCGTTTCAGGTCCTGCCACAGCATCTCAATTGGTTCAAGTCAGGACTTTTACTAGGCCATTCCAAAACTCTCATTCAGAGGTGGACTCATTCAGAGGTGGGCCTTGCTGTACAATTCATTTGTGATTGAGTTTCAACTTACAGACTGAAGACCGGACATTCTCCTTTAAGAGTTTCTGGCAGAATTCATGTTTTTCTCAATTATTACAAGTTGCCCAGGGCCTGAAGCAGCAAAGCATCCCCACACCATCACACTTCCACCACCATGCTTGACCGTAAGTATGATGATCTTTTTGTGGAATTCGTTTTATGGTTTATTCCAGATGTACAGATCTTCCAAACAGTTCCACTTTCGACTCATCAGTCCACAGAACATTCTCCCAAAGTGTTTGAGGATCATCAGGGTGTGTTTTGGCAAAATTCAGATGAGCCTTGATGTTCTTCTGGGTTAGCAGTGGTTTTCACTTCACAGCTCTTCCATGGATGCCATTTTTGCCCAGTGTGTTTCTGATAGTGGAGTCATGAACATTGATCTTTACTGATGTAAGAGAGGTCTGTAGTTCCTTTGATGTTGTCCCTGGCTCTTTTGTGACTTCCTGGATGAATCGTTGCTGTGTTCTTGGAGGAATTTTGGAACAGAGCTGTTGAAATAGCTTAGTAATTTATAACTGATGTATTCCAATCACCTTCTTCCTCATTATTTCTGGAATTTCTTTCAGCTTTGGCATAGTGTGTTACTGGGTAAGACCTTATAACCAACTACATTGGTTTACTCACATTGCCTTTGTTTTATCGTAGATTTTGTTTTAATTTCTGAAACAATTTAGTATGAGACATACACAAAAACAGAAGAAATACTTTTCCTTATATACCTGGCCAGCTAAAATGTTGGCGTCAGTAATGTCTTTCCAGCACTTACTTGTTTTCTCATAAGAAGTGCCTTTTTCTTGCATTTGTTTACCTCCTTGCTGTTTCTGGCTGAGGTGCTGTTCATGTGCGCTCCTCGTGTTATCTGGATTTTGGCACATTCTTTGGGGTGCTGTCTTTTGAGGTGGTTAAACAGGTTTGTTGTGTTTACTCAAAGTTACAATCTTGACTTTGCATATTTTCACACGACCGTTGTTTGCACAGTGTCCGTAAAGTCTGGATCATAAAACAATGATCTGGGGTGCCATTTCTGAGCGTTTTCAGCCCAGTGAACAAAATGTGCTCAGTATTCTGTTACAATCATGGATCATGGAGATCGTTCACGATCTAAAATTGTTATATCACCCACCCCTATTTTGTAGCTCATTGTCAACTTGCTCTGACTCTTTGCCCAGGAAAGGTCTTTCTCCATGACTCGTCCTGTCAGTCAGCTATGGCTTGCTCTACACTCCTGCATATTTGAAAACAGTTACATCATCTATACTGGCATGCTGCCTTGCTAAGCTGAAAGGATCAGCAAATGGAAAGTAAAGCTTAATGACTGCTACACTCTGGCATTCCCAGCACAACACAGCTAGCGAGGTTCCCTAATTTTACACACGCAACATTAGAACATTCATCAAACCTGAAAGGATCTACTAAAACCATGTCTTCATGATGTAATCAGAACTCAGATTCATATGGACTCCTTCAGAAGTTTGTTCTTACAGGAATCGCAACGCCTGATGGTGATATTAGTCACTGGTGACCCACCTATTCTCAATAGGCCACTAAAGGCTAAATCGTAGACCTGAACAGACCCTCATTTTTAAAGAAGCCTATAAACGGTACAGGAAGTCACACTGTAGATCGCCTAGGTCTGTTCACAAGATCCTCCACTTCACTTGAAGCTGAGAGTCTCAGGGAGTGTCTTCAGACTGATACTCTGTTCTAAACATAGACACACAGGAACAAGTCATGCTATTTAAAACCATACTCTTGCTACTCCAATAAACCACTGTGTCATTTAAAACAACTCTCTGCAAGGACGTGGCTTATTTTTTACAACAGAAAGGAATTTGCATTAAAAACACCTGTATTATAGAGGTGAAAATTCAACAGTATTTCGCTCAAGCATGCGCTGAAACATCTACAGTGCTGAGTTAAGAAAACACACCCACGTTTGCCCTCAGTGACTACAAATGGCCTCTTTGCTGGTGTGTACAATAATAATAATATGCTGTCTCGGTGAGCTTGAGGTTAAAAGCCTATCATTCAACATTTGGTAAATGGTAAATGTGCACTTATATAGCGCTTTTATCCAAAGCGCTTTACACTGTGTTTCATTCACCCATACACTCACACAACAAAGAGCTGCCATACAAGGTGCTAGCTTGCCATCGGGAGCAACTTGGGGTTCAGTGTCTTGCCCAAGGACACTTCGGCATATGGAATCACCCGGGCCGGGAATCGAACCGCCAACCCTACGATTAGTGGACAACCCGCTCTACCACCTGCGCCACAGTCGCCCATTTTGTACTGTTTGAATGTGCGGCCATCATTAAAACAGCAACAAACACAAATGAACACAACGCCAAAAGCTGAAGCTTGTGGAACAATTTTGCTTAAATTACCTACAGTACTACATGTTATAACAGGGGTATCAATCCATCTTTTGGCAAGATAATAATATATGTTTCTTCTGCTGCAAGGTTCTGCTGCTAATTTCAGCAGAACTGAAAATAAAATGTGTGATGGCAGCAAATAAGTGCAAAAAATGACATCTTAGGAAGCACAGTCAAACTGATTCCTATTAACGTATATAAGATGACAATAAACAATAAACAAGATAACACTATTAAGCCTATTTCTATACATTTTACTCATTTTAAACTTGAGATTTCCTTAATCTATTGGCAGATCATTTCACTTCATTCTATAAATTAGTAAAAAATTACCTGTCAATAAATAGAACAAGCCTATTTCAAGCTTGAAATTAGTAAAAAAAAAAAAAATTATAATAAATTATAAGCGTATATTTGCTTTACTGTAACCGTATAAAAGGAAATACCAGATATATTTGACTACTGATATTTGCTAAGATGTAATGATGTACCCTGTGTACAAGATGTCTGTCCTGTCAGTTAAAATCAGTCGTGCTCATGGCAGTACTGGATCAGATTTATTTTTTTTATTAAAGAAAGAATGAGATTAAAAAAAAAACCTAATCTGATATGATCCAGGTCAATATTGGTTTCATCTTGTTAGTGGACTTTGAACAGAGCCCAGATTATAAAACAGAGTATAGGATTATGGACAGACAGTGTGATAACATGAGGGTAAGAGTATTGGAAATGGGTGTGTATTGTGTGTGTGTGTGTGTGTGTGTGTGTCTGTGTGTGTGTGTGTGTGTGTGTGTGCGTGGGTGTGTGGGGTATGGTCTTTCCCCCCCCTCGTGCCACTATTCCCTTGAACATATTTCCTGCTCCATTTATTTCATTTGCATAAAATGACATCACTTAAATACAACTACGTTACAGATAACTATATGCACCCAGTATGCAATGTTATGTATATCCTCTGTCCTTTAGACCCAATACAGGCTCGTTCTAAAGAATGCTACGTTCCTAGAAAACTACTTTTTTCTTTTTAAGCCGACCACAAGAGCATGAAGTTTCCTACACCATCCATTAGAGTACCAGTATATCAGAAAGTAAACACACCCTGCATGAGACTGTGATGATCAAAGCACTAGGAGCCTTCCTGTGGGAACACCCACAACATTCCCACTGACCTCCAAATGAAACTCGCCACATTCTCAGGCAGCACACACATCCACGTCAACACTACCACTGATCACCGCTGAGCTTTACACAACCCCTCAGGACACATCACGTGGCTTATTTTGAGGCTGTTCTTTCATTAAGGTCAAACCTGCTACTGAAAAACAAACCTTTTACCTTCATGTGTATGAATGAGAATTTATGATGAAGAACTTGGTTAGTTTGATAGACCTCTACTATGGCAATAATACTCACCTCGTACAAGGGTGCGTCTCAATCAGTTCCCGAGTTCAGTAGTTCAGGGCACCGATCAGGAAGACGGCCATTTTAAGGTTTGTCTCAATCGCAAAATCCTTCTAGTACACTGGAATGTTTGGTACAGAGAAAAATCCCACAATGCACCAAAAAAAAAACAGGGAGCATTAATGCTCACTATGTTCCCTTACTGGAAATGAACATCACGTTTTCTGAAGCCTCTCAGCTTGAAAAAAAAAAAGACGAACAAACTCTCAGCCAGGGTTCTTACCAGTGCCTGAACTATGTGCACACCATATACTGAGTATACCATAGGGAGCTGAAAGAGACATTGCCCGAGATTGCTGTAAGGATCTACACTCTATGGATAAAAGTATCTGAACACCTGTCTATAAAACCCATATCTGAGCCTGCCACAAAGTTGGAAACACACCACTGCCTAGAATGTCATTAAGATGTCATTTTACTGCAACTGCAACAAAGCGAGCTCCATGAAGACGTGGTGTATTAAGGTTGCTGTGGAGGACAACACAAATCGCCACAGCCACGCTCCAAAATGTAGCTTAAAGCCTTCCCAGAAGAGTGGAGTTTATTATAACTGCCTTATAAAAGGGGAACAACCCAAAATCAAGACCCATGTTTTGGATGGGATTTTCAATATCAAAGTGTCCACATGCTTTTGGCCATATAGTGTATGAAAACAGTGGGGTGAGGTATCACTGGCTACATTTTTGAAAAATTGTTCTGACAACAATTATGGTCATTAGGCTGTGTGTAAACATGGAGATTAAAAGCAATAGCACCAGTAAAACAACGCTGTGGCCCCACTGCTTCTATTGCGATCCTCTGAACTAGGGCTGCAACTAACGATTATTTTCATAATCGATTATTTTGTTAAATTCTTGCACGTACTGCCCATTTCAAATCCCCCCACAACATTTCAATAGGATTCAAATCCGGGCTTTGACTCGGCCATCCCATATCCCTCCATTTCTTCTTTTTGAGCCATTCATTGGTAGATTTGCTCGTGTGCTTAGGATCATTATCCTGTTGAAAGGTCCACTTTCGGTTCAACTTCAACTTTCAGACAGATGGCCTCACATTATCTTCAAGCACTCTTTAATATGATGCAGGGTTCATAGTTGAAATAATGAATGCAAGCTGACCAGTCAGCAAAGCTACCCCAAACCGTAACATTTCCACCACCGTGCTTCACAGTTGGTATGAGGAGCTTCTCCTGAAAAGCTCTTTTTGGTCTGCACCAAACATGTCTGCTGTTACTGTGGCCAAACATCTCTAACTTTGATTCGTCTGTCTAGAGCACATTATTCCACAAGGCCTGGTCTTTGCCTATATGCTCATTGGCAAAGTGCAGTCTTGCAAAAGTTTTTCCTGGAACGCCTCCCATGCAGCGCAAATTTACAATCTCTTTATGATTGTAGAAGCATTCACTTTGACACCAACAGTTGTAAGATCCTTCTAGCAGATCCTGTAATGAAATTCTGGGGTTCCTGGAGATTTCTTTATGCATCAGATGGTCTGATCTTGGGCTGAATTTGCTGGGACGGCCAGTCCTGGACAAATTGGCAGTCGTTTAAAATCTGCGCCATTTGTAGATGATTTTCCTTACAGTGGAATGATGTATTTCAAATCATTTGGAGATCTTTTTAAATCCCCTGCCAGACTCATAGACATCCACAACCTTTTTATGAAGGCCTTACAGAACTCTTTAGCTCTTGGCATGATGACACCACACACCTCAATAACAAGGGGAACCCCAGACAATAGATATGAGAGGTGTATAAATAAGACGGGTTCCACCTGCACTCCCTACGCAGGTTCTAATCACTGGCACTCAATCTTCAACACCTAATTTTATGTATTTGAAGCTGTGATAAATGTAGGGGTGTACTTAGTTCTTCCATGTGACTGATCTGTTTTGTTTTTTTCATTTAAATGGTGAAAATAAAACCAACAATTGTGTACAACAAGAGTGTACCGTAATTTCCGGACTATAAGCCGCTACTTTTTTCACACACTTTGAACACTGCGGCTTAAACAGTGATGCGGCTAATTTATGGATTTTTACGGGCTAACGAGTTTCATGCCGCCAAAACATTTATCCTCGTCACATCGGACCAATGAAATGACCCAACAGGTCACAGTGGACCAATGAAACTGTTCGAATGAAATCTAACGCGCTCACACTACATTCTTCAGATCGGTCGTTTTGCGCTTCATGCACACCCCCTCATCAGGGAAACACACGGAGAAATGCAGATTGGTGACGTCATGTTTCCTCCGTCCGTCATCATGTGTTGTTGAGTCACGTGTGTTTTGGTATTGCCCGCAGCTGTTAGCAGTTTGGCTGGTGTGTTATATATACCGGGAGCCATGACAACTGTTCCACACGCAATTAGATAGAGTTAGAATTAGATTCGCGAATATAGTCGTAGTCTTTGTTCATGCCATGTGTCTTAGTTCTTGTTCATGTTTCCTAAAAGCCATGTCTGAGTTCATGTCAAGGCTAGTTAGCTATATAGCAAGCTTATAGCTTAGCCTGTAGCCTAGTAGCTTATAGCATAGCTTATAGCTTTAGCCGCGTAGTTAGCTTGTAGCATAGCTTATAGCCTAGTAGCAGATAGTAGAGCTTAGAGTTGTATAGACTTAGTTTAGAATATAGATGTAGAAGTGGTTTATAGAGTATAGATGTAGAGTCTTTGTTTCATGTCATAGTTAATGTTTAGGTTAGTTGGTTTATTTAGTTTAGTTCATTTGAGTTGGTCGTGGTCTTGTTTCTCTTAGTCTGCTCTCCTGTTTCGAAATAAAAGCTCCACATAATAACTGCACTTATAAAAAGTTTTTTTTTTTTGATAAAAAAAAAAAAAAAAAAATAAAAACAAAAAAAAAAAAAAAAATAAAAAAAAAAAAAAAAAAAAAAAAAAATTTTTGTTTTTTTTCTTTTTAAAATTAGAGAGTGCGGCTTATATTCAGGTGCGCTCAATAGTCCGAGAATTACGGTACTTATTTATTTTTTCACATGACTGTATACACTAAAAGTAAGTCGTTACAAAAAGGAAAATCCTATTGAGAACTTCCTGAGACAGCAATTTCAGCCAGCTGACCTAGGGTGTGATACCCATTTCCTGTCACGTGTTTAAGGCAAAACTCTTCTAAGCTTACAGAACAGTGCTCAATAAGACATGCACTTGTCCGACTTCCCTTATCCACTAGAGAACAGTAACTGTTAAAGCTGTCAAACAAGTTGGTTTACATGCTTTACAGTGATAGCATTGAGCTGAATTGACTTTTTCACGTTTTGATGTTGTATTGAATTAATTATACATTATATGGCTCTCAGTGTTCAAGTAATATCTCATAAATATAGAGCTACAGACAACATAAGTACAACAGAAGACCATGAAGTAACCCCAGTGCTATAACGGCCCACTGAGGCTCCTGAACGTGCTATGCTGTGTTATAATAACAGCATAAAATCTGCTTATCTTAAACTGCACATGTGGTACACAGACATGTCATTTTAAAGGCTTTCACCCAAGCTGAGAAGGAATTCAGCAAAGAACCAGAAGCAATCTTACAATGTGTAAAGGCCTTCAGCACATAAGCCGTGTGGAGGCCTTACTTGTCCAAATTACACCAAAAAGACTTTGTTTGGAATTCAAGGAATGAATCACGGTTGTGTGTGGAGGAAGTTTGCACCAATTCCTACTACTCTGTTAACATGACTGTTACTGTAAAAAATAAATGTTAACAGAAATATTAAACTCCTTGAATTCACACCCTTGGCATAACCAGCTTTACCCATTTATACCAGGTCATACAGTCATGTATTCACACAATCGAATCCAATGTTTGCTTACAGCTACATGTCGGGGGCCATTTTATCCATGCATACTAAAAGCAGTCCTGTGCCAGAGACCCATGGGCCCTGCCAGAATAGTAAAGATCCATTGCTGCTCCATGACTCATCGAGGCATGACTCCATTACTCTGTACCTCCTTCCTCTAACACCCAACATCTGCTCACCTCTATGCCAAGTCCATCTGATGCTCCTTTCCCTCATCTGGCTAGCCTAGATTGACCCAGACTCCAGCTGGATCTGCTGGGTCATATCCTCTTCTTTCACGTCATTTGAGCACCAACTGTGTCCATGGCAACTTGATGATGCAGGGTTTGGACACAGTCTTCCAACCAGCAGCCCAATGCCTTAACTGTTGAGCTACCAATGTCCACTTAATCAGGGTTCTTACATCAGTCTGAGTGATGATGAGCCCTCTGGGTTGACACTGCGCTCTTGGATTTGTAATCATTAGTTTGTGGCCAGTCTGAGCAACACTGGATAGGATTGAACCATGCTTATTAATCCAAACTGCGTATTGACCAAGAAGTCATTTGTATGACAACTTGATGTGTTGAAAATGACTGAGCATGTACTGAAATGAATGACGCATCTACACAAGTCAAACGTTTTCTCACTTCAAAACACACCTTGTGTCAAGAAGTGTGCGCATTACGCAGTGTTGGAGCAATATAAAATGTACAGAATTCTGCCAGCTTCCATTAGTGTTGGGCATCTCATTTCACCGACACAAGCACTTGATAAAATTCTCATTCTCTGACAGATTATCTGATAAATGTTAGTAATGTTGTACTGCAGTTAGTGACCTGATATTCAGATAAGCCTTGTAAAGAGTTCTGTAGTAGCAGGAGTTGAATGAAATGCTGTTAAGAAATATTTTGAAATAAATATTTTTGGTATATAATATATTTTTCAAATAATCCGAACAATCAATTAATCTACAACGAAAAATCAATAGATTACTCAGTTATTTAACAAATTGTTGGTTGCAGCTATATACACAGTTCAATAGAAATATTTATACTTCAAATTTCGGTATAATACTGTGCTGTGTCACAAATGTCCTTTCATTAGATTATTAAACGGTGTAATTCACCAATAATTACACCTGTGCCAAGATTCAGTATAACTGCGCATTTACTCTTGCGATATTGCTTAAACATAAACAATATATTTAACATTCAAAGGAGACAAATATTTTATATTGTGATATAAAAGTTAATTAAACCCTTTTTTGTTGGTTGCATAAGTATTCACCCCCAATCCCTGAGTCAATATTTCCTAGAACCATTTGGCTGCAATTAGAGCTGCAAGACTTCTGGGATATGACTCAAATATCAGCGCTGCACATCTGGATCCTGATATTTTGTCTATTCCTCTTAGCAAAATAGCTCAAGCACTTGCAGACTGGATGGACTGGGTGTGGCATTTTATCTCTTCTTCCCAGCTTTGTGGAGTGTCCCAGCACCTCCCATCTGAGCAGTGGATCTCTCCAGGTCCTTCAAAGTTACCCCTGGCATATTAGTTGCTTCTCTAATGAATGCCGTGTTTACCCAGTAACTGACTTTTGGTAGACGGCCTCCTCTAAGTGCAGTTGTGCCATTTTTTTAAAAAAAATTATGGATTTAATGGTGCACCGATATGTTCAACATTTGGAATATATTTTTATATTCAAACTCTTGCTTATGCTTTCATGATGCTGTTTGTTTAGGTGTGTTCTCTCACAAACTCTGGGATCTTCCAAGAACAGGTTTATTTATAATGAGAATCATGTAACTTAAACTCCATCAAGATTCATGCTAATAAAAAATTTGAAAACAAAAAAAAAATTAAAAAAAAAAAAAAAAAAAAAAAAAAAAAAAATTTTTTTTTTATAGCAAAAAAAATAAAAAAAAATTTTTTTTTTAATAATTTTGTAAAATATACTGCAACACCTTTCAACATTATGGGCTATTTTGTAATAATTCAGAACACAGTACATGATCAAAAGTTTGTGGACACCTGACCATCACACCCAAATCTACACCAAAGAACATTCTCTAGATTTAGTCCGTCATAATAACCTCCATTCTACTCAGAAGGTTTTCCACTAGATTTTGGGGCGTGGCAGTGTGGATTTGTGTTCATTCAGCTACAAGAGCATTACTGAGATCAGACACTGATGTCGAGGAGACTCCAGGTCCAGTTCATCCCAGAGGTGTTCAGTGAGGTCGAGGTCAGGGCTCTGTGCGGGACACTCGAGTTCTTCCACTCCAACGATTTACTTAACGCACCATGGAGTCTTCATGGAGCTCGCTTTGGGTACAAGAGCACTGTCATCATCACAGGTTTAGGTTCCTCTTAGATCCGGTAAAGGGGAACTATAATGCTAAAGTATTTTAGGTTCCTCTTAGATGTTGTAAAGGGAAACTATAATGCTTCAGCATAGAAAAACGTTCTTTCCGGTAACAATTTGGTGAAAACGGACATATGGGTGTGATGCTCGGGTGTCCACATACTTTTGGCCATAAAGCGTATGTCCCAATTGAATCCATTTGAGTTCCAGGTTGTAACACGACACAAGGCCACACCTCCTGTACTCCACACACTACACATGAAATACCTCTGTCAGGTTAGGTATGTGGTAAATATGAAGACTGACAGGTGGTTAGTGATAGGTGGGCCTGTGGGCTTCAGTAACCGAGAGATCATTCATTCTGCCTCTTAACGACAGGGAATACATCATCATCATCATCATCATAATAATAATAATAATAATAATAATAATGGGACCTTGTCATAAGCTGCTGTGTGTAAAATAACCATGAGGAGTGTTCCTGCTTCCTAAAGAGGATTTAAACCTGGAGTGAAATCGGGTTACTGATCTCACCACTACCGCAAACAGCGCTCATCAGAAATAGACATTTTATTATTATTATTATTATTATTATCATTATTATTATTAGTGGTATTATTAAAAATGGCCTGTTTTTCCTTCGCCAGATGTGTTAGTAAAAGTGCCACCACTGCTCTGTAGAAAGCAGAAGAACTCACCCTCACTCTGTTACAGAGTCCAGCAGAAATCCCGAGATCCCCGACACACAACGGCGCGCTGTCACTTCATCACAAACACCCAACAACGAGTCTGATCTAAATCAACATCAACATCAACAACAACAACAACAACAACAACAACAACAACCGCAGCAGCAGCAGCAGTAAAGCCTCGGCGCTGGTAATGGGTCTCAGAGTGGCGTTAACATCCCGGCATTAAGACGCTCGCAGCGGTGAGACCGAGGCCGTGTTTCTCACGCAGTGTCCAGTACATTCCCAAGCGCGCGCACACACACACACGCGCGCACACACACACTCTCTCTCTCTCTCTCTCTCTCACACACACACACACACACACACACACACACACAGGAACAGCTCGGGTAAGTTTCTCTGCCTGCTTGCTGCCGGTAATTCTGTCTCGAGACACGGAGCCCCGCCCTTAGCGACTGAGTATCGCTGCGTCGAGCGAGGAGGCTTGACGGAACCACGAGCCAATCAGAGACCAGCTGGGCGGGGCATCATCGTGGCACGGTACCCGGTATGCGGGCGTGACTAAGCAGGACGTTTCGATTTGAACAGTTAAAGAGACATAGCGGCTTTCAGTGGTCGACCTCTGTCTGAGGACTCACCTGTACAATAAAGCACATCTGACCTGTTAGTAATATCTGACCTGTTAGTAATATCTGACCTGTTAGTAATATCTGACCTGTTAGTAATATCAGACCTGTTAGTAATATCTGACCTGTTAGTAATATCTGACCTGTTAGTAATATCTGACCTGTTAGTAATATCAGACCTGTTAGTAATATCAGACCTGTATCTTACAACGACGTGTCTGGTATTTTATATGCAGTAGGACTGTAAATCAGTGACTTTTGACTGGGATTTCGGTTAAAAGCATGAAATAAGGTCTGTGGTGAACACTAGCTCAAAATATTTTTATTCTAGTACAGAAAATACTCCAGGGAAACCCCACTCATGATGTTTTTGAAGCTTTTACATGTATTGAAAAAGGTGGTTGCTAACAAGTCGCTACGGACTAGTACTACGGACTATGGACTACGGACTAGTACTACGTACTACGGACTAGTACTATGGACTACGGACTACGGACTAGTACTACGGACTACGTACTATGGACTACGGACTAGTACTACGGACAACGTACTACGGACTAGTACTATGGACAACGTACTACGGACTAGTACTATGGACTACGGACTACGTACTATGGACTAGTACTACGGACAACGTACTACGGACTAGTACTATGGACTACGGACTACGTACTATGGACTAGTACTACGGACTATGTACTACGGACTAGTACTACGGACTACGGACTACGGACTAGTACTACGGACTACATACTACGGACTAGTACTACGTACTACGGACTACGGACTGCGGACTAGTACTACGGACTGCGGACTAGTACTACGGACTGCGGACTAGTACTACCGACTACGGACTACGGACTACGTACTACGGACTACGTACTAGTACTACGGACTACGTACTACGGACTAGTACTACGGACTACGGACTAGTACTACGGACTAGTACTACGCACTACGGACTACGGACTACGGACTAGTACTGCGGACTACGTACTACGGACTAGTACTACGGACTACGGACTACGTACTACGGACTACGGACTACGGACTACGTACTACGGACTAGTACTACGGACTACATA
The DNA here is from genome assembly GCA_012411365.1 of Ameiurus melas. NCBI lineage: Eukaryota > Metazoa > Chordata > Actinopteri > Siluriformes > Ictaluridae > Ameiurus > Ameiurus melas. The sequence continues at coordinate 27,226,236 of CM022769.1, read as the reverse complement.
CTACGGACTACGGACTACGTACTACGGACTAGTACTACGGACTAGTATTACGGACTACGGACTACGGACTAGTACTACGTCAGGACATTAAACGTCATCACGCAGAACAGGAAAAATTCATATTCACTCGTGTTCTTGCTGTTTTTATATTGGGCAGTTTATAAATTTGTAGTTTTATGGAAAATGTTTTTAAATCAAGTTTGGAAAAGTTGTCAGAAGCTCATGATGGTGAAGTTGAAGTCGAGCGGCCGTGGTGTATTTCGTTTATAGCGTACAGTTAGCTTTTTGTTTCGGCCGATTGTATTTAGGCTTCAAACTTCATTTTTTGTTGAAGTTGTGTTCATATGTGAAAAATGATCGTTATTGATGGGTACACAAACAAAGTGGGCATGGTCCTTTAAAAGTCTGTGACGGCACCTAAAAGGTTTTAAATAGGGACATTCTAAAATGCTTAACGTGAAAAGTGCTTATCTTATCTACTGCTAAGACTACTGCACCGTAATCCAGAATTTTACGTTACGTTCCTCCCATAGAAACCCACTAGAAAGAAAATGCTAAACGTGACTTAATGCATTAAGACAATGATATTAAAAGACCAAATTCCATATACGCCTTATTAATAAAACATACTATGTACAGGCAAGCGGATAAACCCAGAATCTGAAAACAATGTGCCAAGGTTCACGTTAAGTACATTTAATATCACTGTCTTAAAGCATTATGTCACGTTGAGTTTTCTTTATAATGGTTTTCTCTGGGGAGAAAACGGTGCCATTGTCTTAGCAGTAGATAGTGTTTATGACATGAGAAAGGTGAGAGAATAATGGTCGTTGTTCACAGTGTAGTGTTAATAAAGTTTACATTTTTTTAAATTTTGTTATTAAAGAGTGCTTAGAAGAGTTAGTTGTGCTATAAACAGCAGGCCCACAACTTTCAAACAAGTCCTTATACCACATTTTGTGACGTATCACACCACATATCCATTTGAAATGCAGACATTTTTCACTTACTGTTAATCCTAGGCGTCAACTAAGTAGTTGATATCTAGGTGGGAACGGGCAAAAATAAACAGAACTCTGAGTGTTATATATGGAAACACTGAGGGTTAAAAAAAACGAAGCAGAAATACTAGCAGGCCTCTGAATGTTAAAACACTCAAGCTCTCAGTGGGCTGCGTACACAAACATGTCCGCATTATAGTCCAAGTTCAAGTTCAAGTGGCTTTTTATTGTCATTTCAACCATATAGAGCTGGTACAGTACACAGAGAAACGAAACCACGTTCCTCCGGGGCCACGGTGCTTCTTAAAACCCCACACGAACCACATGAGACGACACAGAACTAAATAAGATCTACACATTTCCACATAAAGTGCACGTGCAAACGTGTGCTAACAACACAGAACAGTACAGTACTACTAAATCAGGACAATAGATACAGTACGTGACAGCGTAGCGCCGAACAGTACACAGTTCTACTGTGGAAGTGTCTGATATAACAGGTAGTGCAAATATGGACATAGCAGTTGTTATAGTAGCAGCCAGGTAAAGTGTATAATAGTGACAAGAAATTAAATACGCTATTTTTGTAAGTACAGTAGCAGAAAAAATGCAATAGAGTCAATACAGGAATGTGCAAATATTGCAATGGGAGTGGAATTTACCCCAGTTTCTGTGTTTCCGGTTCATTCACTACAGTTGTGATTACAGTATTTTATCAGATTTGTCTGAAAGAACTCCCGAACGTAAATATCAATGACGTTTGTCAGATATGTCAGAATGCTTGCGAAGCCCCTTCTAGCAGATGGAAGAAAGGCTTCGTCATAAATACACATTTATGATGGTAAGATAATACCTATTAACAGAAGCAAACACACAAGCTAACATTAGCCCACTCAGTTTTGTAGCTTGTGCTGTTGCTAACATGGTGCCTTCATTTGAAACTGGATACCAACCATGATATTAAAAATTTAATTATGTGTGCTATTATTACGTTTTAACCCACATGCTATAAAGGTAAATATTACTAATTCATGTTAGCAGGGGCATAGCCAGACCTTTTACAATGGAGTGGCCATATTAGACCCAGTGATTCTATTGGGGTGGCAGTCGGTGGTGAGACAAAACTCTAATCTGCATCTGTAGAAAATTACATCATGTGACTTCCCCTGTCCTCATCAAACATAAAAAGCCCACAACTATAGTACGCAACATTTGTTTGTTGTCTGTCAAGCTACAGTATATAAAATTCATAGCTAACATAGGTCACGACATGGACAATAATGAAAAAACCAACAAAGTTTCCCAGAGATGTCGTGGTGAGAGGTCCATTGTTATTCAAACTAGCCCATCACAGCGACATTTACCAAGTCCTTTGGTTTCAAATCATGACCTTGATTAGTGCACTGATAATAATAATCATAATAATATCTTACTGAGGTGGCCAGAAGTGACTGTTCTTCAAACTAGCCATTCCATCGCCATATCATCAGCACGTAAATGTATGCTTAGTGAATTATTATTTTTAATAATAATAACATTTCATTCAAAGAGCCGTGGCACTGCACATTTTGGGTTAGTACTGATTCCACATACTATATAGCGTGGGCTCATATCAGCTGCATTGCAGCTTTCTTCAAACAATTCAATACGCGCAAAAAGATGCCACGTCGTGATATACAGTGCAGAAGCATTACAGTAGAGCCTTACTACTGGTATTGAAAATAGATTTCTTAATGAAAACAGATTTGTTCTTTGTAATTACTATGCAAGTTATATAAAATGCCAGGTGCATTTAGGAACTCATCCATAAATACAATGATACGGAAGATGTGAATCACAAAATCCTCTCATTCGATCAAATATCTCAATGCTGATCAATCTCAAACATGATAAACAGGATTACAGCTTAAAATAACAGTGTTTATGGGGAAACGGCAATGCGAGTCTAAATAAGTGTATGAGATAAGGTTTATGCTAAATTGCAGATTCACTCTGACTAGACACTGATCCATTCCTATGATGTTAAAGTGTTTCTTTCCTGAGACACTGAAGAAAAGAAGCCAGAAAGGTTGCTACTTCATTAAGTAAGAAGACATTACCTAAAACAAAGATAAATATCAGAGTTCCACGAATTCCATTTAAATGTTCTTATTGCATAGATGAGATTCCTATTATATTTGCTCCCAGGGAGTTTTCAGAGTGCATTCCGTATTCATCTAAATTCATGGTCATTGTCACGAATGGGAGGTTGAGGCAGAAGCAATCGCAGATTTTAAACATTTAATAACAAACAAACAGACTATGAAACAAAGACAACTTGGCGAAAACTCTGTGGCATGAGACAAAGACACTGACAAACAACGTGAGTCTAAGACAACAAAAGACAAGGAGAGAGTGCAGACAAAGACTATAGATACACATGAGTGCTCATTAATAAAAACGTGAATCAGGTGCAGTTGTGGTGCATGTGGTCATGTGGTGCAGTGCAGTGGCTGATGGGAAATGGAGTCCAGATCTCCCTGATATGTGACAGTCGTGCACTTGAACCATGGGCCTTTCTCTACAGCTGAGAGAATGAAGTAAATAGTTAGCTTTTTATTTGTTGTGTCATTATTAACAATTTGTTTCTAAATAACCCAACACGATAGCAGTCCCACCTCACAGCTCTGGGGTCTCTGGTTGAATCTTAAGCTCAGGTTATTAGATTTATCAATTGAATACTGTATGTCTGTACGTTGATGGATCGCGCCATGTTGATTTGATGTCACTCTGTAAATGGAGTAGGTGATTTTAATGGAGAAGACTACCCCGAGTTGATGAGTCAAACACATCGAGTCGAATATACTGTAGAATAAATTGCTCCTGGGTGTCAATGTGTGTGCGTGGTGCCCTGTGATGTTCTGGCATTCCACTGAAGGTGTATTCCTGCTTCATGCTAAGTGCTGTGGAGTTAAATACTTTTTATTTAGTGTTTATTCGTGGTCTTTTCAGTTTAATAGACTTTTTCCATTAATTTCCAACACGTGTACTAGACTCAATATTATTGGGAAATGCTCTTATTTCATGAAGAAGAAAAAAAAACAAACAGGCTCTTCAGATATTTTCCTACGTTCCTATCTGTGGAGGGATCTTAATGTTAAAGGATTTTTTGGCCGAAGGGTTTATGACTTGAGAGGTGCTGACACGGTCAGACTCCAGGTGGACTTCAGCTTGGTTCACTGCTCTCCTCTTTAACGCACTTGACTAATAAGTAATGATAATTCAGCAAGCGAGTGCAATAGATTTCACTGCACACTTAAAGCTGTCTAATAAGCTCTCGAGGACTATAACATGGTCCACAAGTAAGGAATTAATTCTGAGGTGCTGCCATGGGAAATAAAGTGTTGAGGCCTGGGTGCAGGTTCTGACGAGCCTTCAATAGCAAATCTGGGAGAACACTCAAGTTCCTGTGAAACCCCATCAATCAGGCAGAGATAAAAAGCTGTGAAAACCAGGACTGTGTTTTGCAGAGGAAAAGAACCTAATGGCCAATAAAGTGTTTCCTTTGCTGCTAACTGTGCAGAAAATCATGCAAGCTACTTACAGCTCGAGACTAGGGGGCATTAAGATGGCATTAGGTTGAAAAGGAAAACTGTGGCTGTGCTATCATACTTGTTTGGATAAACAAACACAAAACGAGGAAGAAATCAAACCTGTAAAAGCAGTACTTCATCCTTAAGGTTAAGCTAGAATATTGTGAAAAGCTGACACATTCGGTCATTTCTATTATATTTCGAAATGTGCTCTCGTGGAAATAAAGTAGAAGCCCTAACTGACATAACACAGGAAAAAAGTAACATGAAAACACGACGTGTGAAAAATTCCACTTGAATTGAATTTTAGCCTGAATGTAAATCTTTGGCCTCAACTGTACAGGCCAATATCAAATCTCCTCTTTATCGATAAGATCCTATACAAATGTTGTATTACAGCAGTTAGGCTCATATCTGTATAGGAATCCCATTCACTGTATGAAACCTGTGCACATTCCACAAGTAGCTGTATTATGAAGCTCGTATATACTGTAAGCTCCTGTGGTTTCTACTACCATTTGAGGATTGTCAGTCAGACACTAGTTACAGAAAGATAAATCAAACATTGATAAAAAAAAAAAACTTAATATCTGCCTGGAACATTCCTGGAACATTTACAGGTTGACAGAGATACAAACAGTGGATTAAAGATTGAGGAAATAGTTATGTGTCTGTTGTACAGCTTTTCAGAAGCACAGCTTGCCAATCTGATAACTAAATAATAAGAGAAACACCATCCTCTGACTATTGTAGTGTGTACGTGATTAACATGTTAGCATAACCAACGACAGCCGATTCCAAGGATGAAAATATTTGATTTGTTCATGCATAGATTCTGTAAACACAGCCGTCTGTCAGCACATATTCAGGTTCTCTCTCGGGAACAGGAAAGCCTGGAGACAGATCGGCATTGTGGCTTGCCTGTGCAAACGAATCAATGCATACCATAAATGTGACATTCTTTATTCATGTCACAGCGTCGCCAGCATGTTACAAAAAAACAAAACATCAACAACAACGATCCAGAGTTATGTTATTGTATGTCTTCAACTTTCATGCAACTGTTGTCTCATGTGTCACAGTAAACATCATCTACTGTGCTTCAGCTGCTGTCACTGAATATGGCAGAGATGTTTTCCTTCCTACCACCTGTGCAGATAAATGAATAGACGTTAGCAGAGCTGACAGCTGTTTCTGCTCAGGTAAGGGCTTTATACTACCTGTCGTGAAATACCTGCAGTAATCCCATCTCTCCCTCTTCCCTGCAGAACCTCACATAACACGATGTCACATCTATTGATCTGGGCCTAAATAATAAATAATAACAGGGCGGGTCTCACCAATTTCTATGAACAATCAAATAATGTCAAGTGACAAAAAGAAGAACAAAAAAAGCAACAGATTTCAATATGGAGTCCAACCCAAATCGGTGGAGGGGTGATGGTTTTGTTTTGCAGCCACAGCACCTGGGAAACTTGCAGTCACCGAGACAACGATGAAGTCCACGTTATGCCAGAATATTCTTGAGGCAATTGTGAAGCCACGATAAGAACACGGTTTGTCATGAGATTAATGCTTTGTGCCCCACTCTGTTGCACACTGCAGAACAGTTTGAGAGAATACTGTAAAAAAAAATTACAAGAAACCCCAGACAAGTTTTCCATGTATAACCTTTGACTATTAAAACACATACATAAAATTGATATGAATATTAGCGTCGCAATAGGCTGTAGCAGACACATTGGCCGAAATTGTTCATTCTGTGCTTGGTGACCAGCTTAGTAAACTAAAGCCAATGATACTGTATTATAGTATGTTCATAATATCAACGGAGGAACAGAAGCACTTTAGAACTAATCTTTGTGTTTATTCATATTCACAATCAACATTTTTCACTGTGCTTAGTGGTTAGCACATTTGCCTCACACCTTCAGGGTCCGGGGTTTGAGTCCTCCCCCAGTCCAAACACATGCATGGTAGGCTGATTGGTGTGTCTGAAGTGTCCGTAGTGTACGAATGGGTGTGTGAGTGTGATGGACTGTTGTGCCCGATGCTCCTTGGGATAGGCTCCAGGATCCCCATGACCCTAAAAAGGATAAGAGGTAGAAGATGGATGGATGTTTCACTGTTTCTTTTGAGATAAAAAAGAACAGAGAGCCCTTGTGTAAATCATCTGCCATTATTGACTTTTTTTTTTTTCTTATAGTATCACTGGAGATAATGGCTGACTGTTTAATTCTATGCAATACAAAATGATTACATCTTTATAAAATGTGCATCGATTGCAACACATGCTTGTGAGCATGGAAATGAGTGAGTGAGTCTTTTCTATCTCAGTGATGCCACCTTTTGCTGCTAAAGAACTTCAAGGGTGCAGTCTGGTATTCAAGGACCACCATTTGCTGGGACTATAAAGATGATTTTCAGGTACAAATAATCATATAGACGAAGAGAAAATTCATAAATGAATCAATAAATAAACAGACGGTTGGGGACGTTATGCTAGGATCCTCTTGTCAGCTGACAGAGCTATCAAGTTAAAATTAGAAGAGGTTCACTGAGGCAACCAGAGCAGACTGTGTCGGAGAAAAACACTCCCACACTCTCTAGAATCTGACCTCATATTTCACAGCAAAAAATTCAGAATCCGGTGGGCAATGCAGCATGTATCATTTAAACAGGTCCCACTGCAAATAATGATGTCTTAGCAAGTGTATCCTACTATACAATTAGAATACACCAAATATAAGATTATTATACCTATTTCTAAACATTTGTACTAGTTTCAAGCTTGAAAAGGTCTTGTTCTACTGGTAATAGAATGAGATCATTTTTGCTTATTTTAAGAATTTATTTCTAGAAAGAAGCACAACTATCTGCCACTAGAATAAGACAATGTAACGTTTAGAAAGTAAAAGCTAAAAGAAGGCCAATTTGGTTTATTGTAATCTTATAATAGGAAACACTATGTCGATATACAAAGTACAAGATCACTGACATTATTCAGGATATTTTCACTTACTAAGATGTCTTTGTTTCTGTTTTTTTCAAAGGAAACAGAGTGACTCAAAGAGGAAACGCTGACTGGCTGTGGATCAGGTGGTAGAGCGGGTTGTCCACTAATCATAGTGTTGGCGGTTTGATTCCCAGCCCACAAGACTCCACATGCCGAAGTGTCCTTGGGCAAGACACCGAACCCCAAGTTGCTCCCGATGGCAAGCTAGCGCCTTGCATTAGTGTGTGTGTGTGTGTGAAAGAGAAACTGTGTAAAGCGCTTTGTAGAACCGCTAAAGTATAAAAAGTGCTATATAAGTGCAGACCATGTTTTGTTTTGTTTTTTTAATCCCGCAGGACATTTGAAGGAGACATTTGCAGGCTCTGTAGAGCAAAACAGTGAAGTTGTGTATGAAATATAAGGAACTAGGATTCTCTTCCCTGCTTCTGCCCTATGGTGTGTACTGTTCTGCAGGTGCTGTATGGTAATAAGAGAGGGCAGCCACCTGTCTGTGTAAATTATTTACAGTGGGGGAATTTTGTACGTTTGCCCACTGATAAAGAAATGATCAGTCTATAATTTTAATGGTAGGTTTATTTGAACAGTGAGAGACAGAATAACAACAAAAACATCCAGAAAAACACGTCAAAAATGTTATAAATTGATTTGCATTTTAATGAGGGAAATAAGTATTTGACCCCCTCTCAATCAGAAAGATTTCTGGCTCCCAGGTGTCTTTTATACAGGTAACGAGCTGAGATTAGGAGCACACTCTTAAAGGGAGAACTCCTAATCTCAGCTTGTTACCTGTATAAAAGACACCTGTCCACAGAAGCAATCAATCAATCAGATTCCAAACTCTCCACCATGGCCAAGACCAAAGAGATCTCCAAGGATGTCAGGGACAGGATTGTAGACCTACACAAGTCTGGAATGGGCTACAAGACCATCACCAAGCAGCTTGGTGAGAAGGTGACAACAGTTGGTGATTATTCGCAAATGGAAGAAACACAAAAGAACTGTCAATCTCCCTCGGCCTGGGGCTCCATGCAAGATCTCACCTCGTGGAGTTGCAATGATCATGAGAACAGTGAGGAATCAGCCCAGAAATACACGGGAGGATCTTGACAATGATCTCAAGGCAGCTGGGACCATCATCACCAAGAAAACAATTGGTAACACACTACGCCGTGAAGGACTGAAATCCTGCAGTGCCCACAAGGTCCCCCTGCTCAAGAAAGCACATATACATGACTGTCTGAAGTTTACCAATGAACATCTGAATGATTCAGAGGACAACTGGGTGAAAGTGTTGAGGTCAGATGAGACCAAAATGGAGCTCTTTGGCATCAACTCAACTCGCCGTGTTTGGAGGAGGAATGCTGCCTATGACCCCAAGAACACCATCCTCACCGTCAAACATGGAGGTGGAAACATTATGCTTTGGGGGTGTTTTTCTGCTAAGGGGACAGGACAACTTCACCGCATCAAAGGGACGATGGACGGGGCCATGTACCGTCAAATCTTGGGTGAGAACCTCCTTCCCTCAGCCAGGGCATTGAAAATGGGTCGTGGATGGGTATTCCAGCATGACAATAACCCAAAACACACGGCCAAGGAGTGGCTCAAGAAGAAGTACAGTAGATTCCTGGGCGGCTGTGGCGCAGTTGGTAGAGCGGGTTGTCCACTAATCGTAGGGTTGGCGGTTTGATTCCCGGCCCGGGTGACTCCACATGCCGAAGTGTCCTTGGGCAAGACACTGAACCCCAAGTTGTTCCTGACGGCAAGGCAGCTCTGCTACCATTGGTGCGTGCGCGTGCGTGTAATGAGTGTAAAGCGCTTTGGATAAAAAAAAGACAGAGACCTAGCCAGTCTCCAGACCTTAATCCCACAGATTCCATCTGTGGAGGGAGCTGAAGGTTCGAGTTACCAAACGTCAGCCTCGAAACCTTAATGACTTTGAGAAGATCTACAACAGTGTACAGTGGTACAAAATCCCTCCTGAGATGTGTGCAAACCTGGTGGCCAACTACAAGAAACGTCTGACCTCTGTGATCGCCAACAAGGGTTTTGTCACCAAGTACTAAGTCATGTTTTACAGAGGGGTCAAATACTTATTTCCCTCATTAACATGCAAATCAATTTATAATATTTCTGACATGCGTTTTTCTGGATGTTTTTGTTGTTATTCTGTCTCTCACTGTTCAAATAAATCTACCATTAAAATTATAGACTGATCATTTCTTTATCAGTGGGCAAACGTACAAAATCAGCAGGGGGTCAAATACTTTTTCCCCTCACTGTAGTGGGTAAATCATTACAGATCATGCCTTTTGAAAGCTGTGTAAAGTGAGCTAGACGACAGACACCTACAATGACGACTAGAATTTTTCTAACTTCTGGCTCCCACTACCCATCAGTCCCCACATACATACAGTCCCCTCTGATAGTATTGGAACAGCAAGGCCAATTCTATTGTTTTTTTCGCTATACATTGAAGATCTTTGGGTTTAAAATCAAAGGATGAATATGAGACGATAGATCAGAATATCACCTTTCATTTTTTTATTTTAAAATTTCCGCCGGGTGGTGGTGGCGTTGTTGTGGGCGGGTTGCGCCCCCATGCGGGGGGGGGTTGGCGGTTCGATTCCCGGCCCGGGTGACTCCACATGCCGAAGTGTCCTTGGGCAAGACACTGAACCCCAAGTTGCTCCTGATGGCAAGTTAGCGCCTTGCATGGCAGCTCTGCTACCGTTTGTGTGAGAATGAGACACAGTTTTGGATAAAAGCGCTATATAAGTGCACATTTACATCTAGATGAGTTAAACAATTTAGAATGCACCTTTTTTTTCAGGTGATAAAAAAATATTGGAAAACATGACCGATAGGTGTTTCTTGCTGCCCAGGTGTAAACTGATTATTTAAAGAATTAATATCTCTGAATGTCTACTAGGTCTACTAGCCCTAGGTGTCACCTGTGAAGACTGCATTTGCTGTTAAAAAGGATAAAATAACATGAAGACCAGAGAGCTGTCTATGGGAGAAAAGCAAGGCATTTTGAAGCTGAGAAAAGAGGAAAAATCTATCAGAGCCATTGCACAATTATTGGGTATAGCCCAACTTTCCTTCCAGGATTGACAGACATTTTTGATGGGTCATCTACCAAATTCATTCCTTCCATTTAGAAGAGACAGACATTTCTGCCTTGACAAAATTATGCTCTTTAAATGAAAGTGCACTATGTACTGTACAGTGAACACAGTGTTACTGAAGCATTTTGGGATGCAGCATGAAGATCAGAGTTTTGACTTACAAGGTTAATTCTGATGGCTCGATGTTCCAGATAAATGATGGTGGCCTGTGTCCGAGCCCCTTCCATTCAGCTGACATGCACATGAAAGCAAGCCAAGGCATCATAACACTGACTTCATCATGAGCAATAGTCATATGAGCTAGTCAGCAAACTATCCCGATCTTCTACTACCAGTCATGCCAGCAGAGCTTGTGTATCTGACTCTGGTCTGGCCAGCTGCTACCCTCGTGCCAACTGGCACAAGGAGCCACATTCTAATGTTGACAATTGTCAGCATGTATAGAAGGTTAAATGAACTGAAATGAACCTAAAGGATGCAGTGTCAGATATTTGGGTAAATTAACAATAGCACATATTTGTCAAGAGCTGTTCTAACATAGAGAATAACTCAACCAAGTAACACAAGCTTGCAATTCTTAAATGTGTAGCCAAGAAAAACTGTTTGTAAAATAACAGTTCAAAATAGACTTCATGTCAAAAACTAAAATGAATTTCCTGGTTATAGTAGAGAAATGATTTATAATCGCACTATCCGGTGTCACCCAGATGAGGACGGGTTCCTTTTTGAGTCTGATACCTTTCAAAGTTTCTTCCTCATATTGTCCTAGGGAGTTTTACCTCACCACTGTCACCCCTGGCCTGCTCATTAGGGATAAATTTATACATTTCAAATTTATAACCTGAATTTATATATTTCTGTAAAGCTGCTTTCTGACAATGTCCATTGTTAAAAGTGCTATTGAATTGAACTGAATTGAAAATCAGAATGGCCTACAATATTGTGGAGGTTCCGCCGATGACCTGTAGCACTATTATCAAGCTGTACAGGAGTGCTCCATGAACAGCTGGCAAGAATTACTACAGGACAGTTACCACAGCCCAGCCAGATAGTTTATGCTACCCTTGAGTTACTTAAACATATCACTTTACCCATTAGCAGGCAGCCATGTGCCCTCTGCCTATTTCTGCCACCATTACGTGTTAACCAACAATCTCAGAACATACAAGTGTAACAGGAAAGGCTCTTGATGGCTAATCCATTCCAGAAACACTCCTGTTTAATAGAACCAGATCTGCACTACACTTTGCTTTTGCACACACATGCAGTCTCATATCTACTGTATATAATGTATTGTTGTAAAGATTAATGCCTCTGTGGATCTGTAATAAATAAACCATTAAAGATTATGGTTAACCTGTAAAGAATTATTAGTCTTCACAAGGGTGTAAGCACCTAGAAAGGTAACAGGTGAGATGATAATAAATGTGATGTTTCCGAATGTAGAGGACAAGTGTGATAAATGCCATGGCTCTCCCTGTCATCTTGGCCATATGTTTTTCTTCTGCCCTGATCTCCATGGTTTTTGGTCTGGTTTTTTTTACCATCATGTCCACTATTCTCAAGGTAGATTTAAAGACTTGTCCATTGATTGCGATATTTGGGATTCCCCAAGCTTCAATTCCTTTGAGCTCGATACAAAAGGATGTTATTGCTTACAAAAGGATGTAAGACGTTCCCTACTGTTACATTGGAAGTCTGCTAAATACCCATCTATCTCCCAGTGGATAAAGGACGTGATGATTTTTCTGAAACTCGAGAAAATACGATATACGATGAATGGATGTACAGATAAGTTTTTTCATAAATGGCATCCCTTTATTGCCTACTTTATGGAGTTACAGACACTACCCACTTAAAGGTTGGTGCCTGTTGTTGAATTTTATAATATCTCTATAACCAGCGACAGTTAATGGGTAGCCACGATGAGCCGGAGGGGCGGGTTGTGGGTTCAATTTTGTTTTCCTTTGTATAAAAAGAAAAAAATCTGTGAATATTTACTGCTGTTGCTCATTTTGTATTTTTGGGAAATGGTGCGGAGGACAGAACAGAAAAGGCGATTTAGATAGGCTTAGCAGTTCAACAGAAATGTTCATCAGAAATGTTTCACAAAAACGAAATGTAGAAATGTTATGAAGAAATGTTTAGCAGAACTGGTTTAGCAAAAATTGTAGAAATGTAGAAATGTTCTGTAGAAATGTTCATCAGAAGTTCAGCAGAAATGTTCAATAAAAATGAAACATAAAAAAAATAATAAATAAATGTGAGCACACTGTAAATACCAGCGCATCTTTTCTTTCTGTTCAACAACAACAACAACAACAACAACAACAACATATTGCCAGACACATTAAAGACTTGGAAGGGTTTCAACAGGGTCTTTTGAAAGAGGCATGAAACGGCTTTGCCCTCTCTGTTCTTCACTCTTGTTCATCTTCCCATGTGAGGAGGTCCTCTGGGAGGGGAACCAGCGGCTTGTACAGGCAGCAAGCCAAGTATTTAGAAGTCACTCTGCTGCTGTTGGTGACAGACTGAAAGTGACTGCAGAGTGAACAGTTCAGTTAAAGCTCATAAGTGTTGGCTGCCAATTTACTAGTTCTGCAACAACTAATCGATCAAATCGAATTCATTTCATTATGGATTAGTGTGGACTATGACAGTGACGTCACGTCACAACGGTGAAAAACGCACTTCTATGAATAAAACCCATCTGAAAAACAGCAGAGGTCACAGAGTGAGCTGCAATTTAGTATGAACAATGTAGTATGAGACATACACAAAAACAGAAGAAACCAGGATGGGGCAAATACTTTTTCACAGCATTGGTTTATTTATATATATATATAAAACCATGTCTCATACTAAATTGTTTCAGAAATGAAAACAAAGGCAGCCTGAGTAAACACAAAATACAGTTTTTAAATGAAAATGTTATTTATCGAAGCAAAAAAAGTTCTCCAATACCAACTGGGCCTGTGTGAAAATGTATTTGCCCCCGTAGTTACTAATTCCACAAACCTATGAAACTGCATTCATAATGGTGTTCAGCTGAACCCCATACAACCAGGCTTGATTACTGCAAACCCTGCTCAGTAAATATCCTGACAGGCTTTATTATGTGAGCAGTTGAGTCATGGTTCTCATGGTAACGGTGTTCCGACAAGCACTCAAGTCGCGGTCCCTTTAACAATCCCACAATTCTTTGCCAGATTAACGCGGAAGAATAACACTGAGTTCAGGCGAGAACCGGAAGTCAGAAGAAGCGCTTGGTCGGGAGAGTGTAGAGTAAACGTGTGTGGAGCTGAAGGAAGTGTAGATAGATATCACAGCATGGGTCAGTCTGCCGCTGTGTTCCGGAAGTGTTGTTAACTGAGCACGTGGATAATTCTCGGGTCATGTCCACTCTGAAGAGGAAGTTATTATTAAAGACTAATGTTTGTGAACCAGTAATGAAGCGACTCCGTCAGCCAGGTGGTGGAGGTGGAGGCGGAGGCGGAGACAGAGGGAGTGACAGAGGCGGAGACAGAGGCGGAGACAGAGGGAGTGACAGAGGCGGAGGGAGTGACGGAGGCGGAGACAGAGGGAGTGACAGAGGCGGAGACAGAGGGAGTGACAGAGGCGGAGACAGAGGAAGTGACAGAGGCGGAGACAGAGGGAGTGACAGAGGCGGAGACAGAGGGAGTGACAGAGGCAGAGACAGAGGGAGTGACAGAGGCGGAGACAGAGGGAGTGACAGAGGCGGAGGCGGAGACAGAGGGAGTGACAGAGGCGGAGACAGAGGGAGTGACAGAGGCGGAGGCGGAGACAGAGGCGGAGACAGAGGGAGTGACAGAGGCGGAGACAGAGGCGGAGACAGAGGGAGTGACAGAGGCGGAGACAGAGGGAGTGACAGAGGCGGAGGCGGAGACAGAGGGAGTGACAGAGGCGGAGACAGAGGGAGTGACAGAGGCGGAGGCGGAGACAGAGGCGGAGACAGAGGGAGAGGCATGGATGAAGAAGACCCGACCTGCAGTCAGTACTTTCCCAGTAAAGCTGAGACTGGGCCCAGACTGAGATCCGCCTTCTTTATCCAGCCATGTGTTGATTTAGCCAAAGCCCTTTTGGGTAAGGTAAGTGTTGAGCTTAATAACCAACTCCCTGGTTAAATGGTTAAAACTAGGCTTGTAGGATTCAACACTGGGACTGATGGTAATTCTGTAGCTTTAAAAAAAAAAATTATTTAAAATGTATTTATTTTTTTTATACCGTGTTGATATTTCTGTAAAGCTGCTTTGAGACTTTATCTATTGTAAAAAGTGCTATACAAATCCAAATAGAACTGAATTTTAAAAAGCCATCTGAAGCAGTGTTTATCAACCCAAACCCATGTTCTGCTCTTTTCCAGCTCTCAGCAGATACACTGTATGGCCAAACAATGTGGACACACTGACATCACACCCGTATGAGCTTGCTGGACGTCCTGGTCCTGATTTATTCATCGTTTGCTGTTATTATGCGCTCCAGTCTTCTGGGAAGGCTTTCCACTAGATTGCCACTAGGCGTGTCTGTGGGGGGTTGTGTTCATTCAGCTACAAGAGCGTTAGTGAGGTTGAGATCAGCCATTTTCTTCTTTACGGTGGTTGAAACTGAAACCCTAACATCCTCTCCTGCTGAGCACGAAAAACACGGCGTGTAAATGTCTATATGAGTTCCAAGTTACGCGAATGTGATATGAGCAGGGCATAACCGCTAACGTGCTTTGCATGGCACTGTATCAACTAAACCCATACAATGATCGCTTAGCTGTGCCTCCCCTTAGCTAGCGACACCAAACTAGCCTAGTCTCGTGTTAGATAGCCAGAAAGTTTGATGTTTTATCGGTCTGGTAGTCATGCGAACTCTAATAACACCCGAGGCAAGTTTTACGATGTACTTTTTTGTCCACGCCCTCACATGCAAGAAAAAAATTCACAGAAACAGTCTATTGAGAAGTACGTTTTTAAACATTTTTGTAATGGAGAAGAATCTTGCGTCAGCCCCGGATGATTAACAGACCAGCTAACGCCCTTGACTTGGGTTCTTCCACTCCAACCTTAACATGCCATGTCTTAATGGAGCTCGCTTTGTGCGCAGGGGCATTATTACTTTATCCTGTGAAGGGAAGTTGTAAAGTTACCGCATATAAAGACAAGCGATACAACTGTGAGCTTCCAACTTTCCGGCAACATTTTAGGGAAGACCAGCATATGGGTGTGATGGCCAGGTTTTCACAACCCTTTGGCGATACTGTTTAGTGTTCTTGAATGTTTTCTTGAGGTGTTTTGGGAGAGATTAAAACTGTGAATTGTCTTGGGGTGGCTGAGGATTGAGAGAGAGAGACTTTCATGGACTTAAAATGAATACAGAGCTGATTTAATGAACAGCTCATTAACAGCCGTTCCTAAATTGAAGTGGGTGTGTTAGAGCTGGGAAAACACCAAAATGTATTGCACCCCGGTCCTGAGGATACTCCGGGACCAGGATTGGGACCCTGTGTACCAGAGCTTTGAAGCGTATATGAGACATTCAGGTGAAGCTCTGTATGAATAGGATTATTGATTTCCTTTACATCATCAGTAATGATGAAGGTTTTGTTTAGGGATTGCTTTGAGAATAGGTACACGTTTTGGCAGTTTTCGAGTACTCTACAAACCAGGTACGCATATACTGACTCACAAAACCTGCCCATTTAAAGAAACACGGTCACTTTCACACAATCGTACAGACACCATTACATCAATGACTATTGAGTGAAGCAACTCAACTGAAGTGCATCCACGAGCTATTTCTATATCTACAAAGCAAAAATCGCATCCAAAAATAATATCCACTCTTCCATGGACACACAAACCGAAACGGAGAGTTGAGCTGAAATGATTTGCCAGATCTTCATGTGTAGATGTAGATCTATCTATCTACTTTACCTATCTAACACACTACCTAAACAACCAGTCTAGAGAAGCATGCCTATTTGTTATAAAGCATTGAAATAGACTATAAACCATTAACATCCTCCTTGTCCTGCATATTGTAGTGTTCTCCTGGAAGTGGGTGTGTTCGAGCAGTACAAGGGGTACCCCAGAACCAAGGCCAGGAACATGGGCTTATGAGACGGCACAAAATTCAGCAGACAGTGGCACGTTTTTGCACCTGTTACACCATATGACGATTAAATTGCAGGTGACCTAAGAAATAAATCACTTTTCTGTCTGCAGAAAAGGTGCAAGGTGATTTCCCTCGAGTTCTGATCCAAATGCATTCCAGGGCTTCAGATCAGAAAATCATGCACACCCAGAGCACAGTCATGTTTTATGGCAGATCTCTGAATTTGATGAACAGATAAAGATCTACACGAACGATTTCTGCACCCTGCACGTGTAAGACAAAGTCAAGCGTCTTGTTCATCTTTGCTTATAAAAATAATCTGTATATAATAATTGGGTGGAATTATGTTTCAAATGTATTATGTTACAAATCTAAACTTACAGTGGCAAGAAAAAGTATGCGAACCTTTTGGAATTTCATGGTTTTCTGAATACATTTGTCATAAAATGTGATCTGATCTTGATCTAAGTCAGGGGTATTGACAAATATAATGTGTCTAAAATAATAACACAAAATAAATTCTGATCTTTCATGTCTTTATTGAGAACAACCAAAAAAACCTCATAGTGCTTGTGGTAAAAGTATGTGAACCCTGGAGTTAATGACCTCAAAAAAGCTTTTTTTTTTTTTGCACACCTGGAGTCTGGTTAAGAAAATGAGTTTGGAGGTGTGGACTACAGCGACTTTGACTGATAAAAACCCCTCAAACTTTTGGAGTTTGCTCTGCACAAGAAACACACGCTTATGTGAGCCATGTCTCGCCAAAAAGAGCTTTCAGAGGATCTACGATCAAGAATAGTTGATTTACATAAAGCTGGCAAGGGTCACAAAGTGATTTCAAAGACTTTAGAACTTCACCAGTCTACAGTTAGACATACATTCTACACATGGAGACACTTTGGGACTGTTGCTACTCTACCAAGAATTGGGCGTCCAGTCAAGTCACAGCTACAGGAAGCACCTGGTTGAGGTTATTGCTGCCAAGGGGCGGGGTCAACCAGTTATTAATTCTAAGGGTTCACTTACTTTTTCCACTGCCATTTTGAATGTTCAATGAGTGTGTTCAATAAAGACCTGAAAGATCAGAATTTTTGTTATTATTTTAGACACATTATATTTGTCAATACCCCTGACTTAGATGAAGATCAGATCACATTTTATGACAAATTTATTCAGAAAACCATGAAATTCCAAAAGGTTCACATACTTTTGCTTGCCACTGTACAAAGCTGTTAAAACATGTTTTGACACAAAAGCTACGTATCGTGTTAAAATCAAGTAGAAAATGATGCAAAGAGAAATCTGATCACTATTAAATATGCATGAGGTAGGTTTGTGTCATGGAGCCCGGGCTAGGTCGATGTTCCCAGGGGTCCCAATTTGGAATCTTGAGCTGAATGACCGGTCCATTGCACTTTTTAAAATTGTTTTCCGAGTACTATGGGTTCTGGCATTTTCTGGCATCACCACATTTATTATAAAATACTGGAGTTAAAATCCGAGGCGTCTAAACTTTTCCCCTCAAGAATAAGTTTTTCCCCGACTCGAAGGTAACCGGTATGGTATGATCATGAAAGATATTTCATTCACAAATATCTCGATAGCTATTGCTACCACATTATGGAAAACACTACTGATGTGCCTTGTCAAGTCAAATTTATCTATAAAGTGCATTTAAAGACCGCACACAGAAAATAACCGATCACCTTTCATCTTAGTCTTAGTGACGGGCGATGGTTAAAGAAGTTGATTACATGATCTCAGCACTCTAGTAAGAGAATAAAGGTGAAGGAGGTCAATGATGTACTGCGGAGCAGAACCGGAAAGAGCTTTGCATACATACATTAGAATTTAGAAATCAATTCTACACAATTCAGTGAAG
The DNA here is from genome assembly GCA_012411365.1 of Ameiurus melas. Taxonomy (NCBI): domain Eukaryota; kingdom Metazoa; phylum Chordata; class Actinopteri; order Siluriformes; family Ictaluridae; genus Ameiurus; species Ameiurus melas. The sequence goes on along the minus strand of CM022769.1, from coordinate 27,207,511 downwards.
AGATGCCAGAATGGGGCGTGGATACAGTATGATACTTTTTGGTCCCATTTAAAAGATCTAGCTGCTGCATTTTGCACAAGCTGCAGACGAGCTACAGCCAACATACAGAGAATTACAGTAGTCCAACCGTGATGTAACAAGAGCATGACTCTTGGTTTCTGGGTCGTTTCTAGAGAGAGTTCGTTAACTGCCACAGCAAATCTGTAGACATGTGCTTTTCCTTGCTGTGCTTTTTATTACAGCAGCAGTACTGACTCGGCATGTTCTGGAAGCGCCTCATCATCTGATTATCTTACCTCATGTATACTCAGTTTGGAGGCAGGATTTCTGGTCAGAATCGCGAGTGCACATAGTGTTTATTTCCATTCACAGAGACTATTTAAGCAGAAATGCCAACCAAATTAGTGAAACTTTCCGTTCTCTCGGTCTGGAAGTATGCCACTGTTTGCAATTTAAGACTGCTTGGAGCTTTAAAGAGCATGGGTGTGAGACGTATGAAAGCAATTACGTCTGAGGGTAATATACGTCCTGCTGTAGAACCATCAGTCCCCCGCACTCCTCTAATGTGACCATGTGTTCTTTGCAGTCAGAGAAGAAGGGCCTTATTCTACACTCTTAGTTTCATTATAGAGAATGTCGTTCCGGCTTCCTAATCAGTTACAATATGGGATAACCCATGCATGCTTTGCATATCAGGACGTTGTGTGTGGATGCTTGGGGAGAATTAAAAAAAAAGAAAGAAAACTTGCACCATCAATTATAAACGGTGTCAGTTCTTACAGAAAGCATTTTCCGTCTTCTGTATTCAGCAGTCTCAAGTGGCTCGTGTTTCAAAGCACTTCAATGTTTCACTTCAAAAAACTGTGTTTAAATCCACAGTTCTGTCAGTCATTTAATTATGGATGCGTATATTTTTTTTTACTGAGTTGCTAGGCTATATCCAGGTTAACAGAAGTATAAACCAGGCCTCAACGGCGGCTCTGAAAAGAACAGGATTCCATGATATATTCCCAGATTTGGTATAACATGCACACCCAAAAGTATCAATGAACAATAATATCAGAATTTCTCTGGTTGAGGTTAATACAGAGTCCTTAGTAATTGTCGGCTGTATCTGTACTATTAAAGATGGCATGAATTCTACTGCACATGATTTTGCAGACTTTTTTTGGTCGTTGCGGAAAACCACTCGAATTGTTGAAATTGCAATCGCACCAAAATAGTTTCGCATGGTCTTACGCAGTGATGTTCGTTGGTAAATGAGACCTTCTAGCTGTACTCATGTTCGACGCACGTGAATCAAAGAGGGCTTTGGCTGAATGCGTGTCGTGATGTCACATGAAGCATCTTGGCCCAAATCTGCAGTAGGCCTAATTTAAAAAATTATTTAAAAAATCGCAAGCTCCTCCGAATATTATGGAATTTGCTTGATTTTCTGCTCACTCCTGCAATTGCGAAAATCGCGAAATCCTGGAGGGACTGATAAATGGGACCTACTAGTTGTTCCAGACCGATCCATAAACAGTACAAACTGCGGCTACATTTACCTGCATTTCGATAGATTAAAGGGACAGTAGCACCACCTGCTGACAGTGGTATTAGCTTGCACGTGTTCATTTCTCCTCTGAATTGAATGCGGGCCGTGTTTCACTGGACTGCACTGCAGGGTTAACGGAGTGTTTTCATTAAATCTAACGTGTGTTTGTAAGGTGCTGGTGCGCAGGCATTCTGACGGCACGGAGCTGAGAGGCAGGGTGGTGGAGACGGAGGCCTACTTGGGCGGGGAAGACAAGGCATCGCACTCGGCTGGTGGCAAGCGCACAGAAAGAAACGCAGCCATGTTCATGAAGCCTGGCACCATCTACGTCTACCCCATTTATGGCATCTATCTCTGCATGAATATCTCCAGCCAGGGTGAGGCTTCCTGCTCCTTTAACTTCAAACCCACAAAGGTTGAGAAATTTCACAAATATATAGAATAAGTTCCATTCAGGGCACTACTTTGATGTGCGTGCGTGCACGCGCTTGTGCTGTTTCGATTTAAAGTATTTATTAACTTTATCTTTGCTTTAGGTAAGATGAGGAGACAATCACGTGAACTGCTGCTTGTCTGTGTGTATGTAGGGGAAGGGGCAGCCGTGCTGTTACGTTCGCTGGAGCCCCTTCAGGGTCAGGATGTCATGAGGATGCTGCGGGCGTCCAAACGTAAAGAGGGGGCCAAGGCGGTGAAGGACCGAGAATTATGTAATGGCCCGTCCAAGCTGTGCCAGGCCCTGGATATCCGGCGCAGCTTTGACCACAAGGACCTGGCCTCAGTTGCTGATGTGTGGCTAGAGATGGACACAGAGTGGGAGATGTCAAGAGCAAGAGACTTGGTTTCAGCCCCTCGGATTGGAATCGAGTCCCACGGAGAATGGGCCTTCAAACCACTGCGATTTTACCTGCGAGGTCACCCTTGTGTTAGTGTGGTGGACAGAGTGGCTGAGAGCAAGCAGTAGGAAGTTAATGAGTCCCATGAGACTAAGACGTTATGATGCTTTAAAAATCTTAGTGTTGCTATGACAGGAGCAGTCCACTAATATTTGGAAGCATTAGCACACGTGAAAGTGTTTTTTGTAATAAATCTCTAGGTCTGGGTGTTTGTCTTGTGATTTTAGAGATTTCTTACCCACATTCTGTTTTCCCTCACTGGAACCCTTGTGGTCTCCAGTTTCTGGGTCTGGAATGATCATTATGGCACAAACTGTCGGTCCAGTTTGTTTGACAGTATGATGCATCACCTCAGGGATTATCCCTTCTCCCATTGTAGGAAAGAAAACAAACTATTCATTTTCCAGTTGTCCAATGGCACCCAATACAGTAGGACTCACAAATAAGAAACTATTTTTCATCCTTACAAAACCACATGGTCTGAGACAAAGGCAAAATATGTTTTAGATCATAAAAGCTACATATATATAATACATACATATATATATATTAGGCATGTCTTGAACTGAATTCCTTCATTTTTGTCATCTTAACGGTGTGTTGATCTCATTTAAAGCACTACAGTGGTCAGTAGTACTGCCAGCACACAGAATACAGTGAATAATAAATGAGTTCAGTATAAATTTTGGTTCAGGAAGGTGGATGAGGTTCTTGGCCTGTGCTACTCGGGTGGTGTTTGGAACAGCGAGATGATGGGGTCCTCGTGGTTGGTAACCACTAAAACGCTGCGGAATTTGTCAAAGAGAGTCTTTAGCTGGGAGCGACGCATGTTCTCATTGTACATGATCTCCTCCAGGTGGTGATGCCCTCTAAAGTAGTGTAGCAATCTGTGGGAGACAATCAATCATTTTTGCTGGAAAGCAAACAAATGACAAAAGCTCACAGGAGACATAATGCAAGCTTCCGGTCGCGGTTTGCCAGATCTTTAGGTGAGAAATATTCATTTAAACATTTCCAAATGTACACCACCGTTCAACCTTCTGGCAGCACTCAGAAATTGCCCTGTTTTTGAAAGAAAATACATTTTTCACTGATCAGAAATACAGGCCAGACATTGTTAATGTTGTACATCATTATTATCCTGGAACTTATTACAATACCTTGGAAACGGATGATTTTTAATGGAATATCTACATGGATATACAAAGGCCTATTTTCAACCACCATCCTGTGTTCCAATGTTCCATACTGTGTTAACTTTTTTTTGTTTTGTTTAACCCGTGTTAAAATGCTAATTCAACATTAAGCAACCCCTTGTACAATTGTTGGCTTTAATAATAAACTGGCCTTCTAGGGCGCACGGTGGCTTAGTGGTTAACACGTTCGCCTCACACCTCCAGGGTCTGGGGTTCGATGTGTGTGTGGAGTTTGCGTGTTCTCCCCGTGCTGTGGGGGTTAACTCCGGGTACTCCGGTTTCCTCCCCCAGTCCAAACACATGCATGGTAGGCTGATGGGCGTGTCTAAATTGTCCGTAGTGTATGAATGGGTGTGTGAGTGTGTGTGTGATTGTGCCCTGCGATGGACTGACACCCTGTCCAGGGTGTACCCCGCCTTGTGCCCCATGCTTCGCTGCGACCCTGAAGAAGGAATAAGCGGTTGAAGATGGATGGATAAACTGGCCTTCTTTGGGCTACTTGAGTATCTGGAGCATTAGCATTTGTGTGTTTGATTATGGTCTCGAAACAGCCAGAAAGAAAGCTTTCTTCAGCTCGTCAGTTGTTGAGAAATGAGAAATCAAAGCTATTGCGTGCGAGAATCTGCCAAGAAATTAGAAGATATCTAATAACTACTCCCTTCACAGTACAGTACAAGCCGGCTCTAACCAGACTAGACAAAGAAGTGGAAGGCCCCAGTGCACTGTGCAGGAGGATAAATACATCAGAGTCTCTAGTTTGAGAAACATACGCCTCACAAGTCCTCAGCTAGATGCTTTTTTAAATTATACCCACAAAACACCAGTCTCATCTTCAGTTTAAAAAATAAATAAATTAAAAAGCCATATCTGGGACTGCACAATAATAAACAAAAGATTTAAAGAGGAAGAGGATGACTGGAAAACAGTGCTATGGATGAACAAATCTAAGCCTGATACCACGAACAATGGTGGAAGAACTGTCAGGGGGGGTTTGGTGCTGGTAAAGTGGGAAATTTGTACAGGGTGAAAGGAATTTGGAACAGGGAAGGTTATCACTCTATTTTACTTTCACTCTCCTGTGGAAATTAATTCGGTCTTTAATGGACTGGCCAGCACAATCACCGGATCTATATTATAATACTGCGCTGTTTTGGGAGCAGCTGAACAGATGGTATGAAAAGCAAAATTGGCCACCAAGCCAATCCAACCTGTAGGAGGTGCTTCAGAAAGCATGTAGTGAAATTGATGCAGACGGTTCAACAAACTGACAGGTCTGTAATGGAGGATTCTTTGATGAAAGTTTTTTTTGAACGCTAGTGTATAATATTCAGATATATTTCCAGTTGCTGAGCGAAGCCTTGGACTTACATCTTCATGATACAGGACAAACCGTGGTAAACTTTGTTAAGTGTACTTTTCCTGATTCATTCTCATGGATTTTTTACCCAGTTCATTAGTGATTGTTCATTGATTCTTGCACATGCTTAATCTTAAGTCCTTTTTTCTTTTATTTAAAGCACCCTGAGATTCTGAACTCAAAATAGAAAGAAAACATATTCTTATAACACTGTTGATGTTACCTAGCAAACATGCGCAGGTCATCAGGATTTTGTGCAGCAGGCACACTCAGGATGGCATGGCGCTCGTGTTCGGTCAGACTAGCCAATAAGGTCTCGGTCATTCTCTTATTGAGTGGAGAGTCTCCCCCTGGCAGCAGCTCAGCACTGGAGTTGTCCATGCTAGGGCTAGTCAGTGTCATGTCATCGCTGCTGGCTAGTGACAGAGAAGGAGGCACAGGATTGATTAGGCTTCATGAAATGGAGAGAGAGTTACCCTGATTATACTATAAATGAACTGAGGCTGAAACAGTGCGACGTTACTTGGGGAGCCGAAACTGAGAGTGGTGGGCGTGCTGAGGCTGCGTCCAGCCACGCGGTTCACCGTCGGCGCCTCGTCCTCCAGTGGGTTTGGCTGTTCCTCACTGGGTGGCACAAGCAGGCACGCATAGGTGTGAAGCTGGATCAGCAGCCGCCTCTGCAACATCCACACCACCATCTGGATCAACTGTGCCTGAGCCAAGAGACACACTTCAACACGAGGTACCTCAAACAAAGATAATATTACCAAGTATAAACAACTGTGTTCACTGAGCACCACAATCTTCCATTTACTCTCAGCATGTATAGATAAGGAACAAGATTACAGTCCCTTGACTCGGATGGGTGGCACGGCTCTGCTCGAGCGACGATTGTGAATGGAGGGCGGAGTCTGTGTGGGTAAGGAGTGAGTAATTCCATGAATGAGCTTACACCTGTGTGTGATTAATCTCGGTCTATTGCACTGAAGAGGAACCCCTGCCGAGCTGCAGAAAAGCAGAACCATGTGTGTTTGTGTTTTTGATTTTACTTTGAGTCGGTGAATAAAGTGCTAAAAAGCATTGCAGTAAAAAAAAAAAGAAAGAAAAGAAAAACGTCACACTCTCCTAAGCCTGCCTCCCATGTCCTCACTTTACTCCATACTCACCAGGGTGTCACAGCAGCGTATGGACACAGCGAACAAATTATGCAGGTTTTTATGCCGGATGCTCTTACAACTTGTTCTGGTTGTGATATCACGTGAAACGTTTTCAAAATACTTTGTATTCTATTATTACCATGTAACCTGCATTGCTGTGTGAGCTATCTCAACCTGTTGTGTGTGTCTTCACTTTGTTGTCGTACATGTTGAAATAGCAGTCTTAAGAAGAACTGAGAGAGAAGCTTTATCTCAGCCATAATGACTCGTACAACACTAACCTCATGTATAGAAGCGTCCAGTGGGTTCCTGAACTCAGACAGAGATACAGGTAGAGAGAACTTGGCTAGCATGGATGGCAGGTCATAACCAGGAAACTGCTGGGAAAACTGCTTTGCCAGTGGAGAGTACCTAGAATGAGACACGACTTCACCCATATAGATCTAGAACACTCATAAGTGAGTGGGGGGGGGAGTACGCCTCATAGCAATCAAAGCATTTTATCCTATAATACTAAATCATTTCTACAAGATACAATTACAATGTTTAAAGAGGGTTGAAACAGGCTGAGGCAGGTTACACTCACAGAAATATGTTGGCGTGTGGAGACAGCATGTATACGTTGTTCTCGCAGAGAGGATACACGATGATGGCTTTACCCCAGTATACCAACTGAGCAGCTATCTGAAAGACCTGTGAAGGCAGCAGAGAACCAAGGAAGAGTTTACGCAAGCCTACGCAAACATAAAAACTTGTTCTGATAGAAAAAATAATATAATAATATAATAAATCACACGTGAGAAGAATATTCCGCAACTGAGTTTTCTCACAGTGCTGCACAAATGAAGCACAGTTTCATCTACTGATGCTGGATACAAAGCACAAAAGTCATTTTCTTAAAAACCAAACAAAAAAATAATTGCCTTTTTTGTTGAAAGAAACAAGACAAAAATGCAGTCATTAGATCTGCCAAGCAAAAAATTTAAATCAGTATATCCTAAAGCACTGGCTATCAAAGTGAGGTCTGGGTGCTCACAGGGGTCTGTGAAGCAGGGACTGTTCTTTTATTTGTATATTTATTACATTTTTTACAGTGGTGTAATCACAACCTACAATTACCAAAGTTTTGTATAATTATGTCTTCTGTCAGTTGAAATTGCAGGAATAAAAAGCTGTATAAAATATAACAGGCTTCAATAAATAGCAAGAATATTATTTTGCAAATTTAAACAACTAACTTAATATTTAAACAGTTGAATTATTTTTTACCACCGAGGTGTCTGTGGTAAATGTTTCACAGTGTTTCCAAAAGCAAGTTTCTTCTAGTTGCAGAAATCGTGACCACTAGATGGCAGTATGAGACCAATGATCACGTTCTAAAACATGTTATGAGTCAATTCGCTCATTATTCAGTAATTAAATCATTCATTATAAGCTGACTTTCACTCACATTATAGTATGCATCCAACACTAATTATCTCTTAACCTATGTGTTGTACTGTATCACCTTCTGCGTTAATGCAGTTTCATTAGAGGGAAGATCTGGAATTAGCACAAGACAGAGGCGTGCTGGGTCACTAATGTGACTAAAGTGATCTAATTATTAAATAATAAATACAGATTCAAACATTCATTTAATAAAGATACCAGAATTTTTTTTTTATCAGGTTGATAAATGCATATAAATTATTTTCATATCTAGGGAACCTAAGAAATGCACGGCCTGCCAGACTGGTAACTGCTATTATTTAGAGTATACACTGAGTATTATTATTTAGAGTATACTGTGAGTATTATTATTTCGAGTATAAGGTACTTTTTCACCTGCAGGAGAGCCAGGTCAGCATCTTGTGCCAGCTGCTGCAGGTTCTTCATAGCTGAACAAATCTTTATGAGACGCAACAGAGCGGGAGAACAATCGAGTGGGAGTTGATCCAGCAGGGCTTTCTCACTGTCCAGCAGCAGCAGGGCATGGTAAGGCCTACAGGGATAATAAATACAGTCAACTCCAGAAATACTGTCACTACATAAAAAGTAAACACGTGTAGTTTTATTGCAAGTTTCTTAAGGTTTCCATAAGGCTTTCATATCCAAACACAGAGACTGTAATTGCATTTTTCCAAATATTCTGTGTACTACGACCATTTCTGTGTCCATTTGGATGTATATTTTCATAGTCGAATATATATATCCATGTACTCTCATTTTAACCAAATTTAAAACCAAAGTTATTAAATGTGAAAAAAGACATACATAAAATGTGTAAATATGAAATATTAATATGTAAATATGAAAAATCATTTTCATTTCTTATTTTAATTCCTTATTTCCACTAATATTGAAGGTTCATCTTTGGTCCTCATTGGACATTGATCTTCTTTGAAACATTGCTTATTAATAAAGGTGGTAAATGCTATCAAATGACACATAAAATTTACATTTTGTAGTAATTTTCACAATTTAAATAGCAAAAAAAACAACAGATCAGTCACATGGAAAAAATTAAGAACACGCCTACACACATCACATCTTTAAATCCATAAAATTAGAGTCAGGTGTTGAAGATTGAGTGCCAGTGATTAGAACCTGCTTAGAGAGTGCAGGTGGAACCCGTCTTATTTATACACCTCTCATATCTATTGTCTGGGGTTCCCTTTGTTATTGAGGTGTGTGGTGTCATCATGCCAAGATCTAAAGAGTTCTGTAAGGCATTTGAAAAAAAAAAGGTTGTGGATGTCTATGAGGGATTTAAAAAGATCTCCATAAAAATGGCACAGATTTTAAATGACTGCCAATTTGTCCCGAACTGGCCATCCCCGCAAATTCAGCGCAAGAGCAGACCATCTGATGCACAAAGAAGTCTCGAAGAACCTCAAAATTTCATCACAGGATCTGCTAGGACGTCTTGCTGTTGGTATCAAAGTGCCTGCATCTACAATCAGAAAGAGACTGCACAAATTTGACCTGCATGGGAGGCCTGTCAGGAAAAGGCTTTTGCAAGACTACAGTTTGCCAATGAGCATATAGGGAAAGACCAGGCCTTTTGTAATAATGTGCTCTGGTCAGACGAATCAAAGTAGCAGCAGACATGTTTGGCACAGACCAAAGACAGCTTTTCAGGACAGCAAATTTTCCAAGTGGTTTTGTTCAAGTACATCAACTTTATTAATAGGCACTGTTTCAAAGATATCCACAGGGTGTACTTATTTTTTCCACATGACTTTATTGCTAATGACTGAGATGTGTGAGAGACAGAGATGTACAAAAAGAATTAGGACGCTCATCACATAGAGACCATCTCTTACCACTAGGGGTGCATTCTGCCCCGCTTTGAACACACTATCTCTACACATTAGAAGATACAGTCCTACCGGATGGCCTTAAGGCTGCGTTCCAAGGCGTCTGGGGGAATGTGGTTCCCTCCAACACGATGGATCTTGTGGGGCAGACAGAAGCTGACCTCCAGCCAGTTGTTGATGTGAAGTCGCACAACTCCATTTGTACAGAGGCTGTGGTGAAGCACACAAGAAACTGCTTTCACAAATAGCTTTAAGCTGTAATAATTATGCGCTGTGAGCGGTTACAGTAACATAAAACTAATGTACGTGAAAACACATTTTCTTCAGTGTGTAGGAAACAGAAAGTACTGGATAAATTCCTACCTGTCATAGGCTTCCTTTAGGTCTCTTGCCAGTTTACACTTGGGAAGAATGTGTCGAAAGGGAGACTGTACAGTGCCATCCGCTGTAATCATAAACAAGAAAGGCTCAGGTGATATTAAATTGTTAATTTTGTTAATTATCTGTGGCATTGCCGGGAGTCAAACTTGTGATCTCCGGACAATAGGGCAAACGCTAATGCCATAATGCATAGCACAAACAATGACTAATAACAGGTAGGTAAAAAAACCAAGAAAAGAGCATGACAGAAAGTTTGAGTTGTGTACTGCATACGCTGAAAGGCCTCACTCGGTCATGGTGGTAAGCTCATCTTGCACAGCCAGCATGAGTTTGGCCTCTCTGGTGAGGTACTGGCAGCGTCTCTCCTCATGCTGCAGGGCAATGGCGATGCGCCTCGACAGGTTGTGTATGCAACTGATCACCGACGGGTCTGCAGTAGCCTGCAGTGGGCGGTAGAGAGACAGAGGGCAAGTGTGAGGAGAGAGGTAAACAGAAAAAATACAAATCTGTAAAAGCTAAGAGACCAAACTCAAGGGAACCTTTCTGGTTAAAGATGGACACTGTCCTCCAGAATTCTCAGCAGCCAACTCTGAACTTCCTGCCAGACGGTACCAGGTTTCTGGCTGAAATATCCTGGTAATTAGCAGGCATCATTGAACCACCTCTATATTTGACTGTGGGGCATCAGGTACTTTTTCTTGTATGCAGTTCCTTTTGCCATCAAACATGCTGTTATGATTACAAAGTTTAGATTTTGGTCTCATCTGTCCATAACACATGATAGTCATGTGGGGTAACAATGTTTTCATAGGTCTAAGTTCTTTGTTTTTTCCCATGGTAACAGAGGAAAAAGGGACTTCATATGTGCAGAATGTCATATTTATACCCCAGGGAAAAGACGACATGGTTAAAACTGAGGGCAAAGGAACATTAAAAAGGTGTATTTATTTAAATTATGGGGAAATCCAAACGAAATCCCCAGAGGCCCCCTGACTAACCATAATAATATTTGCTTCATACATTCTCACATTTGTGCTTTTAAATAATATTAATTAAAAACATTACGAATAAATGTAGAATGTAGATTCACAGGGTTTTTGTGTTTGTTTGTTTTTTTAGACTAAATGGGAGAATCTCCCTCATAAAAATAATACTTTTAAAGGTAGACCTTGTCATACAGGGGCAATATGCATTTGAAATATAGGCACAAAATGATAATAATAATAATAATAATATTAATAGTAATAATAATCACTATTACTATTATTATTATTATTATTATTATCATAAAGTTTTAAAGCAGTTCTAAAGAGAATGTTTTTGTTTCCAAAACAATATGTAGTTTCTCCTACTGTTAGAGTGGAACATTTGAATTATTATGTGTAAGGTTATGAACTGATTAAATTTGCTTTGCTAGTTTGTTTTAACCACAAGTTCCCCCCCCCCCTATTTTAAATAAATTGCTTGTATCTTAAAAGACAGCTTAAAACACAATATGCTCTATAATAGTATTAGCTATTAATATATACTGTATAATTGTAAATTTCACTATAAATACACCAATAACATGATTATCCAACTGCCTTATAAAACATCAGCAGAGTAAAGCAGCTTGATGGAAAATATTGCATACAATTCACATGTATGCAATATTTCCCATACACTAATCTAAAGGGTGAAAACTGTTACCTGGATCTACAGGATACAGTAAAAGCAATGTATTAACTGCTAAATTATCACTTTTATCACTACACAAGGATGACTACTTCAACCCCTATATTTTAAGATATTTATTAGTATGTGTCACAATATCGGAGATGTGAAATATGTCCCTGAATAGAGGAGGATAAAGGATTACTCAAGGATTATTTGTTTACTTCTTCTATCTTTCTTAAAGGGTTCTACTTGGTATATTTTGTGAAAAAAAAACGATTTGTATACCTTTTGTTCCCAACATAAAACCTTAAACGCAATTTAATTAAGCAGGCATGGGGTGTTTTTGATGAGTCACGGTTGGCCATCGGGTGAAGTTTGAGGAGGGGGGCTAGGCATGAAGGTGTCAGATATGAGCAGTTGTGAGAGCTGACTAAGCACTGTGTTGTGCTGAGTCAAAGTGGCACGAGGAGCGGTGTGAGGGCAGGGCAATGTGACGAAGACAAGAACGTAGTTCTGATAGACAGGTTGCCAGGGGCTTATCAGAGCCCACTCCCTTACTGGGAAAGAAAACTCCTGCTTTCAGCTTGATTACAAACAGCTGATTCACTCCATCTTCTAATACATGATAAAAAAATTTCTTTAAAAAGCTTGTCATGAGTCAGCATTTTCTTACCCTTAAGGCAAACACAACACTAAACAAGATCATGGTTGGCATTTCTCTTTTTGGTGAAGGATCTGTTTTGGAAACCTACAAAAAAAAAAAAAAAAAAGACAACATTATTTTTAATTTTGCAATAAATAGTGCAATAAACAAACTGATGTTAAATATATTATCTATTAATTAATGTTTCATGACAAAATAAAGACTCACGCCCAAAATGCATGGGGAGATCCATCAACCATAGTGATTATATTGCTGACTAGTGCAGTGGGATGCATTATTTCAGTTTTTTTCCAGTTATTCTTCTACCTTTTAGCTTGTGTCTTACAGAACATTGTCCATATACATCAGCCATAACATTACAACCACTAGGTGAAGTGAATAGCATCGATTATCTCGTTACAATGGCACCTGTCAAGGGGTGGGATATATTATGGAGCATGTGAACCGTCAAAGTTGATGTGTTGGAAGCAGGAAAAATGGCGAAGTGTAAGGATCTGAGGGACTTTGACAAGGACAGTATTCACTAATGGCGGTGGCCTCTTTCAGCAGGATAATGCACCCTGTCACATTGCAAAAATATAAAATAAATATAAAAGTAAGTAAAAAAAAAAAAAAAAACGACTTAGAACATGGTACCTTTAGTGGCAGACCATCCAATTTTTAGCTGAACAAAAGTAATGAAACAGATAGTCTTAAAGTAAATAACACCTAATATTTGGTTGCTGGGATATGCTGGCAATAACTGCATCAACCCACTGACATCACCAAACTGTTGTATTTTTCTTTTGTGTTGCTTTTACAGACTGCAGCTTCGTTCATTTGTTTGTTTTGGAAGGTTTCTCCATTCATTCTCCTCTTCAGGATGTGAAATGCTGCTCAGTTGGGTTAAGGTCCGGTGATTGACTTGGCCAGTCTAAAACCTTCCACTTTTCCCCTGATAATAGTCCTCTGTTGAGTTGGCAGTATGTTTGGGATCCTCCTGCATGAAGTTCCTCCCAATTAGATTAGATGCAGACAGATTGTTGCTTAGCAGTTTTGTTAACAGTTTCTGTTAAGTTCTGAATTCTTGCTACAATCATGAGTTCCATCATCAATAAAGATTAATGATAATGTTCCAGAAGCAGTCATACAAGCCCAAGCCATGACTCTACCTCAAACATGCTTGACTGATGAGCTTGTATGTTTTGGATCATGAGCAGATCCTTTCTTTCTCCACATTTAGGGCTTTCCATCACTTTTAGTAGAGGTTAATCTTGGTACCACAACTTTTGTGGCTCATCTCTGTATTTATTTGTAAATTCCAGTATGTCTTTCTGATTCTTACTGCTGCTAAGTGGTTTGCATCTTGTGGAATGGCCTCTATATTTCTACTTTCGAAGTTTTTTCTGAACAGTGGATTGTGATACCTTCACCCTGCCCTGTGGAGGTTGTTGGCGATGACACTAACTGTTGAATTGGGGCTTTTATTAACAGCTCTCACAATGTTTCTGTCATTAACTGCTGTTGTTTTCCTTGGTTAACCTGTACCATGTCTGGTTGTTAGTCCTCCCCAAGACATTCCAAATTGGTGTATTGGCTATGCCCAAGGTTTATGTAATGCCTCTGATTGATCAGCCACATGTTCCAACATTGTTGATCACTTGAAACAAAATAGGTGGGTTCAAACAAATGTGTAAGTTGTTTAACACATCTAGATGTCAACATCAAGATATTATATTAAACATACTGGTGGGCAGAATTAACTGTAACCACCTCGACCAGTAGGTGGAGCTCTTAAGCCAAAAAGCCATCTTGCCAATTTTTCTCCTATTTGCCACATGGCCCAACCCTCAAGATTAAGTTAAGCTGATACTGTGATCTAGGTTGATTTTATTTCAGTGAAATTTTTGGTGTAATTCAATTTGGTGGTGTCTAACCTGAACAGTGTGTGGTGGCTGCAGGAGAGTAGGATGTCCAACAAAGCGAACATTATCAATCTTCAGTTCAAACTTTTTGCCACACATATCTGACTTGGTGGCCAAGATGGTCGCAAGAATGATATCGGAGAATCTTTAATGAGAAAAAAAAGGCAGAATCAATGAATGAGCAATCAGCAACCCAAAACTCAGAGCAGGAGGGGATCTTCACATTCAGTTCCCATTCAACAAATACAATCTGATTGACTAAACTGTCGATCAATTAGGCATATGAAGTTTCCCTTACAGGGGAGCACATAGAGGAAGGACATTAAAATCAAATGAATTAGGCTATAACTGTTTTCATAACATGAGAAAAAACACTATTCAGAAGTCTCTGGCAGAGATGATATATGTTTTCTCTGCTCATGCTTTATCTATTAAAAGACATTCATTAAAGAGGTGATTGAAACCCCAGAAAGGCCCAGTGGTGCAAAAAGTCAGTGGTCCTACAAAGATCTTTAACCTCAATCAGTAGTGAAATTATTTAGCCAGAAAGAATGAACAGAAACAAACGCTGTCATTTGTTGGAGATGTGCATGGATTGTGAGCATTGTTCTTTCCTTGCTTAAAGGACGTTTTGCAGTTAAAATATTAATCACCTTAAATTACATGAACCAATATTGATCATTAAGGCAAATGATTTCAAACCATTTTATTGATATTAAATCAAGCAATTAAAAAGTAAATATATAATTGACCTTGCGAAATGTAAATTGATTAACTTCAACCATAATTATACCCCATGATTTCTGAATTAGGTTTGAATGAGCTTTATGACACCCACACTGAGACACATTCAATTGTGTGCCTAAATGGTAAAATGGCACTAGAGACAAAAGATAAAATTAATAAATCTGAGGTGTTCTAGGGGGAAAAGGAAATGTGGTTTAAAATGATTTCATCTTACCCTGCTACCAACTGTTCATCAGTTAATGGAGTTTGCTCTCTGAAATGGGAATATGGCCATAAAAGAGAAATACATGGGAGGGGGGAGAAAAGAAAATGGCAGCAAACAAGTTCACAAATTCACCAAACAAGAATGTTCAAAATAAATTAGTCAGGAGTGACTTGAGTTTATACAGATACCCTTCTCAGTCTGCTTAAACTATAGGTCTCCCTATGCCAATCATCGTACATATCTAATACAACTAATACTACTATGTGCTGATTTATACCTACTGCATATTTAAAAGTAGCTGTTACATGTAAAAAAAACAAAACAAAAAAAAAAAACTAAAAAATTAATTTAAAAAAAGGAACACGTTTTCATTTTATCAGATGTATTTAAATGCAAACGCACAAAAATAAACTAGCATTCAAGATTAAATAGAATTATTTATATTATGTCTAACATACATATATTTCTGCATCCAATTTGCAATTAGAATACACAATCATTATTCTACTAATCTTGAATTGAACTATTTTGAAAATGTTGCCAAACACAAACCATTGCTTATCTTATTTGTCTGTTAATTACATTCGGCTAGATTCCAGAAAACTACATTTTCGCAGCTTTATGCAAGAAATATGACTCAGTTCAGTTTTCTGAGTAATAAAAAATCAGTTAAGGAAGACATGAATTTGCAGCAAGCAACATTGCAGAATTGTATAATTTAATAAATGTTACCAAAAAAAGCACACGCTGAAGACAAGTTAATGAAGGAATCGGATACAACCATTTCCAATGTACGCTAGCTAAAGATAGTCCACCATAAAAGACTACAACTTTGCTTGCAAATGCTAAAAAAGTTAGAATTCTTTATAAGTAAATAAATAAATAAATAAATACACTAAATCCCCCCCAACTTTTTTGATACGTTTTGTGGCCATCAAATTCAAAATGACCTTATTTTTTCCTTAAAACGGTACATTTACTCGGTTTAAACATTTGACATGTTTTCTATTTTCTACTGTGAATAACATACGAGTTTATGAGATTTGCAAATCATTGATTCTGTTTATATTTACATTTTACACAGCGTCTCAACTTTTTTTGGAATGGGGGTTGTAAAAGTACATCACTGCCGACTACTTTTACTAACGTTCAGCTACGTAGTGAATTATTAGGGCTAAAGAAAAAATCTTCGGGGCCACAGCCCTCAATGCCCAGGCCAGGTTACACCCCTGATGTTCATTCTTCCCAAGTGTGCTGCATATACAGTACAAAGCCAGGAGGATGGTCAGTTGTTTTTTCTTGACAACTCAGAAGGCGTGATTCTCATGATTTCAGTCACCATGACCCTGTCCAAAGACTTTCCTTGCAGACCCCCCCACCCCTTTCAGAAACTCATCGGATCTAGACGAATCGCAATAATGACCTATTTTGGACCCAAAACGGCGAATTTCCCAGAAAGGTGACAAGTTTGCGTCCCTGTTTGATTATTTAAATCTAAAGGATATAAATCTGTCAGGAAAAGTTTTTTTTTTTTTGAGTTTTTAAAGTGCACTGAAAAGAGCTGCTGAGAAGTAAAATTTGAATTCCACCTGCCTCCTCTTCCCTACAAAGTGGTGCCAAAACCCGGGATACAAGGAGGATTCAAATGGACATCTCCTTACTCTGCGACACCTTAAAATCCCTTGTCGTCACCCCTTGCTCCATCTCTCTCTCTCTCTCTCCACAAGGGGAACATCCCGTGCCCACCAGAACAGCGCTGTCAAAGTAGGCTCCACTTCAGAGAGACACGGATGGTGGGAAGCAATCACACAATGAGACCCTGAGGTATCAATGGTCAGCAAATTCGGTCCAATGTTGTCCTAACTCACTGTATTTTTCAGTTATCACGGATAGGTTATATCGTGTGATGCAGGACTAAGGAAGTAGTGACATAATTGTTGGTCCCAAAGAGCCATTGGCTGGTCCACGTGGCTCATTATAATGCCATGGCTGGGCATGGACCTCGTTGGACCATTAGAACAGAGTGCACATGGGCATCTCTTTGTATTGGTTGTAATGGACAATGCAATTTATTACGCTGCTTATTCAGATGGTATAATCGTTTATAGTAACACAGCGGCATTTCCAACATGATCTGATTAGATACTTGAGACAGGAGGGACTCACAGCAAACCCAAAGAAGTTTGCAACTGGACAGGTGGAAGTACAGTATCTGGCCTATTTGAGAGTCAGCTACAGGATGGACAGCTCCATGGCCCAAGTCGACTGGTGCGGGAAAGTGGCAGCTGGGGTGAATATAAGCAGCGGATGGAGAGGGGGCCGGTTGAACCAGTAAATTATGTGTGATGATTCTCACCTGTGTCTTATTACAGCAAACCTAAATGTGTGTTTCTTTGAGCTTTCAGGACTGCCGTGAGCCATAGTGGAATAGCTGGCAGAGCTTGTGAAACACACACACTCACACATGCATGTAGCGTGATGGTTCCTTGACCAAAAGATTAGTTATTTCTCAGTTTTTAGTGCTCAGTTTTTCTTATCATCAAAATCTGAATTCTTCTATTATCTAAATAAATATAGTACAATACATTGTGACTTCATTGAGTTTAACATTATTCACTCTCCAGAACCGAAGATGGGATATAAAAAGCTTAAATATTCCTAAAATAGGTCATGTAAATAGGTCTGACTTAAGAAAAATAAATATAAAGGGAGGTCAAAATGTAATAAATACCATATTACTGCAAAATGCATCGTTAATAGTACATTGTGATAATACTCAGCCTTCATACACACGGTATGTATTTCGATTGCAGGTCAGCACGCCATCCAAAACCTGCTACTAGTTAGCTAGCACAAATTTGGAGAAGACTGTACCGGTAGATAATGAAGAATGTTTGAGGGATATTTTGCCTGACAGCAGATGCAGAAAGAGATGGGTGTAATAAATCACTCCTCAGGAGGTGATGTAAGCAGTCACTAAATACCAACACAAGTGGTCAATTACTTGATCTGATCACTTGAGAAACCTCTTTCAAATATTTTTCCTTTGAGAACATTGTTGCTTCTGATATTTATAGACCACATCTTGGGGATTTCAGAGATTTATAAGGTCATGTTCTATTACACTGGATTGATGAAATTGGAACATTGCAAAAAATTGCCCCAGCTTGCCTTCAAACTTCATTTTTACATAATATAAAACACTGTTCACGCATCAACATTTAAGAGACACAGAGCACAGTACCGTGAATCTCCATCTTGGTCCTCAGTGGCATCACTGGTAGTCCTCAGAGCATATGGACTTCGCTGTTTCGCTTGAAACAAACAAGAAACTGACATTTACACATTTGGCCAAAGCTTTTATCCAAAGTGACTTACAATTAAGACACGACACAACTGAACCGTAAATGGTTCGATGTTTTGCTCAAGTACCCAACAGCGGAAGCTGGGTGGTGCTGGGATTTGATCTCAACCTTCAGTGCTGAGCGTGTTTTGCTATTTCTGACTCTTTAAAGTTGGCCATTTTTAAACGACTTTAGCAACTTTATTTGAAGGAAGAGCCTAAAAACAAATCTAGTGACTTCTGAGCAGATATTAGTGACTGTCCTGCATTCAACACAGCTCTCCCGGTGAAATCACAGCTGCTGATTATAAGTTGAGAGAGCAGGTATGGTCGACTCAGCCACAGTGTGTAAAGCCTACTGAGCCTACTGTATGTTCCCATCAATCAATCACTGATCAGAATGGTTTCTTTCACCTGCACACTTTATTATTCTTGGCTATATTTACAAGTAATAAAGTGAGTTATTCCATCAGTAAACATTTAGCCTTGTGTTTATGGTCAATACCATTGCTTCAGTTTGTGTACTTGATTGAAATGATAGTATATTCTACATAAGTAAATAGTTTAAAATCAACATTTGTTCATCTTCACCAACGGTTTTATCCTGATCAGAGTCTCAAGGTGGGAGAACTCACCTGGATGGGACACCAGTCTGTTGCAGGGCACCATTCATTCACACATTCAAGAGGCAATTTAGTATAACCAATAGACTGTAGAACCCAGTGGAAATCCACACAAACACACAAGGAGAACATACAAAACTTCACACAGACAGTAACCAGAACTCAGGATCAGACCTGGAGCTGTGAGGAAGCCACCTGGTTTAGACCAGATTTTGTAAATAGTTGTTTTCAGGACCAAAAGATCGTAAGAAACGTATTATTATCTATTGACAAAATGCTTCTTCACGTAACACATTTTGATATTCAAATGATCCCGATGATGCAACGAATATGCAAATGAAGATGTCAGGTGGTGATCTCTAGCAACTTTTTGCACGTGCATTATCTACTATACACTGAAAAAGGGTTCATAGCCGTGGTCAGCCACCACTGCCCCGACGTGGCAGCTTAAGCACGTACCTCATTTCTTAAAACCTACACCACATTGCTGCTGAAGCACAACAGAAGAACCCAAAATCAGAGATTTAGCAGGGCACTTACTTGCAGTTGATGATGTGTTTTCAGACACCTTCACAAATGGGTATCGAAAGAGCAATTTGTTTCCACGGCTTCCTGAACTAACCAGGATTACGCTTATAGGGCTGTTTTTTTCTCCATTCTTCTGAAAGGTGGTGTCCGGGGGCTTGGGTGTTGGATTGTGATCTAAATCTAGCGAAGATTGTTTATACATGTTTTCTTTGAAGCGGTATTGGGCAAAACAACACAAATAACAGTTTGTAAAATAAATACAACCAGCAAGCCTGACCTATCAGAAGATTTACTGCACACTAATCGACGGGAAGTTTGCTAACGTGACTGTGTGAGTGGAGATTGGATGAACTTATATTGTGTGGTTGGTTCTTTTCGAATAAACGGTCTAGTCCGTTGTAATCGTCCTAAACACCTAATATTTAAGCAAGCTATGTCCGATGAGGACACGGGCAACGAATAAGTATAATCATCATAAACTAGAAGTTCCTTTAATTAATCACCGGGCAACTGACAACTTGTGTTCCACGTGACGTGTCGAGCGGTCTGCGAGAGATACTCTTGTGCTCTGCTTTTGCTGCAAACATTACAGCGAGTACACTTTGCTTCTAGTGCGATATATTTTTAAAGTTGCACGTTACCGTGACGTATGACACAAAGCACCGAACATTACAGTAAACGTAAAACACATTTATATCACAGCGTAAATATGAACTCGACTGCAATACGTTACTGTTATATAAACACTGAAAGACACGTGACACAAAACGTCCGACCCTTAAATCGGTCCGTGTTTCAACATCTACTTGACGAGAGGTTCCGCATTCGTTCCAGTTGAGATTTGTCTGGGTAGCAGACTGGAAAAATGCAATCTGTGCTTTTTATTATACTTAAAACTTTGATAAATAAGTCCACACACACAGATATATATATATATATATATATATATATATATATATATATGATTTTGTTTGCAATTATTGAACTAATGCTCTGTTTGTAATACAAAACTGTCCCTGAACCTTTTTCATGCATGTGTGTGTGTATGTATATATATATATATATATATATATATATATATATATATATATATATATATATATATATACAATATCTCACAAAAGTGAGTACACCTTTGTAAATATTTGATGATATCTTTTCATGTGACAACACTGAAGAAATGACACTTTGCTACAATGTAAAGTAGTGAGTGTACAGCTTGTGTAACAGTGTACATTTACTGCCCCTCAAAATAACTCAACACACAGACATTAATGTCTAAACCACTGACAACAAAAGTGAGTACACCCCTAAGTGAAAATGTCCAAATTGGGCCCAATTAGCCATTTTCCCTCCCCGGTGTCATGTGACTTGTTAGTGTTACAAGGTCTCAGGTGTGAAAGGGGAGCAGGTGTGTTAAATTTGTTGTCATCGCTCTCACACTCCCTCATACTGGTCACTGGAAGTTCAACATGGCACCTCATGGCAAAGAACTCTCTGAGGATCTGAAAAAAAGAATTGTTGCTCTACATAAAGATGGCCTAGGCTATAAGAAGATTGCCAAGACCCTGACACTGAGCTGCAGCACGTTGGCCAAGACCATACAGCGGTGTAACAGGACAGGTTCCACTCAGAACAGGCCTCGCCATGGTCGACCAAAGAAGCTGAGTGCCCATGCTCAGCATCATATCCAGGGGTTGTCTTTGGTATAGTGGAATAGTTGTATGAGTGCTGCCAGCATTGCTGCAGAGGTTGAAGGGGTGGGGGGTCAGCCTTTCAGTGCTCAGACCATACGCCACACACTGCATCAAACTGGTCTGCAGGGCTGTTGTCCCAGAAGGAAGCCTTGTCGAAAGATGAAGCACAAGAAAGCCTGCAAAAAAGTTTGCTGAAGACAAGCAGACTAAGTACATAGATTACTGGAACCATGTCCTGTGGTCTGATGAGACCAAGTTAAACTTATTTGGTTCAGATGGTGTCAAGCGTGTGTGGCAGCAACCAGGTGAGGAGTACAAAGACAAGTGTGTCTTGCCTACAGTCAAGCATGGTGGTGGGAGTGTCATGGTCTGGGGCTGCATGAGTGCTGCCGGCACTGGAGAGCTACAGTTCATTGAGGGAACAATGAATGCCAACATGTACTGTGACATATTGAAGCGGAGCATGATCAGTATGCAGTATTCCAGCATGATAACGACCCCAAACACACCTCCAAGACGACCACTGCCTTGCTAAAGAAGCTGAGGGTGAAGGTGATGGACTGGCCAAGCATGTCTCCAGACCTAAACCCTATTGAGCACCTCATTGACTTTTCTGAAGTCCAAACAAAACCAGACATAATCGTTCATTTTGGAAACCAAAACTACTGGACCAGTCATGGTGGGACTCCTTGATTATTGAACATGGCCTCGAGCTCATCCTGACCACACTTGTTTTTTGTGCTTGCCAAATGGTAGGAGCAGTTGCGTACCACCACCTCTGGGGACATCTCAATGTGGTGTTCTATGAGATTAGAAACGAGAACACATCGGAAAACTCTGCCTACCACTTGGCAACCACTATGACTTGGGATGGGGAGAGGTGGTCTTTGGATTGACCCACTGTTTTTAGATTTACTTCCAGACTGAGCTCCTACCTCTCTGGAATCACTGTCACCAAAGCCAAGGGAACTGCCTCCCTCCGTGTTTTTAGGAGGTTGAGGCAGTAAACCTGCTGCACTCTGACTCGAATCATTCGCCTTACCTCATAGTTGATGCCCCTGACACGCCATGTGACCTTTAAGGGCCCTTGCCACTTGGCAAGCAATTCAGAGCTCGATGTAGGTAATGATACAAGCACTTATACGCAGGATATACCACAGGTCATGTGACCGATGTGACAGCTTTTTCACTGACATGTGTACTAATTGTGACATAGAACTGCAGCTATAGTATCAAAGGAAACTTTATTCGCTACACGCTGTAAAAAATATATATATAAATAAATAAATAAATAAATAAATAAATTGACCTCAGAACATGAAGGCACAATAAATAAGAATGAAATGTTTGCTGTATGTACAGTGTGACTGGGTATGAACTTACACGTGACAATTAACCCTCTCTCCATTACAATAAATGACATGCAACACTGTGAAGTGTTTACAAAAAATACATGCTCACTTAACATGTGAATTGTGATTAATTACATATGGCATAAACCCAAATGATTTTAATTTCAGATTAAATAATTTAATGTAACCTGATGGACAGATACATTTAATAACTAGTTTAAAAAAAAGAAGTTATTACTAATATTATATGAAGGAGAATGTTTATCTTGCTCTTCCACTTTTAATCACATAAGTAAAGTGGGGAATAATTAAATAATAAAAACCGACATTTCATTAGTTACTCTTCGTATACTTTGTGGGGAAAAAAGTTTACTCAATTCAGATGTCTCATTTAAACATTTATTTGTTGCACTTATGCCTTGATGGAAAGTTTAGAAGTAGCGGCTGCTCATAGCGGCGACGACGACTGCCAGAAACTTCTGCCATGTCGCCTGAATTTCAGGAGTGAATTCGGCTCCGAATTTGTTCGCGATCACAATGGTGAGACAATCTGCAAAAAGCTGCGGGGACAATGCCATGTTATAAAGCAGTAGATGATACAGGCGAATAACTTTGCTTTCTAAAGGGAAGAGACGACGTACCCTGAAATTATCGGGGTCTACACTGAGAATCTCACAGTGGAGCTGGCTCAGCTTCGAATAGGTCTCCTTGATGTTGTCCAGGTTCTTCACTGCGTTGTCCAAAGCGTTCAGCACAACCTTACCATGGGCAGTAACCTTAGGGTTTCCCAGGATTGCAGCTGCACTGTTCAAATTTCCAAATTGGCCGAAATAGCGCTGGGTCCAGGGATAGACAATCAGTACTCTGTCACAAAAAAAATAAAAAAAAAATAAATAAATAATAATAATAATAATAATAATAATAAATAGAATATTGTAACCGTGTACTAGTTTATTTATGTCAAATAATTTTACAATCATGCAATGTGTTCTGGCTTGATACACCAGTAAAATTTAGGTTTATCAGATAGCTTTACCTTGCCAGGGCCTGAGGGCCAATCTCATCGATATTGATTTTGTCCCAGAGCTCTACAATGGCACTCCGTTCTGATTGTGACCAAGAGACCATAATGACTGCCTTTTTTTTAGGTTTTACAGTACTGACTGCGCTGATGGAGTGATTCAGTGAGTTTTAATTCACTCTCCATCTCCTCCCCCAACAAGACGTAGAGACTAATTGTCTATAGCAATGCACAACCGGTGGAATGGTTGTCCATTCCAAGGTTTAACCAAGGATATTAAATGGAATTTCATTTCAGTGTTTCATTTCTTTTTATAGCAAAAACATATAATGTTTGTGATATATTGATATATTAGTCATAAAAAAATTAGCCTATTAATATACATTTCATAATATGTTTATTCAAATGTTCATGTATGTATTCAGATAACCTTTGTCGGTTTATTGCAAGGTTACAATAAAAGTATAATATGCTAAAAAAAAAAAAAAAAAAAAAAAAGAGCTAATACTTGGTTAACGAACCTTATCCTAATTTATTGGCATATTCAGTTGTCATCCAGTGAGTTTTAACATTAGCTTGGCTGCATTTTAATTTCAATTTTAGATTAGGCACGTTTCTTTTTATCAAATAGCTCCGGCCTGTTACACCCATTACATTTTAACTGGGTGTAATTATCAGCTATATCCCAGTAGGTATTTTTTTTTTTTTTTTTATCTTTTGTCTCAGGGTTTTTATCCTCAGAAAACTCAAGTTCTATAACCACCACTATAACCAAAAAGTTCTATAGCCAAAAAGTATAACCACCACATTAGATATCTCTATAGTAACCTACTTAGGAAAAGAAGACGAAAACCAACCACTAAAGAAAGACTAAATGTCATAATAATAATCATTTTTTAAAAAAAAACCTCTCAGAATCTATACTCACTCTGGTTGATATTCAACAGAACACACGTTGGGTTAGTTTGACCACATACTGTTGGTTCATGTTTGGTTTATTATGACCCAGCTTGGTGTTATATACTGCTATTTATGGATTATTCAGCCTTTGTATGATTATTTATGACACAGATAGGGAGCTGGAAAACTTTTTTCTGAGAATATTCTAAAGAATATAATAAAGTTGTTCAATGTACTGTAAATTCAATCATAAATCAGAGTGTTGATCCAAAACCATAGAGTGGAAGGAGTGTAAATCTAGTGCTGTCTAGAATTTGGTTTGCAGCACAGAATTTAAGTTTCTATAAATTGACTTCTTAGCTGTGATTCTATATGATAACATATTTCCTTCTAAAACAGGAAGTCAGAATTACATCACGTTAATAATTCCTTAAATTTATATAAGCGCTTTACATTGTATGGGTGGGAATGGGGTCTCTTCCTCCACCTGGATGATGCGATGATAGTCATAGTGAACCAGAACGCCCACCACACAGCACCTGTTGGTGGAGAGGTAGTGAATTAGCCTATTGGTAGCCAATTCAGGGCTGGAGATTATTAAGGTGACATGATAGATAAAGGCCCCCTAATAATCTCCCTCTAAAAGATAAATTGGGAATTTCACCAGTACACCAGGGTAACCCCAACTCTTTTACAAGAAGGGTCGTGGGATTTTTAATGACCACAACTTGTCAACACCATGCTTTAATGTCTCATCTTTTTTATTTTACAGTATAGTGTCCCATCACTATACTGGGGGCATTGGGCCCCACACAGACCTCAGGGTGAGAACCCCCTGGTTGCCTCACTAATAACACATCTGACAGCAACCTTAATTTTATCATCCAAGAACTGGCCAGGCTCATCCCTGCTTAGCTTCAGTGGGAAACCAAACAAAAGCTGCAGGGTGATATTGATCTGGCCAGATTGAAATGCTTGACTGACTTAGACAAATGTCAGTTGATTTTGAGATATACTATACAAACCTGGGAGTATTAGCTAAATATGGAGAACTGCAAAGAGATAAATGAGAACCTTTTACTTACTTGTACTGACGGCGAAATACCAGCAGTGTATAAAGATCAAATTACATTCTTGCTCAATCTGAGGAAGCAACACATTCATGCACTGAAGAACCCCAAGTTGATAAAACACTCCTCGAAATGCCTGTCATGAACTTTATACACCTTCTTGGTAGGTAAAAGGAACAGTGATGCACAACCAAAACACAGTGAAAAAGCTTGTTGATAACAAGCTGCTACTGCTTGTAAGGGAGCCGCTGCTGCAGAGGAAGACATGTCTCAGGGGGCAAGACTTACTGTATATGGTTCTAATGAACATTTAACTGGACAGTCTATCAATCTCTAAAACCTTTTTTAGATACAGTATCAGTGCCCATAACACTAAGGGACAGGTACAAAAAGCTCTGGAACATACATTTGATTTCACTTTCATCTATAGTATGTCATAACCAGTAGTGTGTAAATCAAAACTTTATTCCACAGACTGATCTTTCAAATACATGAAATAGAAAATACATGATTGAGAAGCAGGATGTAGTGTTCTTTGCTGTCTGTATACGGCCAGTCTCTCTGGTTATAGTGACATTATAGTATATACTGACATTGTGACCAAAAACAAAGTTGCGAGAGTAACAGAGAGATTTTGTTTGTTAAATCTCAGTGCTATGATGCTCCTCTAAAAGATACTGATAATAAAATAATAAAATGATATGAATCAATTAATAAATCCGCCTATATGCATTGCCCCTCATACAGTGAATTGCGAAAGCTAGAATGCATGGTAATGGACGGAATAAATATACTTATTAGGCTTACCTGATGTTCAATTGAAAATTGCATTCTATGTTGTCCTCTTTCACCCAGAAATGAATGGCTCCAAACCCCTATATTTCAACAAGGGCTAGTTTCCATTCATGCAACCTCATTTTCTGCATGAAACCAGATTGTGTATTAAAAGCATAAACAGAATAATTGTCCTCCAGTAATTTCGGCACCCTTTGTAAATATGAGCAAAGGCTGTGAAAAATTGTCTTAACTTTTAGATTTTTTTTTAATCACAGAAATATTCTGGATATCGAACAATTGCAAGCAAAACAGGTTTATCCAAAAAAAAAAAAAACTTTGTTAAATATAGGTGTGCAACAATTAGATGATGGTAGCTAGATGTGAGGCTTACTGTCTGCTTAGGCACCTGATGATTGCAGATGAGATAGTCCAAATGAATGGCTAGGTCAATCAGTGGAGTCGAGAGACATGTTGCCATCCCGACAAGCTGCTTTTTTGACTACTTCCTGGTTAAAGGTGGCAGGCTTGTTTCTTCTGCTACCTGCAGAGAGTACTGAATTCTAGTGCGTATTTGGTGGGACTCATGCTCCATTAGGTGACTGTCAGGACTTGTTTGCCGATTTCCTTGCCTTTGGATACACACCCACATGTATCCTTGCTCCTAGCTCCTCTGGATGCTTCCTCACTCCTTGTTTCTCACCTCCTCGAGTGCGATTAGAGAGAACCACCTAGGGTGTGATTGGAAACAGGCGTGCCAATTGGAGCATGCTGGTGGAGCGAGGTGTTGGGGATTGTAGTCCGTGGCAGCCATGTTTGTAGGTCGCATTGTGTTTTGGGAAGTGGAGTTCCTGGTGGATTCCGAAGTTGGTGTGATCGGGGAGAATTCTCCAAAAGCATCGCTGTGCAAAGATCATTGTTAAATAGTAGTTAGCATCACACTGGACACGCTCTCTAATACAATCTAAATTTTGTGATGCTTTTGGAAAATGTAAAGAGATTCAAGTAGATTACCTTGATGTTGTGCAGGTTCTTCAGTACCTTAGGGATCTCCAGGACCACATATACTGTTCTAATCTCCTGATTTGCTGAAATAATGCTGAGTTTAAAGTAGACAATCAGCAATATTGAAATAGAAGAAGATGTTACAATCATCTATACATTCATTCCTTCATCTTCGGTAACTGCTTTATCTTTTTCAGGGTCACAGTGGATCTGTCGCCAATCCTAGTAACATTGGGCACAAGGTAGGAGAATTCTCTTTGTATAGGATGCAGTGCATACACACATTCACACACTCACACCTAGTGTCAGTGTTAGATTAGACAATCTGTGCATGTTTTCAGAAAGTGGGATAAAAACTGAAAACCCAGCTGTGTGGAGGAAATGCTACCCACTGCACCACCATGCCACCCATCATCCATTATATTTTGGTCAAATTACTTTAGAATCATATGATGTGTTATACACCAGTAAATAAACATTGTACGTTTATAAATTCCTAGTGCTGACAGAGCTTTACCTTGTCAGGGCCTGTGGCCTGATCTTATAATTAATAAAGTAATCCATATATGAATGTACATATATAATCAATGATGTGATACTGAATTAGAGGATCATCTATATCTTGATCAGCTGTCATGTTACTTTTATCAAGAAGTTTGCTGCGAGGGCTTTTTCCTTAATAAAATTCTTAGTAACACAAGTTTTGATTTTGACTCATCAGGTCAGAGCATAAATGCTGCTAAATGTAACAGTTTGAGAGTTTACAGTGAGTGGACCAGGAAAGTAGTCGATAATCAAAGTTTAAACTGATTTAACAACCTAAAAAAGACATTGAAGTTCACAGTTCCTGTCAAGTCTTACCTTGATAATATTTTGACACGTTATGTTCATTAAATCTTTCAGAAGGCTATATCGACAAACTATTTATATATTTTTTTCTCAAAAAACAACACTATTGACTCAATTTAGTGTTAATGTGCATTTATTATGAAGGTTATCTGACACTGCAAATTGACATGGCCTTGGTGATTTAGTATGTTGGAGGTGGGCTTGACCATGTTGTGGGGTGTGGCACATCTAGAAACTATAAAATACCTAGCAGTCTCCAAAGCTTGTTTTATTTTCTTCTATCATAATTAAAAAGCTGGAAAATACCAAAATGAGTCTGACAGATATAGATAAATCCCTGGTTAAGGCTTTCTGGGGTAAAGTGTCCGGAAAGGCTGATGCTATTGGCCATGAAGCTCTGGTCAGGTAAGGCTGCAAAATACAATTTCTTATATAAATTAAACCAGTGGCCAAAACTAAAATAGAAAAGAAAAAAATCAAACACGTTGCCGTATGCACACCGTCTTTTTTCCCCTCACAACAGAATGCTTCTTGTCTACCCTCAGACCAAAATCTATTTTAGTCATTGGCCTGACCTCTCTCCTGGCTCTGAGTCAGTAAAGAAGCATGGCAAAACCGTTATTGGCGCACTGAACGATGCTGTGGTTAACATCGATGATCTTGTCGGTGGTCTGAGTGCCCTAAGTGATCTGCACGCTTACAAATTGCGCGTAGAACCAGGAAATTTCAAGGTAAGCTGTGGTCAAACGCCGTCATATAAAGCTACAAAACCGAAAAGGTATTAATGCATTGTTCACACTTTTCTTTATCATCTTTTGCTTCAGATTCTATCTCACAACTTTCTCGTGACCCTCGCCATCAATTTCCCTGCTGATTTCACTCCAGAGGTGCACATTGCTATGGACAAGTTTCTCGCCGCTGTGTCTGCAGCACTTGCTGTTAAATACAGATGATGGGTGTGTGTGTGTGGGCGGGGGGATTCATTGTTTTCAAATCAACATTTGAAGAAATTTCTAATTAAAGGAATACATTAATTCTTACGAAGACTGTTTTATCATACATGCTCCACAAAATATATATCGTTTCTATAAATTGTTTTATATATATATATATATATATATATATATATATATATATATATATATATATATATATATATATATATATATATATATATATATATATATATATATAATAATGAAGTTACGATAACCGTGTTAATATGTCTCACGGTTGAAGTAGATGAACAAGTTTTAACAATGAATGAGGTTATGGTAAATAATACCGTATATGATCCCGTAATGACAGTAATATGAAAAAAACTACATTCAGAATTTCCATTTCCCCTTCTCATTGTGGTATAAACATTCCCTAACAGACATTTATGCCCATTAATTGCATTTAAAGTGTAACCTTTTTTTTTTTTTTTTTTTTTTTGGTATCTGCGAACAGTTTCGGACTTTCTTACAATGTTTCTATTATCGCTAATAACTCTGCAACACTTCGAGCCTGCGTCATCTCAGGTTTGTCAATGTTGATGCTTAGGCCTATAGCTACGAACTATTAACTATACAAATATCCATTGAATAACACTAAGCGTGTTAATTTTCCTATTTTCATATAATAATAATAATATTATTAATAATAATAATAATAATAAAACGTGAGGGACTTCAGGAATTACTTGATTATTATTCCCACAGAAAGATTTGTAACCTTTCCTTATATCTGAAAAAAATGTCTAATTTAGTTGCTTTAACTTGGAATTAACACAGTAGGAATTAACACAGTAGGAATTAACACAGTAGGAATTAACACAGTAGGAATTAACACAACTACGTTGTGAAAATTCGTATAATTTTTAAAGTATATGTAGATGTTTATGAGTCAACACTGGTCATTGGTTAAGAGAACAATGGTTAGAAGTTTAAAATATAAGCACAATATAATATAATATAATATCGTACAATATAAGCACGCGTGCACAGTTTAATTTTATTTATTTGCTTGTTTGTTTATTGGTGTGGTCTCTTATTGAATATCTAGACCCATGGATCATAATCCCATGTCATCAGCAAGCGCCACTGGATGTGCAAGTGAGCTAATGTTTGTTGCGTTCTTATTTATATATATATATATATATATATATATATATATATATATATATATATATATATATATATATATATATATATATATATATATATATATATATATATATATATATATATACACACATACATTTCATCTTCTAGTTCTAAAGTTATATACTTGCAGTTTAAAGTCTACATACGTTTCACACTTTATATTATAACTAGTTGCATGGCTTTCAACAGAATACAAGACAAAGAATAAGTGTTGTTTAACGTTTTATTTCATGTTCTAGTCACAGAGTGAAAGACCTGCACATCTTTATATTATGATGCGTGTTGGTGTTTAGTGGTGTGCTTGGGGGGCTTCCCAGAGCAGCCACGACGACATTCAGGAACTTCTGCCAAGTCTCGTGCACTTCAGGGGTGAAGACTGAGGGTCCGAACTTTGCGGCCAGAGTTATGGTAAAGCTGTCACCAAGAAGCTGAAAGTAGATAAAGAAAAAGTCATAAACTGGACCTTGCAGTTTGCCGTTACTGATATCCAGTCCTAATGTAAATAGCTGTATATATTGTTTTGCATTCTGTAGTTACTGAAGTCAGACGTACCGTGAAGTTGCTGGGATCCACGTGCAGTTTGTCAGAGTGAAGCGCACTCAGCTGAGTGTAGGTGCCCTTAACGTGGTCCAAATCTTTCACAGCTTTGCTCAGACCACCAAGGACCACCTTTCCATGGGCAGCCACCTTGGGGTTTCCCATGATGGCTGCGGCATTGGATAGATTACCAAAGGAAGCGAAGTACCTCTGGGTCCATGGATACACAATCAGAAGTCTAGACAACAAGACACACACATGTGTTATCTGCAGTCTGCACCAAAAGAGAAACATGCAAGACTGAAATTTTGGGAGGTATTTCGAGTTTTCACATAGCATACCTGGCCAGGGCCTGTCCTCCGATTTCGTCATGGTTGATCTTTCCCCACAGGTCAGCGATGATATGGCGCTCGGCGTCTGTCCAGTGAACCATATTGATGTCTTAATGAATTCTTTTAATTCTTGAGCAAAACCTGTTCTAAACGATTCTTTACCTATTTTGCAGCGGGGCTCTTTTTATTGACGCTGAAAATCCCCTCCCTGGACTGAAGGAAAATACTGATTGGACGAGCTCCTGAAGTGGGCAAGCTCCAAATAGATCGGCGGTGTGCCAAGCATCCAACCCTTTTGGCTAATAGTAGGGTCATTAGGGCGTTTCCTATTCTAGTAATCTGCACGATTAGAACATATGTTTTCTTCCAAAAAAATTTTTTTTTTATTAAATACCAAGTAAGCTGCATTAAAAAACATGACCGTAGAGGCATTTAACTGAACGAACAGACTTAAGTCAAGTTTGAAGTCTTACATTTCACACAGACTTTAATTCATTATGTCAAAGCATAGGCTATATTAATATAGTTTACAGCATACTACAATTAAAATATTTCACGTGTTTTAAATATAAATGTGAACATTAGCTTATCTGAAAACTCAAACGACCAAACCCATGCATCCTTTAACTGAAGGAACACACGGTACATTTTAATCATTTTACATTTTTGCTGAATTTAAAACTAACCCTAAAGAATCCTTAAATAATACTGTGTTTCTTTGACTTTTATTCCGGTGTTTGTTGTTATTGTTATTAAGTATTATGATTTGTTTTAATCATCTTATTTGGGTATGTAGACTACATTTGTACACCTAAAAGTTATCTGAGGTTATTTTTCTATGCAGTGTATTTTTTTGGAGAAGTTCCAAAGCTGACTAGCCAGTCTATGTAAGAGGTGGAGCCTAGATTTGATATGGCAGGGTGTGCCTGATATCCGACTCAATAAAAAGCGACATACAGCACGAACATGAACCAAATTCTTTTCTTGACATCTTTTTAGAAGTGACAAACCGGATCAGGGCCGCAATGAGTCTCTCAGCTAAAGACAAAGCCGTCGTCCATGACCTTTGGGCCAAGATCGCTCCGAAGGCTGATGACATTGGGGCCGAGGCACTTGGCAGGTAAATTAATTGCTCTTACTGACTGGACAATAAATTGTTGTGGTAAGTATTAGCCCCTTCTGAAGGAGATGTTTCTTATTTGCTTCATGTGTTTTTTTATGCAGGCTGTTTGAGGTCTACCCTCAGACAAAGACCTACTTCTCTCACTGGTCTGATCTTACTCCTGGATCAGCCCAAGTGAGAAAGCACGGAGGCGTAATTGTAAGGAAAATTGGAGAAGCCGTTGGCCACATTGACGATCTTACCGGAGCTCTAAGCTCACTTAGCGAGCTGCACGCTTTCAAGCTCCGTGTTGACCCTGTTAATTTCAAGGTAAGGACATTAATACGGATATGTTTTGCGTTGAATTTAATACAGTTTGTATTGTAATAATGGATTGAATCAACTGTTTGTGTTACTCCATGATAGCTCCTGTCCCAGACCATCAAGGTGAGCATTGCCTTGTTCTTCCCGGCGGATTTCACTCCCGAAGTTCATGTGTCTTTTGACAAGTTTCTTCAGAACCTGGCCTTTGCTCTGTCTGAGAAGTACCGCTAAATGAAGTAGCAGTTTCAGAAGACATCATTAAAATGACATCCATAAATGATCTTGACAATAAATATAATTGAACAATACACAACTGTCTCGTCTTGTTTATACGATTTAACAAACTTTTTATTAAATGTATAACAGTGTTGTGCACATACACCATTAAAGCACATTACAGTGTACACTCATAGAGAAGGGGTTCTTCAAGAGTTTTTTTTTTTTTTTTTTAATTGGGGTTCTTTGTAAAGTTGACGGCACAATTGCACTTTTTGTAGTACACGGTTATAGAAGGGAATTATTTATAATCGTAAGGTCCGGTGTCACCCAGATAAGGATGGATTCCCTTTTGAGTCTGGTTCCTCTCATGGTTTCTTCCTCACATGGTCTGAGGGAGTTTTTCTTGCTACCGTCATTTATACATGTACACATTTGTACATTTACGATTTATATATTGAATTAATATATTTCTATAAAGCTACTTTGAGACAACATCCACTGTTAAAAGCGCTATACAAATAAAATGGAATTGAAATGAATAAAAGTGTTCTAGTTTGGAACCCTTTCTAGTCTTAACACACTGTACTGTGTGATTAAATTGAAAGCAAAATTGTATTTATACGGTTTTTTTTAAATTATTATTATAAGTTTATGCATACTGTTAACAGAATATTACTGTAAATAGCACCGGTGCAATTTTATACTGTTTCTTTTCAAATCTTTTACTGCTTTTATTATTAAATAAATTTCATTTAATTTCATTTTATTAAATATACCAGGCTAGCTTGCAAACGTTGGCTGCCTAGTTAGGCTAAGATTACCATACCTCAAACCTGCTTCGCTAAAACAATTAAAGCTATGCTTCATTTTAATAATAAATATAATTTGTAATAAAAAGAAAAGTTGCAAGAGCAGGTTCATTTGCTGCTTTTGGTAAATACTTTTGGTTATACAGTTAGTGATGCTCTGTGTTTTACTGTATTATTCCATATAGTGATAAATTACATAGATTCGCTTCGTTCTTAAACTGAATTAGTCAACATGATTATAAAACCGGGACGGTGCACGGTGGCTTAGTGGTTAGCACTTTCGCCTCACACCTCCACGTGTCTAAAGTGTCCATAGTTTATGAATGAGTGTGTGAGTGTGTATGTGATTGTGCCCCGCGACAGGTTTCCCGTGACCCTAAAGAAGGAGTAAGCGGTAGAAGATGGATGGATGAATGGATAGATTATAAAACCTGGGTTCATTCAATCAATCTCTCTCACACACACGCACGCACAGACAGACAGACAGACAGACATGTCGTGTGTGAGTCTGAAACACTGCTCAATAATAACCAAGTAATTTTTAATTAAAATGCTGTATGACCTATATGTCATAGGGAAAACACAATTGTGCTTTCGTCCCTGCTCCTAGTGTCATATACAGTGTGCCTAGAAATTTCCAGCATATTTTAGACAACATTACATGGCCATTTTGCAACGATTTAGTTTGGTATGTTTCGGAAATAAGGATACAATCGTTTACATAAAAATATGCAATATGTACATAACGCCACTTACAAACAGATGAAAAGAATATACGAGACCTTGTCTCGTATTCGAACGGGTTTTTTTTGTGTGTGCAAAATAAGGAAATCTAATAGTTTTATCTCAAAGGTTGTTTTTCATATAAACCAATTAATTAAACATTTTTTTCCAAAAGTAATTAGTCTTAGAATAATAATATTTTTTATACTGACGTATTTGTATAACTTGTGCATTGTGTATGTGTATAATTGGGGGGTGGGGGCGTCTTTGAGAAGCCAAAGAAGAATGTCCACATTGGTGGACAATAAAGTTAAAACAATCAAACAAACAATATGTTTATTTATATGTCACTATATGCGATAGATTTTACACCTAAATATATCGTACACAATTGATTTGCTTTGGCCCTACTGA
Source organism: Ameiurus melas (assembly GCA_012411365.1). Taxonomy (NCBI): domain Eukaryota; kingdom Metazoa; phylum Chordata; class Actinopteri; order Siluriformes; family Ictaluridae; genus Ameiurus; species Ameiurus melas. The sequence continues at coordinate 27,172,746 of CM022769.1, read as the reverse complement.
AGAACAAAGGTTTAAGGATTCAATATCTTAAGATCATGGAATTTTTAGAATATTTTAATTCCAAGTTCTCTATAATAATTTGAGAAAAGCAACAAAGGCATCTGTCTGGTGTAACTTGCCAGGATGAGAAATGTATTGTTCTGTCCTAAAACCTTTGGCAAGTCTGTGCTCCCACCGTCCTGTCAATCTCCAGAGAGAATGTTTCATGTAAAAAAGTAGGAATAATTTAACTTTCATGGAGATTTAATTACAGGCAAATTATAGGTTATGGGCCATATTATAATTACCTACACGTGAAGGGCTATATGCACCGTACTGTGTGTACGTTAACAAACAAACAAACAAACAAACACACACACACACACACAAGCAAAAGTGAAACTCTCCTAGGTTTTTGCATATACTTTGCACAATTTTGGATCCTCTCGCCCACACCACACCTTACAAGCATAAGAAATTTTTATTTATTTTTCAGTTGTCTCTCTGGGGGAACCCTTAAAGAAATCATGTAGAAACATACACCTCAGTGCTTCTCTGTCAGACAGAGTTATAAGTTGAACGCTTCTAGGAATCTAAGGACGTCGATTAAAATTGTAAGATGTATATGCACAAGTAGCCTATATAGTTTCTATTTATTTACGCCCCCACCCCGGTGTGGCTTATTATTGAAAAACTATACCTTTTTTATGTAAGTCTAATCTATGTATTATTTTAACCCCGTCATCAGCAAACTCCACTGGATGTACAAGTGAGCTAATATTTGGTGCCTGCTTATAAAAAAAAATCAGGTTTAATCTTTTAAAGTTCTAGCACGGTTACAGAATTGCATTTTACAGTCTACATTTGCACAATTTATATTCGAACTGCACGGTGTCCCAAAAGTCTCCATAAATAGGGGAAATTATTATTATTATTGTATTTCAAAATTGTTCATACGTAGTTTTTACTACTTTGAGCTAAAACATGTTCATTTCCCCTACGTATGGAGACTTTGGGGACACCTTGTAGTTGTTTTTAAACAGAAAACAAGACAAAGAATAAGTGTTGTTTAACGTTTAACGTTTTATTTCATGTTCTGAAAGGCCTGCACATCTTTATATTATGATGCGTGTTTAGTGGTACTGCTTTCCCAGAGCAGCCACGACGACATTCAGGAACTTCTGCCAAGTCTCGTGCACTTCAGGGGTGAAGACTGAGGGTCCGAACTTTGCGGCCAGAGTTATGGTAAAGCTGTCACCAAGAAGCTGAAAGTAGATAAAGAAAAAGTCATAAACTGGACCTTGCAGTTTGCCGTTACTGATATCCAGTCCTAATGTAAATAGCTGTATATATTGTTTTGCATTCTGTAGTTACTGAAGTCAGACGTACCGTGAAGTTGCTGGGATCCACGTGCAGTTTGTCAGAGTGAAGCGCACTCAGCTGAGTGTAGGTGCCCTTAACGTGGTCCAAATCTTTCACAGCTTTGCTCAGACCACCAAGGACCACCTTTCCATGGGCAGCCACCTTGGGGTTTCCCATGATGGCTGCGGCATTGGATAGATTACCAAAGGAAGCGAAGTACCTCTGGGTCCATGGATACACAATCAGAAGTCTAGACAACAAGACACACACATGTGTTATCTGCAGTCTGCACCAAAAGAGAAACATGCAAGACTGAAATTTTGGGAGGTATTTCGAGTTTTCACATAGCATACCTGGCCAGGGCCTGTCCTCCGATTTCGTCATGGTTGATCTTTCCCCACAGGTCAGCGATGATATGGCGCTCGGCGTCTGTCCAGTGAACCATATTGATGTCTTAATGAATTCTTTTAATTCTTGAGCAAAACCTGTTCTAAACGATTCTTTACCTATTTTGCAGCGGGGCTCTTTTTATTGACGCTGAAAATCCCCTCCCTGGACTGAAGGAAAATACTGATTGGACGAGCTCCTGAAGTGGGCAAGCTCCAAATAGATCGGCGGTGTGCCAAGCATCCAACCCTTTTGGCTAATAGTAGGGTCATTAGGGCGTTTCCTATTCTAGTAATCTGCAAGATCAAATGCTTTTTTTTTAAATTGAATGGTGTAAAAAACAAACAAACAAACAAGCTGCATTAAAAAACGAGACTATAGAGGAAATTTATTGAACGAATAATACAGACTTAAGTCTTACATTTCACGCAGACTTTAATTTATTTTGGCTTAGTATATATTAATATAGTTTACAGTATGCTACAATCTATTTTAAAATATTTCACGTCTTTAAATATAAATGTCAACATTATTATTATTATTTTTAAACAGTGCTGAAAGGACGGCTAATCTAAAATTTCAGATAGCAATCCCCTGTGGTTCTATTTGAATTTATTTTATAATTGAAATAACACAATACAGCTCGAAAAACATTTATTATTATTATTATTATTTTAAACCTTTGCTAAATTTAAGCCCCCCCAAAAAAAAAAAACATAAATAAATAAAATAAAATAAAATAAAAAACTTTAAATAAAATTGATTCTTCTCCTTCTTCTTTAGTTGAACATTTACATGTCCCTATGGTCTCATATTTTAATAAGATAAGAATAAGGATTTCTGTTGTTATTGTTATGAAGTATTGTCATTTGTTGTAGTCATCGTATAACTGGTTTGCGTGTGTAGACTACATTTGTACACCTAAAAGTTATCTGAGGTTATTTTTCTATGCAGTGTATTTTTTTTGGAGAAGTTCCAAAGCTGACTAGCCAGTCTATGTAAGAGGTGGAGCCTAGATTTGATATGGCAGGGTGTGCCTGATATCCGACTCAATAAAAAGCGACATACAGCACGAACATGAACAAAATTCTTTTCTTGACATCTTTTTAGAAGTGACAAACCGGATCAGGGCCGCAATGAGTCTCTCAGCTAAAGACAAAGCCGTCGTCCATGACCTTTGGGCCAAGATCGCTCCGAAGGCTGATGACATTGGGGCCGAGGCACTTGGCAGGTAAATTAATTGCTCTTACTGACTGGACAATAAATTGTTGTGGTAAGTATTAGCCCCTTCTGAAGGAGATGTTTCTTATTTGCTTCATGTGTTTTTTTATGCAGGCTGTTTGAGGTCTACCCTCAGACAAAGACCTACTTCTCTCACTGGTCTGATCTTACTCCTGGATCAGCCCAAGTGAGAAAGCACGGAGGCGTAATTGTAAGGAAAATTGGAGAAGCCGTTGGCCACATTGACGATCTTACCGGAGCTCTAAGCTCACTTAGCGAGCTGCACGCTTTCAAGCTCCGTGTTGACCCTGTTAATTTCAAGGTAAGGACATTAATACGGATATGTTTTGCGTTGAATTTAATACAGTTTGTATTGTAATAATGGATTGAATCAACTGTTTGTGTTACTCCATGATAGCTCCTGTCCCAGACCATCAAGGTGAGCATTGCCTTGTTCTTCCCGGCGGATTTCACTCCCGAAGTTCATGTGTCTTTTGACAAGTTTCTTCAGAACCTGGCCTTTGCTCTGTCTGAGAAGTACCGCTAAATGAAGTAGCAGTTTCAGAAGACATCATTAAAATGACATCCATAAATGATCTTGACAATAAATATAATTGAACAATACACAACTGTCTCTTCGTATTTATAAGGTGTGGTATATTGAAATGTATTCCTGTACACTAGGCGTCACTGAAACTAGTTGCCTAGGTGCACGGGTGAAGAAGGTTGGAGAGAAAGCTTTAATAAAAAAAAATATAATAATAAATAATAATAAAAAAAAGAGTTAATAGAACCTGCTGTGGGAGTCCTGAAGTTTTGTTCTGGTTAAAAACAGAACATACGGTTGAACAAAACTCGTATTAAATGTATAACAGTAATGTACACGTACCTTAAAACACACTTACAGAGGTGGTTCTTCAAGGGTTCTTCCATTTGGATTATTTGTACAGTTGAGGTTAATTATTCTCATAAAGGTGTACTAGTTTGTAATCTTTCTAGTAGTAACACACTGTACTGTTTTTTTTTGCTATTTTTCTTTTAAATGAATGCAATCCTGTGTTTACATGCTTTTCAATCATGACATTACGCTTTACTTAGAGAATACTTTAACTATCACCGCTGCAATTTTATACTGTTTCTTTAAAATCCTTTATTTCCAAATAAATATAGACTATGTCTTTAATAAATGAAAAAGTCAAATGTCTTTATAGAATGTAATGTTTATTAAAGCTGTTTAAAAAAAATGTTTACATAGGCTAAGTTGCAAAAGTTAACTACCCAGTTAGGCTAACATTCGCTTCACCTCCAGTTTAAACTTGTTACACTTAGTCTGCTTAGCTAAAGCAATTAAAGGTATGCTTAATTTTTAACCAAAAACTTATTTTTTTTACAAAGAAATTATCAAGAGCAGGTTCCTTTCCTGCGTCTGTTAAGTGTTTATAGTTGTACAGTTAGTGATGCTCTGTGGTTTACTGTATTATTCCAATATAGTCACAGCAGTGTTACTCTAAGAGATTACATCGATTCTCTTTGTTCTTGAACTTAATTAATCAACATAAATATAAAATCCGGACTCTCTCTCTCTCTCTCTCTCTCTCTCTCTCTCTCTCTCTCTCTGACATTTTATTTCTGTAAATTTATTTAATGTCATTTTGTTAATCCCAATATTTTTGTTCATGTTCACGTTCACCAATTAGCTAAAATAAAAACGCCACTGGATGTACAAGTGAGCTAAAAAAAAATAAATAAAAATAAATAAATAAATAAATAAAAATAAATAAAAATTCACATTTTATCTTCTAGTTATAAAGTTATATACTTGCAGTTTACAGTCTACATACGTTTCACAATTTCAAATTTCAAGGTAAGCTGTGGTCAAATACCGTCATATAAAGCTACAAAACCGAAAAGGTATTAATGCATTGTTCACACTTTTCTTTATCATCTTTTGCTTCAGATTCTATCTCACAACTTTCTCGTGACCCTCGCCATCAATTTCCCTGCTGATTTCACTCCAGAGGTGCACATTGCTATGAACAAGTTACTCGCCGCTGTGTCTGCAGCACTTGCTGTTAAATACAGATATTGGGGGGGGGGTATTAATTGTTTTCAAATCAACATTTGAAGAAATTTCTAATTAAAGGAATACATTAATTCTTACGAAGACTGTTTTATCATACATGCTCCACAAAATACATATCGTTTCTATAAATTGTTAAAATAATAATAATTATATATATATATATATATATATATATATATATATATATATATATATATATATATATATATATATATATATAAAAATTCATATAATAATAATAATAATAATAATAATAATAATAATAATAATAATAATAATAAAACGTGAGGGACTTCAGGAATTACTTGATTATTATTCCCACAGAAAGACTTGTAACCTTTCCTTATATCTGAAAAAAATGTCTAATTTAGTTGCTTTAACTTGGAATTAACACAGTTGGAATTAACACAACTACGTTGTGAAAATTGGTACAATTTTTAAAGTATATGTAGATGTTTATGAGTCAACACTGGTCATTGGTTAAGAGAACAATGGTTAGAAGTTTAAAATATCGACAGAGTCGTACAATATAAGCACACGTGCACAGTTTAATTTTATTTATTTGCTTGTTTGTTTATTGGTGTGGTCTCTTATTGAATATCTAGACCCGTGGATCATAATCCCATGTCATCAGCAAGCGCCACTGGATGTGCAAGTGAGCTAATGTTTGAATGTTTGTTGCGTCCTTAAATATATATATATATATATATATATATATATATATATATATATATATATATATATATATATATATATATATATATATATATATATATATATTTTTTCATCTTCTAGTTCTAAAGTTATATACTTGCAGTTTAAAGTCTACATACGTTTCACACTTTATATTATAACTAGTTGCATGGCTTTCAACAGAATACAAGACAAAGAATAAGTGTTGTTTAACGTTTTATTTCATGTTCTAGTCACAGAGTGAAAGACCTGCACATCTTTATATTATGATGCGTGTTTAGTGGTACTGCTTTCCCAGAGCAGCCACGACGACATTCAGGAACTTCTGCCAAGTCTCGTGCACTTCAGGGGTGAAGACTGAGGGTCCGAACTTTGCGGCCAGAGTTATGGTAAAGCTGTCACCAAGAAGCTGAAAGTAGATAAAGAAAAAGTCATAAACTGGACCTTGCAGTTTGCCGTTACTGATATCCAGTCCTAATGTAAATAGCTGTATATATTGTTTTGCATTCTGTAGTTACTGAAGTCAGACGTACCGTGAAGTTGCTGGGATCCACGTGCAGTTTGTCAGAGTGAAGCGCACTCAGCTGAGTGTAGGTGCCCTTAACGTGGTCCAAATCTTTCACAGCTTTGCTCAGACCACCAAGGACCACCTTTCCATGGGCAGCCACCTTGGGGTTTCCCATGATGGCTGCGGCATTGGATAGATTACCAAAGGAAGCGAAGTACCTCTGGGTCCATGGATACACAATCAGAAGTCTAGACAACAAGACACACACATGTGTTATCTGCAGTCTGCACCAAAAGAGAAACATGCAAGACTGAAATTTTGGGAGGTATTTCGAGTTTTCACATAGCATACCTGGCCAGGGCCTGTCCTCCGATTTCGTCATGGTTGATCTTTCCCCACAGGTCAGCGATGATATGGCGCTCGGCGTCTGTCCAGTGAACCATATTGATGTCTTAATGAATTCTTTTAATTCTTGAGCAAAACCTGTTCTAAACGATTCTTTACCTATTTTGCAGCGGGGCTCTTTTTATTGACGCTGAAAATCCCCTCCCTGGACTGAAGGAAAATACTGATTGGACGAGCTCCTGAAGTGGGCAAGCTCCAAATAGATCGGCGGTGTGCCAAGCATCCAACCCTTTTGGCCAATAGTAGGGTCATTAGGGCGTTTCCTATCTAGTAATCTGCACGATTAGAACATATGTTTTCTTCAAAAAATTTTTTTTTATTAAATACAAAGTAAGCTGCATTAAAAAACAAGACCGTAGAGGCATTTAACTGAACGAACAGACTTAAGTCAAGTTTGAAGTCTTACATTTCACACAGACTTTAATTCATTATGTCAAAGCATAGGCTATATTAATATAGTTTACAGCATACTACAATTAAAATATTTCACGTTTTTAAATATAAATGTGAACATTATTTTAAAAATAGGCTAATAGTAGGGTAATTAGAGCGTTTCATTTTCTACTCATCTGCACGATCAGATATTTTTAAATACTGGATGGTGTAAAAAAAAACCCCCAAAAACAAGTAAGCTGCATAAAAAATAACAGACCATCGAGCCATTAATTGAACGAATAATAAAGCCTGAAGTCACGTTTTAAGTTCTATATTTCACCTACCATACTATAACCTACTTAAAATATTTCACGTCTTTAAATATAAAATGTCAACATTAGGCCTATTATAAAATAGAACTGAAAGAACAGTTTATCTAAAATGTTAGATGGCCACACCCTGTGGTTCCATTAGATTTTTTTTAAGTAACTGAAATAGCTTAAAGTACAGATATAGAAAGAAAACATTTTTATTATATTACACCTTAGATTAATTTAAGACTTAAAAAATACTGTTCTTCTTCTTCTTCCTCTTCTTCTTCTTCTTCTTCTTCTTCCTCTTCATAATCTTCATCTTCTTTTAATAATAATAACAATAACAATAACAATAATAATAATAATAATAATAATAATAATAATAATAATAATAATAATAATAATAACCACTGTTATTGTTCTAATGTATTGTTATGTGTTTTTGTCATCTTATGCATTTTCTTCTTTATGTAGACTACATTTGTACACCTAAAAGTTATCTGAGGTTATTTTTCTATGCAGTGTATTTTTTTTGGAGAAGTTCCAAAGCTGACTAGCCAGTTTATGTAAGAGGTGGAGCCTAGATTTGATATGGCAGGGTGTGCCTGATATCCGACTCAATAAAAAGCGACATACAGCACGAACATGAACCAAATTCTTTTCTTGACATCTTTTTAGAAGGACAAACCGGATCAGGGCCGCAATGAGTCTCTCAGCTAAAGACAAAGCCGTCGTCAAAGACCTTTGGGCCAAGATCGCTCCGAAGGCTGATAAAATTGGCGCCGAGGCACTTGGCAGGTAAATTAATTGCTCTTACTGACTGGACAATAAATTGTTGTGGTAAGTATTAGCCCCTTCTGAAGGAGATGTTTCTTATTTGCTTCATGTGTTTTTTTATGCAGGCTGTTTGAGGTCTACCCTCAGACAAAGACCTACTTCTCTCACTGGTCTGATCTTACTCCTGGATCAGCCCAAGTGAAAAAGCACGGAGGCGTAATTGTAAGGAAAATTGGAGAAGCCGTTGGCCACATTGACGATCTTACCGGAGCTCTAAGCTCACTTAGCGAGCTGCACGCTTTCAAGCTCCGTGTTGACCCTGTTAATTTCAAGGTAAGGACATTAATACGGATATGTTTTGCGTTGAATTTAATACAGTTTGTATTGTAATAATGGATTGAATCAACTGTTTGTGTTACTCCATGATAGCTCCTGTCCCAGACCATCAAGGTGAGCATTGCCTTGTTCTTCCCGGCGGATTTCACTCCCGAAGTTCATGTGTCTTTTGACAAGTTTCTTCAGAACCTGGCCTTTGCTCTGTCTGAGAAGTACCGCTAAATGAAGTAGCAGTTTCAGAAGACATCATTAAAATGACATCCATAAATGATCTTGACAATAAATATAATTGAACAATACACAAATGTCTCGTCTTATTTATACGATTTAACAAACTTTTTATTAAATGTATAACAGTGTTGTGCACATACACCATTAAAGCACATTACAGTGTACACTCATAGAGAAGGGGTTCTTCAAGAGTTTTTTTTTTTTTTTTTTAATCGGGGTTCTTTGTAAAGTTGACTGCACAATTGCACTTTTTGCAGTACGGCTATAGAAGGGAATTATTTATAATCGTACTGACTGGAAAATCTCCCTAAGATGATCTATGAGGAAGAAACCTTGAGAGGAACCCATCTTCATCTGGGTAACAATCGATGGTGTTAAAGTAAAGGGAAGTTCATTATGGTTTTAATATGAAGTCTGTCTTGTTGAACTAGTCCATTGATCACTAAAGGAGATATTTGTTAATTACTGTTGATACTTCCCATCTGTGTCCCTGTAATATATTTTTTTGACCTTTCAGTAGCCTATAACAAACAAAACGGGGCTAGATATGAAAAAATATCCATCCATCTTCTACCGCTTACTCCTTTTCAAGGTCGCGGGGGAACCGGGAGACTATCCCAAGGAGCATCGGGCACAAGGCGGGGTACACCCTGGACAGGGTGCCAGTCCATCGCAGGGCACAATCACATACACACTCACACATCCATTCATACACTACAGACAATTTAGACACGCCAATCGAAAAGAAAATGTAAATGCAATTAAACATTTTTAAATGTGAAATTCAACATCAGAATGTATTGTCAATCTGTAAGTGGCACTGTGAGAAGGTGTACTATCATTCTGAGGTGAACGTGGTCTATGGAATCGAGTTTTCCTTTTACGGGTTTCTAAATGTAAAGACAAAACAGCGTATGTATGAGTTTTGGATGGCTCTTATTTTGTAATTCAGCATCAGACAGCCCAGAATTTGTATTCATTTCTTTTTATTTAACATCAATTTTCCAACTCAAATAGAGAACAATATTATGCATATGAAAATAAACACAAGTAACATGCGATTACATCTCCACACTATAAAAAATATTTCTTGACTTTAGTAAGTTCAACTTAATTTATTCAGTTGATCCAGTTAATAGCCGATTTAGTTGTACTGACTTATTTAAACGAGTTGGCTCGACATTTAATTATTTATATGGAATCACAAATGAGTTGAACACAATGTATTCACTATCAACCAATTACATTACTGCGTACGTCACTTCCGCAAGCCGTTCATTTTCCTTCACAAGCAAGATTGTGCTATTTTTCGTCGGTGGAATCTTACTTAGATGTGTCCAAATCAGGTATATATTTTATTTTATATTAATCCCCATATTGTTATGTATTTGATATTACTCTCAAAATGTGTCTTGTTAAGATTTTTGTTTTTTGGACAAATTGCTGATGGATGAGCTGCATTGCGACCGTACAGTACGTTTACATGGACAACAATTAATCCACTCTTAACCCGATTAAGAAACTACCATATAAACAGCAATTTTTACTTACCTTAATCTAATTAAGGTCATACTCGAAGTAAGCAATAATCGAATTAAGACGAGTACTCCTGTTTTAGTCGCATGTAAAGACCTTACTCACATACATTTCACACACTCTAAAAAGTAATTCAGAGGACCTATTACCACAATTTATTTAACTGCATGGTTGCAAGACAAAATTTCTAATTGATTGATTTAATTAAACTTTTTAATTTGAAAACATTCCATCAACTTAATATTGTGTGTTTCTGAAAATGAAATTTCTGCTTTAATTGATTTAAAGCAAAATTTAATTTGTGGTAATTTTTCTCCACCTTTAGTTCAGGATTTCAAGTCCCCTCCCCCCTCCTCACTTAACATACCTGGACAAGTACAGACAAAGAAGACCTTGTGTTAGAGGAAATTGCTGAGCAAAGCCATACAAAGGACATTTCAAGGCGCGTATCACTTCATTTACAAATAAATTATACTAAAGCATTAAATTTGGTCATATTCTCAATTGTTATATGACCAATAGAGGACTCGTGTACGGAGGTTTGGCTACACCTGCTCATAACGTTGATGAAATCTGTTACACGAAGTTAATGCGAGTAGCAGTGTAATTTGACCATCTACCCTTTAGTTTAGAGAGTAGCAGTGGATAAGAATGAGAGTTTCATTTGACAAATCTGCTCAGCTAGAGAGGGCTTTTTATTTGTGCTATTGGGAGGAAAAGCATTCAGTTTTTGCTAATTTCATGCACTGACCCCTTTTTAAAATATTGTCATTCACAGATAGCCTTCACTCTCTACAATTTGCTGTTTGACTAAAATTATCTGCCTTTACGCTGGATAGTTCTGTGAGAGGGGTTAAAGTATAACGGGTAAAGTGTTTCCTTTTTTTTGTCTGTATTGCTCATTTCATACAAGTTGTTTTTATGTATATAAAACCTGCAGTAAGAGATTTTATGTATGATATTTGTATTGTAAATGATTCTGGATTTTGGTTACTATTGTTGGACAACTTGAATGTTTGAATTTTTTTTATTATTATTCTTGTTACATTTTTAAAGAAGGTTTAAAGATGTCTTATTTTAAAACTAAAGTTAATATTTTACAGTCTTACACTTTCACTTTTGTTTTAAATATGTAAATGCCTTGTTTGTTTGTTTTGTTTGTTTTAAATATGTAAAGGTTTTGTTTGTTTTAAATATGTTAACTTTGGTGTGATTCATTGTGACAGCATATTTGAGTATTTTTACTACATTTCCCAAGGCAATATGGCCATTCATTTATTTATTCATTTATTTATTTATTTAATAATTTGTAGGGCAAAATAAACTTGTTTATTTTCAAAATTTAAATATTGCAAAAAAAAGTACAAAAACTGCAGTTCAAAATAGTTCATTGTCTAACAATATTGTTGAATGAATTCATTTAATAAGCGCTGTTAAAATTAACAAAAATATGAATTCTATAAACTACTGAAGAATATCTAATTATAGCAAAAAAATTAAATGTTGTCTACTTAAAAAATTGTTCATAATTATTGTAATTAAGTACATAACACTTAAATTCCTTGTAAATAATGTGAAAACTAGTTGGATCAACTTAATTTTTATGAGTAAACAACTTATGCTTAACTCTACGAATTATTAAGTGTTAATTGAAAATACATTTGATTGTAGAGGAAAAGGTAATTCGTCTTACTCAGTATAGTTTGTTGGTTGAACTTAATTTGATTAGAAGTTGTCATAACTCAAAAAGATTGAAACAAATTGTTGCTTATTGATTGATTGATTGATTGAGCCTAAACATTTGTTTTAGAGTGCAGCACGAAGCGCGGCGTTGGTCAAAGTTACCAATGACTTGTTGATGGTCTCTGATTCTGGAGATACATCCATTCTTATTCTTCTTGATCATAGAGATGCTTTCGATACTGTGGATCATGGTCTTTTACTTACCTGCCTTGAAAGTGTTTTTGGTGTGTCTGGGACAGTTTTAAACTGGTTTAAATCCTATATTACTGATTGTTCTCAGTTTATTTCTATGGTTGGCTACAGGTCTGACACTATCTCGGTGCCCACTGGTGTTCCTCAGGGTTGAGTTTTAGGCCCTCTACTCTTCAATATCTACAGTATCTACCTCCACCTGGGCATCTGCTGCGATCGCTCGGCCTCCATTAACACTTTTATGCTGACGATACCCAAATCTGCATTCACTCAAAATCTGGTGAAAACCTTGATTTTTGTTTTACTTTCTGAATATATTTCTGAGATTAAAAAAACATGGCTGAATAATGACTTTGCTGCCTGAACAGCGGGAAAACAAAATTATGCTTATAGGTTCCGTCATCAAATTCTTAAAGCTGGTCCACTATCTCTGATGGTTGATGGCTCTGTTCTAGAGACTCAAAGTAAAATGAGGAACCTTGGAGTAGTTATTGATACCAGCCTTACCATTGATTCTTTTGTTCAGAGCATTTGTTTATTATTATTATTATTATTATTATTATTATTATTATTATTATTATTATTATTATTATTATTATTATTATTATTATTATTATTATTATTATTATTATTATAAAGGATAACACTTTCGCAAATGTTTTAATTATTGTTCTTTAATGCTAAAGCTGCATATGTACATAATATTTAAATTATGATATTTATTGTGTGTGTGTGTATATATATATACATACACACAATAAACATCATAATTTATTTATATATATATAAAATATATATTTTTGCCTATTATTGAAGACTATACCTCTTCAAGAAGCCCAGTCTGTCATATCTTTTAACTCCTTGTCATCAGCAAATTCCACTGGATGTACAAATATTTGTTCTTTCCTTATATAAAAAAAACTTTTAGCCTTCTGACATTATGAAGTTTGCATAATTGCATTTTACAGTCTTCATGCGTTTCATAATTTATAACCCTAACTTAGCTTTCAACAGAATACATTACAAAGAACTTTTTTTAAGCGTTTTATTTCATGTTCCAGTCACAGAGTAAAATACCTGCACATCTGTATATTCTGATGCTTGTTCAGTGCTACTCCTTGCACATAGCAGCCACAACGACATTCAGGAACTCCTGCCAAGTCTTGTGCACTTCATGGGTGAAGACTGAGGGACCAAACCTTGCGGCCAGACATACTGTGAGGCAGTCACCAGCAAGCTGAAAGTAAACAATTTAATAAGTCGTAAAAACACAAGGAATTTTACATTACTATTATCCAGTCCTATTCACTTTTTTTTAAAAATATTATTTATTTATTTGCGTTTTTCAGTTACTGAAGTAAGACGTACCCTGTAGTTACTGGGATCCATGTGCAGTGTGTCCGAGTGAAGTTGACTCAGCTTAACATAGGTGCCTTTAATGTTGTCCAAATTCATTACAGCTTTCTCCAGACCACTAATGACCACCTTTCCATGGTTTGCCAACTTAGGGTTTCCGATCACGTCTGCTGCACTGGTAAGATTACCCATTGCAGCGAAGTACCTTTGGTTCCATGGATAGACAAGCAGAAGTCTAGACAACAGGACAGACACCCATATATTCAGGGTGCGAATTACAGGGTTTGGGGTGGTCTGAACTCTCAACTCCCCCTAAACACAGTGCATCCGGAAAGTATTCACAGAGCCTCATTTTTTCCACATTTTGTTATGTTACAGTCTTATTCCAAAATGGATTAAATTAATTGTTTTCCTCAAAATTCTACAAACTATACCCCATAATGACAACGTGAAAGAAGTTTGTTTTAAATCTTTGCAAATTTATTAAAAACAAAAAAAGCACATGTACGTAATTATTGTACAGGTTTTTTACTGGACGGAAAAGACAAATAGGTTCAGGAGTACATCAAAAAGTACATACTACTTCTATAAGGCATTCATGGCACTATTTGTCACATGAAACCGAACAGCACTCTATGAATTATAGCATTTAATTCACAAGTCATACGCTCTTCTAAGGATACAGCACAGTGGTTCACTGAAGCACACATCTACATTACAAGGCGGGGCAAGGCCGTGCGTAGCTCATGGGGTGAAACGTGATGACAATTATAGGGGCCCCACTGCTCAGGTTGCCTCAGTAATCCAGTAGTTATGCTATTGACCCCGACTATAACTAAAAGTTATAGTGTATTACAGCTTCATTTTTATTGGTTTAATGAAAACCACATAAAGATTTCGTGAAAGAACTTTTCTACACGCAATAAAAGTGGTTTAGTCCGATGGTTAGTCCGATCGATGTAAGACCCACCCTAGCTAGAACATCACCAATCAGAGTTGATGCTGTTCGGAGAGCAGTTTAAGTTAGAAGTAGGTTTACAGTCGGAGAACAGGAGAATGAGTGATTTAAAATTTCGGAGGAAAAAACATGAATCTGGGTATCAGATATGTAATGAAAAGGAGGAGATGAGTAGAGGGAGGCCAGAAGAACTGCCGGATACCACTCTATCAAAACCTTCCTTAACCAGACAGTTTAGTGCACTATAGGAATGACAATGTGATGGGATGCCCTGCCCTTATTATTTCGCTGCCCAGTTTACTTTCGCGGGAACTGGACACATAAGAGCTGCCGCCCGCGAGCCCTTGCCGGTATTGTGACATTTTTTCAGTACTGTACTGCCGGGCACTGACCGAATGATAACGTGGTCAAAGTCCCCGTATTTTTGTGCTATTTTGTAAACGGAGTTGATTAGAGGAAAACCCCAAATGGGATCGGGTTCTATGGTCAGATGAAACCAAATCAACCAAATCAACCAAACCAACTTCAGCTCTCATTGGCTATTCATATTCCTGTGGTTGAATTTTATAATATCTCTATAACCAGCGACAGTTAATGGGTACCCATGATGAGCTGGAGGGGTGGGTTATGGGTTCAATTTTGTTTTCCTTTGTATAAAAAGACAAAAATCTGTGAATATTTACTGCTGTTGCTCAATTTGTTTTTAATTTTGGGAAATGGTGAGGACAGAACAGAAAGGGCGATTTAGATAGGCTTAGCAGAAATGTTCAACAGAAATATACAAATGTTCTGTAGAAATGTTCTGTAGAATTGTCCAGCAGAAATGTTCAATAAAAATGAAACTTTAAAAAAATAAATAAATTAAAAAATGGTTTACTGACCACAAAATCTAGGTCCTGCCATGGCCATCCCAGTCCCCTGACCTGAAACCCATAGAAAACCTGTGGGGTGAACTGAAGAGGAGAGTCCACCAGCGTGGACCTCGAAATGTGAAGGATCTGGAGATATTCTGTATGGAAGAATGGTCTTGCCATGTATTCTCCAACCGCATCGGGTATTATAGGAGAAATCTCAGAGCAAAGGGAAGCGCAAATCTGCCTTGTTAACAAGGCAGCAAAAAACTAAATTGCACAATTTCATTTGAATAGTTCCCATTATTATCAACAACAAGGCTGTTAACACTAGACGTCGCGTCACGCCGGCTTCTGTTGACAGATGGCCCAGTTCCATTTGGATTGCTCTTTTGGTATCTGAACGTTCTGAAGGGACATAATTCTTAGACTGAATCCAATGTGAACATCCTCAAATCTACGCTAGGCGACTCGCTTCTATTCTATTTTTTTTTCCTTTTTTTTTAAACTTAAGTTTCCTTTTTCCCCCATTTGTTTTCAGATGTAAAACAATATTTCAGATGTTCCCTTGCCTGCACTTCAGTAGCATTTTAAAATCTCACAATAAATGATAAGTATAAGTTTTAATTAGTTACAGTGTGCATTCATTTGCACTGTTATTATGAGATGTATAATTATTTTAATGAAACAATCATTTGAGCATAAATGCTTGTGGAAAAACAGATTAGACGGACAGATGAATGGATGGGTGGGTAGGTACAGAAATATATAGAGAGAGACATTATGTAATGACACTGCAGATATAACAAAGCTGATTTTCCCCAAATTTATTTATTTATTTATGTATTTTTATTTAATTAAAAAATACCCATTCAAACTTCAACCCCCTCAATGTTAATTTCTGGTGAAAACAAATTTTGGGAAGTTTCTCGCATTTTAACAGCGTAAGCCTACCTGGCCAGGGACTGTGGTCCGATTTCGTCATGGTTGATCTTTCCCCACAGGTCAGCGATGATATGGCGCTCGGCGTCTGTCCAGTGAACCATATTGATGTCTTAGTGAATTCTTTTAATTCTTGAGCCAAAAACCTGTTCTAAACGAATCTTTACCTATTTTGCAGCGGGACTCTTTTTATTGACGCTGAAAATCCCCTCCTTGGACTGAAGTGAAATACTGATTGGACGAGCTCCTGAAGTGGCCAAGCTCCAAATAGATCGGCGGTGTGCCAAGCATCCAACCCTTTTGACTAAGAATAAGATAATTAGTGCGTTTCTAGTGATCTGCACGATAATTTTTTTTATTGGTTGGTAAATAAGTTGTATTAAAAATGGAGGAATTTAAATGAAAGAATAATTAAACCTTAAGTCACGTTTGAAATTTAATGCAGACATAAATTAATTTAGACTAAGTAAGCACAAAAATATAGCTAGTTAAAACTGTACGGCTACCTATACAATATTTCATGTATCTTAGACTTTCTTTAAAAGAAGTTTAAATATGTCAGAAATATGTCAAAGAACATTTTATCTAAAATTTCAGATATCCACACCCAGTTTTTATAATACAATATATAATTATAATATAATACTTTATGTTGTTGTTATAAATAATTTGGTTATATTATTTTTTTCGCATGTAGACTATTTACCTAAAAGTTATGTGAAGTCACTTTTATATCCATTTTGGAAAAAATCCAAAGCTGACTGGACTGTCCATGTAAGAGCTGGTGTGTAGATTTGATATGGCAGGGTGTGCCTGCTATCAGAAAAGAAGTGTACAACATGAATATTCAAAAAGTTATTTTTTGGCAGTAAGTTCTCACTCCCAGCGCGTCAAATATTGAACCATGGCCAGAAGTCTTAAGTGCACTTAAACAGAAGTCTTAAGTCCACTGCACCCACGCAGAAGGGCGCCTTTGGCTTTACTGTACTGACGAGCTCGTCCTGTTTTTATCAATGAACTCTTACTTGCTATAGCCTCCAAACGAAAAAGTAAACGCATTGCAATTTGCGGATGGACCTTGTGCTTCAACGGTCTAACGCAAAAAAAAAAAAAAAAAGTAAATGAATGAACAAAGCACAGTCCAAAATAAAGGATAATTATAAAATGATTTTTCTTTAATGCAAAATCTGCACAAGTTATATTTTCAAGAGTGTATATATTATCCGTACTTTTTTATTTCCAAGTAATAAGATACTGATAGCGTTCAACAGTGTTCGAATTTTTTCCCTGGTTTTATTTATTTATTACTGAAAAACATAGGACAACATATATAGGCTGTGTGTGTGTGTGTGTGTGTGTGTGTGTGTGTACACTCTTCGAAGAGATTGAACCTTTGGTGTTTATGAAATTATGAACATCTAACTATCAAAAAGGTTCAACATGGAACTTACAGGCTCTATAAGGATCCCTGGGTTATTTGGCATTTATCGTCAGTCCTTGTTAGAACGTTACATGTGGCAAAAGCGTTCATAATATAAGCTGGCCTGTTGTCATAGTTCCTTTATGAACCTTTTCGAAGATGGACTGTAAAGATTTTACTTTAGTCTAAAGCAATAGTGTCAAACTCATTTTAGTTCAGGGGCCACATGCAGCCTAATTAGATGTCAAGTGGGCCGGGCATCTAATCATAAAATCATAAATTATAAAATCATAGTATAATCACCTATAAATAACAAGAAGTCCATGTTTTTACCTTTGTTTTCATGCAAAGACATTTATATTTAATGAAATATCCTTTTATAAAATATATCATAAACAACCTCAGATTTCTTAAGACAAACATGTGCAATTTGCTTCTGATTATCATTCACATATATGTGCATTACAACTGCTCACAGTGTTTGTACAAATGCAAAAAAAAACTTCACAGGTATTTGGAACTGAAAAATATAGTATTTCACTTTAAAATTGATGGCATTGCAATGAAAAGATTCCACCAAACCAAACTATTTTGTGTTTTTGTACTGAAGCTGTTGAACTAATTAAATTAAATGCACATTTTTTAAAAAACTATTACCCATTCATCTCTGTGAATAAATAGGAAGTGGTCCATTTTTCATGGAAAACTCTACACTCTGTATCCACTTTTCTGCTTTTTGGCAGACATTTTGGCTAATGAGGGTGTGGGGACGAGTAGAAAATAGAGTAGACATTGCATTACTGCCATCTGCTGTTCAGTCCCAGAGATGTGCCGCGTCTTTTACCCCCTAGCGGATAATTTGGGAATAGCATTTTATTAAAAATGACAAGTTCGTGTCTTTTATGCATATTTTTTTCACTTTCAAAATTCGTCCTGCGGGCCGGATTGAACCCTCTAGCGGGCCGGTTTTGGCCCGCGGGCCGTACGTTTGTCACCCATGGTCTAAAGTGTCCGTAGTGGATGGATGGATTTTACTTTAAAGTCTGTAAAGATTTTAAGTTATTAGCTAAGTCCTGTGTGTTGCTTTTAGCCCTATTTACTTATTTACTTGAATAGACTGATTACCCCATTATTGTTCATATTTTAAACTAGACCTTTCACAAATGCAAAACTTGTACTTTTAAAAAATTGTTTTATTTTAATAATTTCTTGTCTTTTGTTATTATTTTATTACTTTGTGTTTATGTTGTTTGTTTTGTTATTTTGTAAAAATTTTTTTAAAAAAATCCCTATTGGGTTACATGGCACTGTAGTTGTGGGCCTCCATGCCCCTATCTTCTATCGTACATGATATGGGTGGAGGGCAGTGTTTTTCCAAGCTATTCAAATCAAGATTCAAATCACTCATCTGCAGTTAGAGTCAGAGGGCCAGATTGGAATCGCAAAGAAATACAGAGATGAGCCACAAATGTTGTGGAACCAAGAATAACCACTACCAAAGTGATGGAAACGCCAATGTAGGGAGAAAGAAAGGATCTGCTCATAATCAAAAGCATACAAGCTCATCAGTCAAGTAGTGGAGGTAGTGTCATGGCTTGGGGTTGCATGGCTGCTTCTGGAATGGACTCACTAATCTTCACTGATGGTAGCAGCAGAATTCATTTAGAAGTTTATCGAAACAATCTGTCTTCCAATTTACAGAGAAATGCATCCAATCAGATTAGGAGGAACTTCATCATGCAGGAAGATAATGATCCAAATCCAACTCAACAAATAACTTATTCAGGGGGGAGAAGTGGAAGGTTTTAGACTGGACAAGTCAATCAACAAACCATTTGAGCAGCATTTCACCTCCTGAAGAGGAGTCTGAAGGGAGAAACCTCTTGAAATAAACAACATGAGGCTGCAGTAAAAGCCTGGAAAAACATCACAAAAGCTGAATACAACAGTTTGGTGATGTCAGTGGGTCATCATCTTGATGCATTTATTGCAAACAAGGGAAATGCAAACACATATTAAATTATTTTAATTTACTTTAAGACTACCTGTACCTATACTTTTGCTCACCTAAATATAGGGTGGTTTGCTACCAAAGGTGCCATGTTGTAAGTTGTTTAACACATCTAGATGCTAGAAATGAAAGATGGAATTCTGATCTATTCACTCATCCATCTTTTGATCTTAAACCCAAATGTCTTCAATATATATTGAAAACAATAGAATTGGCCTTCTGTTCCCATACTCTCAGAGGTGAGTGTATGAACATATACATTAAGTTAAACAAAAATTGCCAATTTTACTCACTGTGGGTGGCAATATGGTTTTGGCATTGTGACACATGAAACACTTTTCAATGAATGTCAGTTTGCTTCTCGTCTTTGAAGCATTTTCAATGGTGAAGAAGTAAATTGTGATATAAATTTTGAAATGTAGGGATAAACTCCTGGAAATTGTTTGCAGTCAACCAATCAGCCACATCCTGGATGTTCAATTGAATTGAATTTGATTGATTATTCCTTACGTAACACACAACTTAATGTTATTATGACATTAACTTTGTTATTATCATAGCTTATCAAAAAGTTCATAGTTATTTTGATAAGTTATGTTGTCTTACTCCCCGTGGGGGAGTCCAAAGACATGTCCCCAGTCCAAAGACAATTCATGGTAGGTTGATTGGCATGTCCAAAGTGTCCCCAGTGTATGAATGGGTGTGTGAGTGTGTATGTGAATGTGCCCTGCGATGGGTTGGCACCCTGTCCGGGATGTACCCCGCCTTGTGCCCGATTCTGCCTGGGATAGGCTCCAGTTTCCCTGCAACCCAGTTCAATAAGAGGTATAGAAAATGGATGGCTGTTGTCGTACCTCAGATATTCGCGCTGCTCCACTCAGTCCTGCTGCTTGTGCTTCAAAGTTTCTTACGGTTTTTGTGCGAGACAGACATTTAAAAATTTATGTTGCACACCACTTCTACCTGGTTTAAATGTTTTTATCCATTCCCAAAATCAAAACAATATGAATAATCACGTTTACTTAAGTGAAAAGAAAGTCCTAATGAATTGTTATAATTTTGCTCAAATTAACTAGTTGGTTTGAACACTGAGGGGGTGAAGTTTGAATGGGAACTTCCAATAATTTTTAATTGAATAAAAACACATGAATAAATAAATTGGTGGGGAAATATGGGCTGCACTGGAATACATGCCTTTATTTATTTATTTATCTATTTTATTGTTTAATTGTGATATTTTATAACTCAAACCTTTACATTTCTTCACCTAATGGATAAGGAACACTCCCTACTGGTAGAAAATAGTTTAACTTGACGCTTTGATCAGGTACAGTAAATTTGAACGGCAGAGGGCGCTAAGAGTCTTTTGTTTGTTTGTTTTTGGTATCAAGTACCACATTTTAAGGTCCAATATAAAGTTTCTGCTTTATGTACCATTTATACATTTATACCATTTATAATGTGTTACTTTTTTAAAGTTAATTTATGAAATTCATTTTTATTTCATAAATGGAAATGAATTTCATAAATTAAATTTAAAAAAGTAACACATTATAAATATATATTGGAAACGTTTTTGAATTTTCACCTTTATTAACTACCCCAAAAAACAAAAACAAAAACAAATAAAAAAAGATAAAAAACTATTTTTGAAATCGTCAAGATGTTTAACTATTTAAATGCAAAGGAAAAATGTCTAAAGATGCATGGCTGATCCATTTGTGAAAGCCATTTTAATCGCATGTTTGGAAATTTGGAGCACATATTTTTGCTGCTTTAGGCCTCAATTTTCATCCTAAATTATACGTTAAAATGCTATTTATTTGTAAAGCAATTATTCATGACATGAGTAAATCAAATTTCATTAACACGACTAACAGAAAATAATTTCTCCAAATATATCATTGTCATTCTAATATTGTATGAACATTGCATACTAAGCAAAAATGTTTACATATCAAGATGTTGGCCTAAATAATATAACTAAATATTCTTGCAAATAGCAACATTGCAAATATAAAAGCCGGCATAAATCTCTAAAATTCTATGGACACTGTACACTTAAGACAAAAACCTCTGCATACTCAATAGTATGCCTATATGTAACGGTCTATATTTTCCAGCTTGTGCCCCTGCTTTTTATCAGGTCAAGTCAGGTTTGTATTTTCTTTCAGGTTTGTAAAGTTCTATTTTCCCAATTAACCTGATGACCCATTAATCGTACTTCTATAATATATTGGAAAAAGAAAAGAGAACAGCACATTCAATTTTAAAACAGAAAAATTAATGTTCTCTCACAGGGAAAAATCAGTTTAAACCCGAACAACAGGGGGTGCAAGTGCACCCTTTACACCCATATAACCTCGCCTCCACCCTGAAAAAGTAAGTATTAATATTTAATGAATTTAACATAAACCTACGATTTTTAAAAAACTATTTACGTTTAATGAACTTACATATTTTTTACGTAAATAGAAATTCTACTGTGGAAGTTAAACCTTGCGACTTTGAATTTTATATATATATTTTTATAATATATTTTTTTGACCTTTCAGTAGCCTATAACAAACAAAACGGGGCTAGATATGAAAAAATATCCATCCATCTTCTACCGCTTACTCCTTTTCAAGGTCGCGGGGGAACCGGGAGACTATCCCAAGGAGCATCGGGCACAAGGCGGGGTACACCCTGGACAGGGTGCCAGTCCATCGCAGGGCACAATCACATACACACTCACACATCCATTCATACACTACAGACAATTTAGACACGCCAATCGAAAAGAAAATGTAAATGCAATTAAACATTTTTAAATGTGAAATTCAACATCAGAATGTATTGTCAATCTGTAAGTGGCACTGTGAGAAGGTGTACTATCATTCTGAGGTGAACGTGGTCTATGGAATCGAGTTTTCCTTTTACGGGTTTCTAAATGTAAAGACAAAACAGCGTATGTATGAGTTTTGGATGGCTCTTATTTTGTAATTCAGCATCAGACAGCCCAGAATTTGTATTCATTTCTTTTTATTTAACATCAATTTTCCAACTCAAATAGAGAACAATATTATGCATATGAAAATAAACACAAGTAACATGCGATTACATCTCCACACTATAAAAATATTTCTTGACTTTAGTAAGTTCAACTTAATTTATTCAGTTGATCCAGTTAATAGCCGATTTAGTTGTACTGACTTATTTAAACGAGTTGGCTCGACATTTAATTATTTATATGGAATCACAAATGAGTTGAACACAATGTATTCACTATCAACCAATTACATTACTGCGCGCGTCACTTCCGCAAGCCGTTCATTTTCCTTCACAAGCAAGATTGTGCTATTTTTCGTCGGTGGAATCTTACTTAGATGTGTCCAAATCAGGTATATATTTTATTTTATATTAATCCCCATATTGTTATGTATTTGATATTACTCTCAAAATGTGTCTTGTTAAGATTTTTGTTTTTTGGACAAATTGCTGATGGATGAGCTGCATTGCGACCCGTGCAATCGTTTACATGGACAACAATTAATCCACTCTTAACCCGATTAAGAAACTACCTTATAAACAGCAATTTTTACTTACCTTAATCTAATTAAGGTCATACTCGAAGTAAGCAATAATCGAATTAAGACGAGTACTCCTGTTTTAGTCGCATGTAAAGACCTTACTCACATACATTTCACACACTCTAAAAAGTAATTCAGAGGACCTATTACCACAATTTATTTAACTGCATGGTTGCAAGACAAAATTTCTAATTGATTGATTTAATTAAACTTTTTAATTTGAAAACATTCCATCAACTTAATATTGTGTGTTTCTGAAAATGAAATTTCTGCTTTAATTGATTTAAAGCAAAATTTAATTTGTGGTAATTTTTCTCCACCTTGAGTTCAGGATTTCAAGTCCCCTCCCCCCTCCTCACTTAACATACCTGGACAAGTACAGACAAAGAAGACCTTGTGTTAGAGGAAATTGCTGAGCAAAGCCATACAAAGGACATTTCAAGGCGCGTATCACTTCATTTACAAATAAATTATACTAAAGCATTAAATTTGGTCATATTCTCAATTGTTATATGACCAATAGAGGACTCTCGATGTCGGGGTTTGGCTACACCTGCTCATAACGTTGATGAAATCTGTTACACGAAGTTAATGCGATTAGCAGTGTAATTTGACCATCTACCCTTTAGTTTAGAGAGTAGCAGTGGATAAGAATGAGAGTTTCATTTGACAAATCTGCTCAGCTAGAGAGGGCTTTTTATTTGTGCTATTGGGAGGAAAAGCATTCAGTTTTTGCTAATTTCATGCACTGACCCCTTTTTAAAATATTGTCATTCACAGATAGCCTTCACTCTCTACAATTTGCTGTTTGACTAAAATTATCTGCCTTTACGCTGGATAGTTCTGTGAGAGGGGTTAAAGTATAACGGGTAAAGTGTTTCCTTTTTTTTGTCTGTATTGCTCATTTCATACAAGTTGTTTTTATGTATATAAGACCTGCAGTAAGAGATTTTATGTATGATATTTGTATTGTAAATGATTCTGGATTTTGGTTACTATTGTTGGACAACTTGAATGTTTGAATTTTTTTTATTATTATTCTTGTTACATTTTTAAAGAAGGTTTACAGATGTCTTATTTTAAAACTAAAGTTAATATTTTACAGTCTTACACTTTCACTTTTGTTTTAAATATGTAAAGGCCTTGTTTGTTTGTTTTGTTTGTTTTAAATATGTAAAGGTTTTGTTTGTTTTAAATATGTTAACTTTGGTGTGATTCATTGTGACAGCATATTTGAGTATTTTTACTACTTCATTTCCCAAGGCAATATGGCCATTCATTTATTTATTTATTTATTTATTTATTTATTTAATAATTTGTAGGGCAAAATAAACTTGTTTATTTTCAAAATTTAAATATTGCAAAAAAAAGTACAAAAACTGCAGTTCAAAATAGTTCATTGTCTAACAATATTGTTGAATGAATTCATTTAATAAGCGCTGTTAAAATTAACAAAAATATGAATTCTATAAACTACTGAAGAATATCTAATTATAGCAAAAAAATTAAATGTTGTCTACTTAAAAAATTGTTCATAATTATTGTAATTAAGTACATAACACTTAAATTCCTTGTAAATAATGTGAAAACTAGTTGGATCAACTTAATTTTTATGAGTAAACAACTTATGCTTAACTCTACGAATTATTAAGTGTTAATTGAAAATACATTTGATTGTAGAGGAAAAGGTAATTCGTCTGACTCAGTATAGTTTGTTGGTTGAACTTAATTTGATTAGAAGTTGTCATAACTCAAAAAGATTGAAACAAATTGTTGCTTATTGATTGATTGATTGATTGAGCCTAAACATTTGTTTTTAGAGTGCAGCACTGAAACGGCGTTGGTCAAAGTTACCAATGACTTGTTGATGGTCTCTGATTCTGGAGATACATCCATTCTTATTCTTCTTGATCATAGAGCTGCTTTCGATACTGTGGATCATGGTCTTTTACTTACCTGCCTTGAAAGTGTTTTTGGTGTGTCTGGGACAGTTTTAAACTGGTTTAAATCCTATATTACTGATTGTTCTCAGTTTATTTCTATGGTTGGCTACAGGTCTGACACTATCTCGGTGCCCACTGGTGTTCCTCAGGGTTGAGTTTTAGGCCCTCTACTCTTCAATATCTACAGTATCTACCTCCACCTGGGCATCTGCTGCGATCGCTCGGCCTCCATTAACACTTTTATGCTGACGATACCCAGATCTGCATTCACTCAAAATCTGGTGAAAACCTTGATTTTTGTTTTACTTTCTGAATATATTTCTGAGATTAAAAAAACATGGCTGAATAATGACTTTGCTGCCTGAACAGCGGGAAAACAAAATTATGCTTATAGGTTCCGTCATCAAATTCTTAAAGCTGGTCCACTATCTCTGGTGGTTGATGGCTCTGTTCTAGAGACTCAAAGTAAAATGAGGAACCTTGGAGTAGTTATTGATACCAGCCTTACCTTTGATTCTTTTGTTCAGAGCATTTGTTTATTATTATTATTATTATTATTATTATTATTATTATTATTATTATTATTATAAAGGATAACACTTTCGCAAATGTTTTAATTATTGTTCTTTAATGCTAAAGCTGCATATGTACATAATATTTAAATTATGATATTTATTGTGTGTGTGTGTATATATATATACATACAAAAAAAAACAATAATTCATTATTTATATATATAAAATATATATTTTTGCCTATTATTGAAGACTATACCTCTTCAAGAAGCCCAGTCTGTCATATCTTTTAACTCCTTGTCATCAGCAAATTCCACTGGATGTACAAATATTTGTTCTTTCCTTATAAAAAAAACTTTTAGCCTTCTGACATTATGAAGTTTGCATAATTGCATTTTACAGTCTTCATGCGTTTCATAATTTATAACCCTTACTTAGCTTTCAACAGAATACATTACAAAGAACTTTTTTTAAGCGTTTTATTTCATGTTCCAGTCACAGAGTAAAATACCTGCACATCTGTATATTCTGATGCTTGTTCAGTGCTACTCCTTGCACATAGCAGCCACAACGACATTCAGGAACTCCTGCCAAGTCTTGTGCACTTCATGGGTGAAGACTGAGGGACCAAACCTTGCGCCAGACATACTGTGAGGCAGTCACCAGCAAGGCTGAAAGTAAACAATTTAATAAGTCGTAAAAACACAAGGAATTTTACATTACTATTATCCAGTCCTATTCACTTTTTTTTTAATATTATTTATTTATTTGCGTTTTCAGTTACTGAAGTAAGACGTACCCTGTAGTTACTGGGATCCATGTGCAGTGTGTCCGAGTGAAGTTGACTCAGCTTAACATAGGTGCCTTTAATGTTGTCCAAATTCATTACAGCTTTCTCCAGACCACTAATGACCACCTTTCCATGGTTTGCCAACTTAGGGTTCGTCACGTCTCGCTGCACTGGTAAGATTACCCATTGCAGCGAAGTACCTTTTGGTTCCATGGATAGACAAGCAGAAGTCTAGACAACAGGACAGACACCCATATATTCAGGGTGCGAATTACAGGGTTTGGGGTGGTCTGAACTCTCAACCCCCCCTAAACACAGTGCATCCGGAAAGTATTCACAGAGCCTCATTTTTTCCACATTTTGTTATGTTACAGTCTTATTCCAAAATGGATTAAATTAATTGTTTTCCTCAAAATTCTACAAACTATACCCCATAATGACAACGTGAAAGAAGTTTGTTTTAAATCTTTGCAAATTTATTAAAAACCAAAAAAGCACATGTACGTAATTATTGTACAGGTTTTTTACTGGACGGAAAAGACAAATAGGTTCAGGAGTACATCAAAAAGTACATACTACTTCTATAAGGCATTCATGGCACTATTTGTCACATGAAACCGAACAGCACTCTATGAATTATAGCATTTAATTCACAAGTCATACGCTCTTCTAAGGATACAGCACAGTGGTTCACTGAAGCACACATCTACATTACAAGGCGGGGCAAGGCCGGGCGTAGCTCATGGGGTGAAACGTGATGACAATTATAGGGGCCCCACTGCTCAGGTTGCCTCAGTAATCCAGTAGTTATACTATTGACCCCGACTATAACTAAAAGTTATAGTGTATTACAGCTTCTTTTTTTATTTGGTTTAATGAAAACCACATAAAGATTTCGTGAAAGAACTTTTCTACACGCAATAAAAGTGGTTTAGTCCGATGGTTAGTCCGATCGATGTAAGACCCACCCTAGCTAGAACATCACCAATCAGAGTTGATGCTGTTCGGAGAGCAGTTTAAGTTAGAAGTAGGTTTACAGTGGGAGAACAGGAGAATGAGTGATTTAAAATTTCGGAGGAAAAAACATGAATCTGGGTATCAGATATGTAATGAAAAGGAGGAGATGAGTAGAGGGAGGCCAGAAGAACTGCCGGATACCACTCTATCAAAACCTTCCTTAACCAGACAGTTTAGTGCACTATAGGAATGACAATGTGATGGGATGCCCTGCCCTTATTATTTCGCTGCCCAGTTTACTTTCGCGGGAACTGGACACATAAGAGCTGCCGCCCGCGAGCCCTTGCCGGTATTGTGACATTTTTTCAGTACTGTACTGCCGGGCACTGACCGAATGATAACGTGGTCAAAGTCCCCGTATTTTTGTGCTATTTTGTAAACGGAGTTGATTAGAGGAAAACCCCAAATGGGATCGGGTTCTATGGTCAGATGAAACCAAATCAACCAAATCAACCAAACCCACTTCAGCTCTCATTGGCTATTCATATTCCTGTGGTTGAATTTTATAATATCTCTATAACCAGCGACAGTTAATGGGTACCCATGATGAGCTGGAGGGGTGGGTTATGGGTTCAATTTTGTTTTCCTTTGTATAAAAAGACAAAAATCTGTGAATATTTACTGCTGTTGCTCAATTTGTTTTTAATTTTGGGAAATGGTGGGGAGGACAGAACAGAAAAGGCGATTTAGATAGGCTTAGCAGAAATGTTCAACAGAAATATACAAATGTTCTGTAGAAATGTTCTGTAGAATTGTCCAGCAGAAATGTTCAATAAAAATGAAACTTTAAAAAAATAAATAAATTAAAAAATGGTTTACTGACCACAAAATCTAGGTCCTGCCATGACCATCCCAGTCCCCTGACCTGAAACCCATAGAAAACCTGTGGGGTGAACTGAAGAGGAGAGTCCACCAGCGTGGACCTCGAAATGTGAAGGATCTGGAGATATTCTGTATGGAAGAATGGTCTTGCCATGTATTCTCCAACCGCATCGGGTATTATAGGAGAAATCTCAGAGCAAAGGGAAGCGCAAATCTGCCTTGTTAACAAGGCAGCAAAAAACTAAATTGCACAATTTCATTTGAATAGTTCCCATTATTATCAACAACAAGGCTGTTAACACTAGACGTCGCGTCACGCCGGCTTCTGTTGACAGATGGCCCAGTTCCATTTGGATTGCTCTTTTGGTATCTGAACGTTCTGAAGGGACATAATGCTTAGACTGAATCCAATGTGAACATCCTCAAATCTACGCTAGGCGACTCGCTTCTATTCTATTTTTTTTTCTTTTTTTTAAACTTAAGTTTCCTTTTTCCCCCATTTGTTTTCAGATGTAAAACAATATTTCAGATGTTCCCTTGCCTGCACTTCAGTAGCATTTTAAAATCTCACAATAAATGATAAGTATAAGTTTTAATTAGTTACAGTGTGCATTCATTTGCACTGTTATTATGAGATGTATAATTATTTTAATGAAACAATCATTTGAGCATAAATGCTTGTGGAAAAACAGATTAGACGGACAGATGAATGGATGGGTGGGTAGGTACAGAAATATATAGAGAGAGACATTATGTAATGACACTGCAGATATAACAAAGCTGATTTTCCCCAAATTTATTTATTTATTTATGTATTTTTATTTAATTAAAAAATACCCATTCAAACTTCAACCCCCTCAATGTTAATTTAAATTTATTTTAAAAACCAAATCTATGCCCATCCTTAATTCGCACCCTGCATATATGTGATATCTGTAGTAAACAAATTTTGGGAAGTTTCTCGCATTTTAACAGCGTAAGCCTACCTGGCCAGGGACTGTGGTCCGATTTCGTCATGGTTGATCTTTCCCCATAGGTCAGCGATGATATGGCGCTCGGCGTCTGTCCAGTGAACCATATTGATGTCTTAGTGAATTCTTTTAATTCTTGAGCCAAAAACCTGTTCTAAACGAATCTTTACCTATTTTGCAGCGGGACTCTTTTTATTGACGCTGAAAATCCCCTCCTTGGACTGAAGTGAAATACTGATTGGACGAGCTCCTGAAGTGGCCAAGCTCCAAATAGATCGGCGGTGTGCCAAGCATCCAACCCTTTTGACTAAGAATAAGATAATTAGTGCGTTTCTAGTGATCTGCACGATAATTTTTTTTATTGGTTGGTAAATAAGTTGTATTAAAAATGGAGGCATTTAAATGAAAGAATAATTAAACCTTAAGTCACGTTTGAAATTTAATGCAGACATAAATTAATCTAGACTAAGTAAGCACAAAAATATAGCTAGTTAAAACTGTACGGCTACCTATACAATATTTCATGTATCTTAGACTTTCTTTAAAAGAAGTTTAAATATGTCAGAAATATGTCAAAGAACATTTTATCTAAAATTTCAGATATCCACACCCAGTTTTTATAATACAATATATAATTATAATACAATAACTATTATAATATAATAGTTTTTGTTGTTGTTATGAATAATTTGTTTATATTATTTTTTTCGCATGTAGACTATTTACCTAAAAGTTATGTAAAGTCACTTTTATATCCATTTTGGAAAAAATCCAAAGCTGACTGGACTGTCCATGTAAGAGCTGGTGTGTAGATTTGATATGGCAGGGTGTGCCTGCTATCAGAAAAGAAGTGTACAACATGAATATTCAAAAAGTTATTTTTTGGCAGTAAGTTCTCACTCCCAGCGCGTCAAATATTGAACCATGGCCAGAAGTCTTAAGTGCACTTAAACAGAAGTCTTAAGTCCACTGCACCCACGCAGAAGGGCGCCTTTGGCTTTACTGTACTGACGAGCTCGTCCTGTTTTTATCAATGAACTTTTACTTGCTATAGCCTCCAAACGAAAAAAGTAAACGCATTGCAATTTGCGGATGGACCTTGTGCTTCAACGGTCTAACGCAAAAAAAAAAATGAATGAAGTAAATGAATGAACAAAGCACAGTCCAAAATAAAGGATAATTATAAAATGATTTTTCTTTAATGCAAAATCTGCACAAGTTATATTTTCAAGAGTGTATATATTATCCGTACTTTTTTATTTCCAAGTAATAAGATACTGATAGCGTTCAACAGTGTTCGAATTTTTTCCCTGGTTTTATTTATTTATTACTGAAAAACATAGGACAACATATATAGGCTGTGTGTGTGTGTGTGTGTGTGTGTGTGTGTGTGTGTACACTCTTCGAAGAGATTGAACCTTTGTGTGTATATGAAATTATGAACATCTAACTATCAAAAAGGTTCAACATGGAACTTACAGGCTCTATAAGGATCCCTGGGTTATTTGGCATTTATCGTCAGTCCTTGTTAGAACGTTACATGTGGCAAAAGCGTTCATAATATAAGCTGGCCTGTTGTCATAGTTCCTTTATGAACCTTTTCGAAGATGGACTGTAAAGATTTTACTTTAGTCTAAAGCAATGGTGTCAAACTCATTTTAGTTCAGGGGCCACATGCAGCCTAATTAGATGTCAAGTGGGCCGGGCATCTAATCATAAAATCATAAATTATAAAATCATAGTATAATCACCTATAAATAACAAGAAGTCCATGTTTTTACCT
Organism: Ameiurus melas; assembly: GCA_012411365.1. Taxonomy (NCBI): domain Eukaryota; kingdom Metazoa; phylum Chordata; class Actinopteri; order Siluriformes; family Ictaluridae; genus Ameiurus; species Ameiurus melas. The sequence continues at coordinate 27,141,653 of CM022769.1, read as the reverse complement.
TTGTTTTCATGCAAAGACATTTATATTTAATGAAATATCCTTTTATAAAATATATCATAAACAACCTCAGATTTCTTAAGACAAACATGTGCAATTTGCTTCTGATTATCATTCACATATATGTGCATTACAACTGCTCACAGTGTTTGTACAAATGCAAAAAAAAAAACTTCACAGGTATTTGGAACTGAAAAATATAGTATTTCACTTTAAAATTGATGGCATTGCATGAACAATAGGATTCCACCAAACCAAACTCTTTTGTACTGAAGCTGTTGACTAACATTAAATTGCACATTTTTTAAAAACTATTACCCATTCATCTCTGTGAATAAATAGGAAGTGGTCCATTTTTCATGGAAAACTCTACACTCTGTATCCACTTTTCTGCTTTTTGGCAGACATTTTGGCTAATGAGGGTGTGGGGACGAGTAGAAAATAGAGTAGACATTGCATTACTGCCATCTGCTGTTCAGTCCCAGAGATGTGCCGCGTCTTTTACCCCCTAGCGGATAATTTGGGAATAGCATTTTATTAAAAATGACAAGTTCGTGTCTTTTATGCATATTTTTTTCACTTTCAAAATTCGTCCTGCGGGCCGGATTGAACCCTCTAGCGGGCCGGTTTTGGCCCGCGGGCCGTACGTTTGTCACCCATGGTCTAAAGTGTCCGTAGTGGATGGATGGATTTTACTTTAAAGTCTGTAAAGATTTTAAGTTATTAGCTAAGTCCTGTGTGTTGCTTTTAGCCCTATTTACTTATTTACTTGAATAGACTGATTACCCCATTATTGTTCATATTTTAAACTAGACCTTTCACAAATGCAAAACTTGTACTTTTAAAAAATTGTTTTATTTTAATAATTTCTTGTCTTTTGTTATTATTTTATTACTTTGTGTTTATGTTGTTTGTTTTGTTATTTTGTAAAATTAAAAAAAAAAAATCCCTATTGGGTTACATGGCACTGTAGTTGTGGGCCTCCATGCCCCTATCTTCTATCGTACATGATATGGGTGGAGGGCAGTGTTTTTCCAAGCTATTCAAATCAAGATTCAAATCACTCATCTGCAGTTAGAGTCAGAGGGCCAGATTGGAATCGCAAAGAAATACAGAGATGAGCCACAAATGTTGTGGAACCAAGAATAACCACTACCAAAGTGATGGAAACGCTAATGTAGGGAGAAAGAAAGGATCTGCTCATAATCAAAAGCATACAAGCTCATCAGTCAAGTAGTGGAGGTAGTGTCATGGCTTGGGGTTGCATGGCTGCTTCTGGAATGGACTCACTAATCTTCACTGATGGTAGCAGCAGAATTCATTTAGAAGTTTATCGAAACAATCTGTCTTCCAATTTACAGAGAAATGCATCCAATCAGATTAGGAGGAACTTCATCATGCAGGAAGATAATGATCCAAATCCAACTCAACAAATAACTTATTCAGGGGGGAGAAGTGGAAGGTTTTAGACTGGACAAGTCAATCAACAAACCAGTTGAGCAGCATTTCACCTCCTGAAGAGGAGTCTGAAGGGAGAAACCTCTTGAAATAAACAACATGAGGCTGCAGTAAAAGCCTGGAAAAACATCACAAAAGCTGAATACAACAGTTTGGTGATGTCAGTGGGTCATCATCTTGATGCATTTATTGCAAACAAGGGAAATGCAAACACATATTAAATTATTTTAATTTACTTTAAGACTACCTGTACCTATACTTTTGCTCACCTAAATATAGGGTGGTTTGCTACCAAAGGTGCCATGTTGTAAGTTGTTTAACACATCTAGATGCTAGAAATGAAAGATGGAATTCTGATCTATTCACTCATCCATCTTTTGATCTTAAACCCAAATGTCTTCAATATATATTGAAAACAATAGAATTGGCCTTCTGTTCCCATACTCTCAGAGGTGAGTGTATGAACATATACATTAAGTTAAACAAAAATTGCCAATTTTACTCACTGTGGGTGGCAATATGGTTTTGGCATTGTGACACATGAAACACTTTTCAATGAATGTCAGTTTGCTTCTCGTCTTTGAAGCATTTTCAATGGTGAAGAAGTAAATTGTGATATAAATTTTGAAATGTAGGGATAAACTCCTGGAAATTGTTTGCAGTCAACCAATCAGCCACATCCTGGATGTTCAATTGAATTGAATTTGATTGATTATTCCTTACGTAACACACAACTTAATGTTATTATGACATTAACTTTGTTATTATCATAGCTTATCAAAAAGCTCATAGTTATTTTGATAAGTTATGTTGTCTTACTCCCCGTGGGGGAGTCCAAAGACATGTCCCCAGTCCAAAGACAATTCATGGTAGGTTGATTGGCATGTCCAAAGTGTCCCCAGTGTATGAATGGGTGTGTGAGTGTGTATGTGAATGTGCCCTGCGATGGGTTGGCACCCTGTCCGGGATGTACCCCGCCTTGTGCCCGATTCTGCCTGGGATAGGCTCCAGTTTCCCTGCAACCCAGTTCAATAAGAGGTATAGAAAATGGATGGCTGTTGTCGTACCTCAGATATTCGCGCTGCTCCACTCAGTCCTGCTGCTTTTGCTTCAAAGTTTCTACCGGTTTTGTGCGAGACAGACATTTAAAAATTTACGTTGTACACCACTTCTACCTGGTTTAAATGTTTTTTATCCATTCCCAAAATCAAAACAATATGAATAATCACGTTTACTTAAGTGAAAAGAAAGTCCTAATGAATTGTTATAATTTTGCTCAAATTAACTAGTTGGTTTGAACACTGAGGGGGTGAAGTTTGAATGGGAACTTCCAATAATTTTTAATTGAATAAAAACACATGAATAAATAAATTGGTGGGGAAATATGGGCTGCACTGGAATACATGCCTTTATTTATTTATTTATCTATTTTATTGTTTAATTGTGATATTTTATAACTCAAACCTTTACATTTCTTCACCTAATGGATAAGGAACACTCCCTACTGGTAGAAAATAGTTTAACTTGACGCTTTGATCAGGTACAGTAAATTTGAACGGCAGAGGGCGCTAAGAGTCTTTTGTTTGTTTGTTTTTGGTATCAAGTACCACATTTTAAGGTCCAATATAAAGTTTCTGCTTTATGTACCATTTATACATTTATACCATTTATAATGTGTTACTTTTTTAAAGTTAATTTATGAAATTCATTTTTATTTCATAAATGGAAATGAATTTCATAAATTAAATTTAAAAAAGTAACACATTATAAATATATATTGGAAACGTTTTTGAATTTTCACCTTTATTAACTACCCCAAAAAACAAAAACAAAAACAAATAAAAAAAGATAAAAAACTATTTTTGAAATCGTCAAGATGTTTAACTATTTAAATGCAAAGGAAAAATGTCTAAAGATGCATGGCTGATCCATTTGTGAAAGCCATTTTAATCGCATGTTTGGAAATTTGGAGCACATATTTTTGCTGCTTTAGGCCTCAATTTTCATCCTAAATTATACGTTAAAATGCTATTTATTTGTAAAGCAATTATTCATGACATGAGTAAATCAAATTTCATTAACACGACTAACAGAAAATAATTTCTCCAAATATATCATTGTCATTCTAATATTGTATGAACATTGCATACTAAGCAAAAATGTTTACATATCAAGATGTTGGCCTAAATAATATAACTAAATATTCTTGCAAATAGCAACATTGCAAATATAAAAGCAGCATAAATCTCTAAAATTCTATGGACACTGTACACTTAAGACAAAACCTCTGCATACTCAATAGTATGCCTATATGTAACGGTCTATATTTTCCAGCTTGTGCCCCTGCTTTTTATCAGGTCAAGTCAGGTTTGTATTTTCTTTCAGGTTTGTAAAGTTCTATTTTCCCAATTAACCTGATGACCCATTAATCGTACTTCTATAATATATTGGAAAAAGAAAAGAGAACAGCACATTCAATTTTAAAACAGAAAAATTAATGTTCTCTCACAGGGAAAAATCAGTTTAAACCCGAACAACAGGGGGTGCAAATGCACCCTTTACACCCATATAACCTCGCCTCCACCCTGAAAAAGTAAGTATTAATATTTAATGAATTTAACATAAACCTACGATTTTTAAAAACTATTTACGTTTAATGAACTTACATATTTTTTACGTAAATAGAAATTCTACTGTGGAAGTTAAACCTTGCGACTTTGAATTTTAGTTTTAAAATCTTACAAGTAAATAGTCTGTCAAAGTGATATGATATTACACTTTTAAATTAATTTGTTGACGTGGACCTCCATGCCCATATATTACCATATATGATATGTGGTGGGTGGTGGGGTCCACATCAATAATTTTTCAGGGGGTCCAGAACTCCCTAGCTACGGCCCTAGTCTGAAATATTGGCATTCACTACAAATAGCAAAGTAACAGTTTTGCTGTGCTATATGTTCATTACTTCTCTTTGGTATGATGAGTGTTGAGTGACAACATATAGGCTACATAGAAACTCTTTGTGTCAGATAAAGGCACCTCATTGTGAACAGCTCATTCTGCAACTGATTTGAGATCAATGTCACTTATTGCGCTAGAATTAGAATGCATTTCCAGCCGTTGGTTCGGATCTGACCTATTGTGGGGCCACGTTAGCTTTTATGGTTGGTTGTGTGGGCGGCAAGCTGTAAAGGTTTAGGAATGTCTAACATTTGACATTTTAGCTAAAACACATATTGATTGTTATAACATGCTGAACAGACTTTATGGCTTTCCAATGAACAGATGCGCAGAAGGGTGGGCAGTAATTCTGACACATAGCCTACATTTCAAATAAAATACATGAAAATCATGTTTTAAAAAGAACAAGAACAGCATCTGAGAATTCTACACCTTTAGAAGCATTTTGCTTGCAAGCTGATTTATGATTTGCTTACATTAACAAACTAGGCTTATAACTATGCTCTGTAGTTATTAAGATAAAGTAATGTACAAACTTATGGAAAAAATACATCCAAACACCTGGGGGAACCCTTAAAGCAGTAGTTCTCAAACTTCTGTATTAGCTTTCTCAGACTGCGTCCAATATCTAAAAACTTATCCATTTTAAATAGTCTTAAGTTTTATCAGCACGTGGCTAACAGTACTGTACACTGTTGGTTTGTGTCATAGTGTGCTGTGTATAATAAATTTTATGTACATCATAATTTAAAGGTTAACAATCCTGGCTCACATACAGCTAAATTCATTAATTAAAAAAAAATTCAATACAATGTTCTAGGATTTCTGTGTGGGCCCCAGTAGAGAACCACTGCTTCAGAGGTTATAGAACACTTCAGAACATGTTCTGATAGCACAGATTTAGAAAGGCTAACTATCCAAATAACCTTTTTCTTTCTTCCTTATAATGTACTCATGTACTACAGGGTTATAAAGTAGTGTTAGGGTACTAAATATTATTGAATGAATTCTATGCAGAAAGTTTTGTAAGAGACATGCACATATCTGATATGACCCCCATGAAAGAACCCATCCCAAAATGTGCGCCCAATCGCCTGAATGTGGGAGGAGTAGTCAAATGAATATATAAGCTGGAGACCAAGACTTATTCCGTCTAGGACTGTTTGTTTATCAAGACATTCAGAAACCCCAAAAGCCAACAACATGGTTCAGTGGACAGACTTCGAGCGGACTACCATCCAGGACATCTTTTCCAAGATCGATCACGAGTCTGTCGGTCACCAGGCACTGACAAGGTACATGTATACAAATATGTATTATCAGACCCAAATAAACATTTCAGTAAATGACTTGAGAAGACTTCAGAAATGAACAATTATAAGTACTTTTTTTTAATGCTACTCAGGTGTCTGGTCGTGTACCCATGGACCCAGAGGTATTTCAGTGAATTTGGAATCTTGTATAACGCTGCTGCCATCTTGGGAAATCCCAAAGTTGCTGCCCACGCTGACGGCGATGTCGTGGTCTGGAGAAAGCTGTGAAGAACATGGACAACATTAAGAGCACTTACACTGACCTGAGTGTGCTGCACTCTGAACAACTGCACGTGGATCCCCAAAACTTCAGGGTGCGTCTTATTTGATTTATTTGTAAGCCATTACTTCTGTTAGTTAATTCACTGCCAGTTTAACATTTAGCCTACATTAATCTCTCGTTCTATAACTTAACCTGTGTTCATCCTTTATCCTCTGTTTCCTCCTTTAGCTGTTGGCTGACTGCATTACCATTGTAGTTGCCTCTGTCCTGGGTGCTAGCTTCACAGCTGAAGTGCAGGCAGCTCTGCAGAAGTTCCTGGCGGTCATAGTCTCCGCTTCGGGAAACAGTACTATTAGATGCTGAATGTGCTTTGATGGCCGGAGATTGATCAGAAATGATCGGAAACTTTCTGCGTTGAAGTGGAACTTTTGTCGTTTAAAGCAAATAAATGTTATAATAATCAGTACTCAGTCATGTCTTGTGGTTCTTAATAAACCGTTTATTTGTAAGGTTGATGATTCCAACCAACGTGCAAAGTGATTTCAAATAAAAACATTTTGTAAATGATATGATGATGATAATTATCCAACTGCTGAAACAAGACAAAAAACTTTTCACCCTCTGAAACACTCTGAAAATATGATATTTTTATTATTATTATTTTATGTTTATTATTATTATTATTATTATTTGTAGTAGTAGTAGCAACAGTACTTTAGCTTTTTGGTTTTACTTGAAAGCCAGAAATCTCATATTAACATAACCCTTAAACCACTGAACTTATGAAATATGTATTTATTACCTGTAGTTGCACAATAAAAAAAAAAAATTCCCAACCCCAACAAACCACACCTTAATATATAATAATAATAATAATAATAATAATAATAATAATAATAATAATAAATCCCATTTCATAACATAGACACAACACTCTGGTTGTCCATAAAATGTTTCATATATACATATTAATTTGAGCACAATACACCACTGAACCAAAATAATTATATAATAATTAACTTCATTACCATGTGATGTGTGCCTAATTTTTCAATTCCGTAACACACCTTAATGTTATGACATTAAGTTCCTATTATTTTCATATCGTATCAAAAAAGCTTATAGTAATTTTGATAGGTTATGTGGACTTACCTCAGATATTATCGCCGCTCCACTCACGCCTGTTTTTGCGCGAGACAGATATTTGGAGATTCAGTACTTTGCATGGTGAACCACTTCCACCTGGTAAATGGTAAATGTGCACTTATATAGCGCTTTTATCCAAAGCGCTTTACACTGTGTCTCATTCACCCATTCACACACACACACACACGGTAGCAGAGCTGCCATGCAAGGTGCTAGCTTGCCCAAGGACACTTCGGCATATGGAGTCACCCAGGCCAACCCTACGATTAGTGGACAACCCACTCTACCAATTGCGCCACAGCCGCCCACCTGGTTTAAATGTTTGTGAAAAAATGTCATTCTCAAATCGAAACAGTGTGAATAATCACGTTTAATTACTAGTGCTATTATTTATTTGTTAATATTGGCAGAAAGTGAAAAAATAGAGATGAGAATATTCTTGGGGTTTATCAATAATAAATAAATAAATAAATAAAAACAAATAAATAAAACAAAATACTTTCCTTGATGAACCTACACCACTAACCACACACACTTAATCCTAACAAAATTATTTCCTAATAAGAAACACTCAGGCATTCTGGGTTTTTTTTTGTTGTTTTTTTTTAGCAGCAATGTCTGCTTGTTCAGTTTACAGGCCAGGTTCTAATATGAACCATTTTCCTACAACAAAGGTTTTAAAAAGAACTGATAAAATATGTCAAATTACCAAGGGATTGTTATAGAACTAAAAGCTCCAAGTTGAATCTTTTTGATAGTTACAAGTTCATATTTGCACTTTCAAGGTTTATTTTTTTTAACTGTAAAGGTCCAATCCCTTCTAAGAGTGCGGTTAAACGTGATTTTGACTTAAATGCTTTAAATTCTAAATTAATTCATGTAAATGTGTGGCTAAAACCTAGACTAAAGTGGAGGCATTTAAAAATACACCTTGATTTGACAATGACTTTTGTCAAAAAAGTCTTTAAATTTTGTTCAATGGGATTCGAGTCAGGTGATTGAATAGGCCACTCTAACACCTTGGGGTTTTTTTTTCACTGAAACCAATCGAGAGGTTTTTTGGTTTTTTTTTGCTGTATGCTTTGGACAATTGTCCTGCTGGACAGTCGTTCAGCTGAGGACGTCGCTGAAGACGTTGCTGTCCCGACATACCCAAGTGCTCCCTCTGTTCGCCAACCCCGCGCTCAACGCCCGCCGCTTGGCAGCCCCCGCTGAGGAAGTCGCCCTGCTTTTATGCACCGCTGACGGCATCGCCCCGCCTTCCTGCGCCTGGGGACGTCGCTCTGCCTCCAGGTTCTGCTGAAGACATCGTTCCTCTTCTTTGTTGCGCGACGTATGTCACTCCCCCTTCCTGCTCCACAGAGGACATCGTTTACCCCTCGTACTCCATGGAGAGTTGTTCCTCTCTTTGGCTTCGCGGAGAACCTCGCTTCACCCTATATATATATATATATCTAGCCACTGTTTTGCACTGCTTCTTTGTCTCACTTTGTCTTCTTGATCTGTGTCCCTGTATCATGTTTGGTTTGATAGTTCATGTTTAGCCTTAGCCACAGTATTTTGCAGAGTTGTCTTCATGTCTGTTTTGTTGTTTGTTTGTTCATTAAATTGTTTGCAAATCTGCGATTCCATAACCATCTTTGAAACGTGACACTGGCCGGTTGATGACGGAGTGATGTTGATTCCACGTGCGGATAATGGCCCAAATGGTGCTTACTGGAGGATTCAGAAGTTTTGAATTGCATTGAATTTACTAACCCAGCTGATATTAATTTGCACAGATAGGGGGGTGTAATTACTTACTGATTTCAGCTGGTTCCTTCCCTTGCCTTGGAGAGCTGCTGTTTCTTAGCGTGTTCAATACTTTTTTCTGTGTTATTCCACTTTATTACACATTAGTCCAGAATGTCCAGAATGCAGAATGGGTTTTAATCAAAACCAATGTTTCAAGGATTCTTCTCAAGAATCTCCAGTGAAAAGTTCAATTCATCGTTCTTTCAATTATATGAAGTCTGCCAGTACCTGGAGCTCTATCCGATTGGTCCTTGGCTCTTGGGCTACTCTTCTGACTGTTCTTCTGACTCCCTGGTCAGAAATCTTTTGAGGAGCTCCTGTGCATGGCCGGTTGATGACGGAGTGATTGCTTCCACTTGTGGATAATGACCCTGATGGTGCTTAATGGAGGATTCAGAAGTTTTAAAATATGTCTGTATCCGATTCCATCAATATGTTTTGCAACAAATTTAATTTGCACAGATAGGGGGTATAAATACTTATGGATTTCAGCTGGTTCCAGGTTTTACCTTGCCTTGGAGAACTGCTTTTTCTTAGCATGTTCAATAGCTTTTTTCCTGTGTCATTCCACTTTATTACACATGATTTTATTTATGGACTTTATTTTTGTGAATTCTTTATACTTTGAGATTTCTTGAGTTAATACTGATGTCTGGTGAAAATTCCATTTCAAAATCGAACAAACATTTTGTTGTGTGTGAAAACTGTTGCCACACTTCCTGAGAAAATTTCACTCAAGTATGTTTTTTGGATTGGATAGCTGAAGCAAATAGGATTTCATTGATAACCAGGATTATCAAGTGAAGCCAGAGGCGCCCTTCTGCATCTGTGCAGTGTCGCTAAAGGCTTCTGGCAATGCTTCAGTAGGCCTATTTTACATGTTGGGAGTGAGACCGTGTTGTTAAAGTTATTTGTTCAGTTAAAATCATCTTCATCTCGGCGGAACATGGAGTTTCAATTAATGTGTGCTGAAGCAGGCTGTGTTTGGTCTATAATCAAATGTGGATTTGGATTAAAGTTCAGTTATATCCAAGTTTAATAATAAATGTAAATCACGATGGGATGACAACACCTCTTTCAACTGAACACACTTCATATTTGTTAGTGCTGTGTGTGTTAAACCTATGGCATTTGTGTTACATCAAAATATTATATGTTCATGTACTTTTCCCTCCACTACCACTATCAACTTGTTTTTGTTCTGAATCTAACACAACCACACATTAATACTTAAATACAATTTTCAGAGAAGACACATAACATGTTTATTAAAAGGCCAAAAGCATATTGTTTTTTATTTGGATCAAACGAGGACAGTTTCTAGATCTGAGAAAGAAATATTGTGCGTGTGGGTGTCTCTGGTCTGTGGCATACAGAACTTCTATCTGTACTTCTCGGAGAGAGCCAGGGACACGGCAGCGAGAAACTTATCCATGGCCACATGTATCTCAGGAGTAAATTCAGCGGGGAACAGGAGGGCCAGAACCACAAGCAAATTATGGGATAGGATCTACAAGGAAAGGGAAAAAGCACCAAGATTTAACAAGCATGTTGTGGCACAGGATCTACCTGTACAGGTAAAACAAGACGTAAATATTACAGAAGAAATGAAGATAAGATTAAGATGAACTTGCCTTGAAGTTGGTCGGGTCAACACGCAGCTGGAAAGCATGCAGCTGGCTTAGGTTGAGCAACCCATTTGTCAGGTCATCGATTTTGTTGACAGCCTCTCCCACGCCAGACAGAACAGTATTTCCGTGCTTCTTTATTTGCTCAGAGCCAAGGCTAAAGTCATTCCAGTGGGAAAAATAGGTCTTGGTCTGCGGGTAGACAGTCAGCATCCTGCACAGACACATTACATAGAGTTAGTCCTCAGTATCGGAAGAGGAATGGAAATGAATAGCAAAAGGAGAAAGCTTACTCAAGCACCTACCTGAACAGAGCCTGGCTACCGATGTCTTCAGCCTTTGGGGCGATCGTGGCCCAGAAGGCTTTGATGGCGGTTTTATCCTTGGCAGAGAGACTCATGGTTTTGGAGTGGTTTTGAAGAAGATTTCTGTAAACTGCCTCAAAAATGAATCACCCTTTTATACAAGGACCCGGAGCTGTCACACCCATGACCCACCTCAAAAACCTAACAACTGGGGTTCATTTTAAATGTGAAAGATTAGACTACACCTCTGCTGCTTGCATTAGATAACTTTCAGGCCTGATTGGAAACAACGTGCTCATTCAACTAGGATATTTTACCCCCCAAAATATTTAAATAGTCTACTCAGCCCAGAGAAAAAATTACACAAAATTAATGAATCAATGTTAATCTAACCTGCATTTTAAAACAATTAAATTTGTATATATATATATATATATATATTTGACCCATCGTTAAAATACACCAGGATATTTTATGCCCCCAAATAAATAAATAAATAAATAAATAAACAAACAAATAGATAGATAAATTGTCTCATCTCAGCCCAGAAAACAAATTACACTAAATTAAAGCAAGATGAACGTTAATCTAACCTGCATTTTTAAAAGTTATTTAATTTGTTTTAGTTTATATTTGACCCATCATTAAAATACACCAGTATTTTTTTATTGAAAAGATATCAGTGATCTGAATTAAAAATATCAAACATAGAATATTTGTTGGCATATGGTTATAAAGGTGCATGTTATTAATTGGATAATTAAATCTATGAATTCATTAAAATATTTCTTTAATCTTTCACATTCTTTGTTTTTTTCGCTACAATCCAAATGCTGCAGTCAAACTTTGAAAGCAATGATTTACTATGATCAGTTTAATGCTGTATTTTTGTTCTTGGCAATTAAATGTGTACAATCTCATGAAGGCTGGCAAGAAAATGTTGGTATTTCAGTCTAAATACGTTATCAACAAAAGGTTTCCATGGGTGTGACTGTCAAAGATTGCAGTCTCTTCCTATTCACTCACTGCAGCCCGTTTCAGTAGATTACACTGCACTGCTGTTCCCATGATAATTTGTACTACTAATATTGATTTAAACAAAGTTATCTCATATAATACAACTACTTCAGTAGTTTTCTAAACCCCTATGTAAATATTTATAGGCCAAGAATTTATAGTTGGTACACAGTATGTGATATATAGTGATTTGAGATATATGTGGAGGTTGTTGGTAATGTCATCGACTGGAATTTTTGGAATTTTCTTCATAGCTCTGACAATGTTTCTGTCATCAGGTGCTGTTGTTTTTTATTGTCTGACCTCTTCTATGTCTGTGGTTCTATGTCACCATTGTATTTTTTCTTTTCAGGACTTTACAAATTGTTCTACTATGCTCTAATTGATTTTTTCTCTCTTTTCCTCAGCTTAAAATGAATGAATCAATAATGAATTCAAATAATTTCTCACAACCCTTTTGCTCGGAAAGGGAGATACTCTATATAAGTTTACAGTAACATCTGCCAACACAACAAAGGACTTTATCAAGGGGGAAAGTGGAAGCTTTTAGACTGGCCAAGTCAGTCAGCAGACCTTAACCCAATTGAGCAGTATTTTACCTCCTGAAGAGGAGACCGAAGGTTTTCAGCTGTCAGGAACTATATCACTTTTATTTGTTAGACAGTTAATAAATGCCCTGGGCAAATGGTATGAGAAGTCTTTAAGAAGCTGAGAAGTGGGCCTTTACATTTTGGATTTATCTACATGTCTGCTCACCTCTTGTAAATAAAACTCTCGTTCTAACTGCGAATGCATCCGTCCTACTTCCCTGACGTCATGCCGTGTGACAATGAGCATTAACTGTACATATAGATGTAAGGATGGCAAAAACCAATGATTAAATATGTTTTTTAAAGTGATTTGACCATGATAACGAAATTGTGATGGCAACAAATTTCTGAAAGTTAAGCTCATAAACATGACTATGACGCATGAAACTAGGAACTAACTCTTGCTATGCCATGCTACGCTCACGCCATGCCATGCTACGCTACGCTAAGCTACGCCATGCCATGCCATGCCATGCTACGCCACGCCATGCCATGCTATGCTACGCATGCCATGCTACGCTATACAGTAACTATGACATGGACCATGACCATAACCATGACTATGACTATGACCATGTCTAAGACTATGACTATGACAAGAAAGCCCACAAACTGTTTGCTGAAGACAAGCAGACTAAGGACACGGATTACTGGAGCCATGTCCCGTGGTCTGATGAGACCAAGATAAACTTATTTGGTTCAGTTAAGATGGTGTCAAGGCGTGTGTGGGGGCAACCAGGTGAGGAGTACAAAGACAAGTGTGCCTGCCTACAGTCAAGCATGGTGGTGGGGTGTCATGGTCTGGGGCTGGATGGTGCTGCCAGAACTGGGGAGCTACAGTTCATTGACGGAACCGTGAATGCCAACATGTACTGTGACATACTGAAGCAGAGAATGATCAGTAGTCCAGTATGATAATGACCCTGAACACACCTCCAAGACGACCACTGCCTTGCAAAGAAGCTGAGATTGAAGGTGATGGACGGCCAAGCATGTCTCCAGACCTAAACCCTATTGAGCATCTGTGGGGCATCCTCAAACGGAAGGTGGAAGAGCACAAGGTCTCTAACATCCACCAGCTCTGTGATGTCGTCATGGAGGAGTGGAACAGGACTCCAGTGGCAACCTGTGAAGCTCTGGTGAACTCCATGCCCAAGAGGGTTAAGGCAGTGCTGGCAATAATGTTGGCCACACAAAATATTGACACTTTGGGCCCAATTTGGACATTTTCACTTAGGGGTGTAAAAACAAGAGATCATAAATATCTTTGTCAAGTTTCCACACAACAAATTACTGCCAGTATTTTGACTGTTTTTTTTAGTGGATCACATACCTCTCCTCTCTATATTCACCTATGATGCCATTAGTAAAAAACAAGAGATTGCAAAACAGTAATTTCCTCTGTTGACACTGTATTAACAGTAGAATTGACTTTATTTCAAGTTGTCAAGACTTCTGAATAGAATTTTTGTTTTTTTACATACATACACAATCACCTCTCACTCAGCTTTCATCAACATGTTTTCCCCGACTCAAATTAATTCGTTCCTGAGATTGAATGCCCAAGAAAAGTCCTTATTTCTTCACATTAGATTTTGCCATGTACTGGCTCAAGGCTTTTCTAATATAGACTCTGTCTCCATACACAGTTAGTTTATTTATTTAATATTGTTTATTTGTGTTCTTTCATAACTCAAACCTTTACATTTCTTGCAACCGTCTTTTTGACCCCATGAATCAGGAGCACCTCCTACTGGTAGAAAGGCAAATATTTTATCCTTCGTGTTTTGCAAGTAGAAAAGGGCATTAAAAATAAACATCAGCATAAATCACTAAAATTAATATGAACACTGAACAATAAAAATCTCTGCATACTCAGTAGTATGCGTATGTGACGTTCTGTAGCCTATTTCCCACCTTTTCTCCCTGCTTATTCTTTATTTCCCAGTCGACCTTATTTACCTGCTGCTAAGTAATGCTTTCCCCAATTAACCTGATGACCCGTTAGTCCCACTTCCACAATATTTGTCAAAGTAAAGGCACGTCTGGGGAATTGTTTGTGCAGAGAGCACTTTAACATTTAAAACAGAAAAAAATGTTTTGTTTTAGAGGGAAAATAAATTTTAATCTGAACAAACAGGGGGTGTAAATGAACCTTTTACACGCATATTAATCCCCCGCCTCTCCCCGTAAAAAGTGATTATGACCTTAGGTAGCTTTTACATTTTGATATAATATCCATGTTAATACAAAAAATTAAGTTCGTAAATGTACTAATTACTATGTAATTAATTTAACAGAAACCTACAACTATTGAACTATTTACGTTTTACAAACTTATATTTGACTTAAGAGGAAATTCTGCTGTGGAACTTTAACCGACACCAGTGTGCACTGGTAGACCTACAGTCTGAAATATTGGCATTCAGTGCAAATAGTACTGAAAAGTTTTGCTGTGCTTTATCTTCATTAATTCTCTTCTATATACTGATGTGTTGAGTGTCAACGTGTACATGGAAAATGACGGTTGTGTGAGCCGGAAGTTGTAAAGGTTTAGGGGCCTTTAGGCTTTCGGGTTTTGTTCTGTTAGATATTGAACAGTATATTGAGCAGACTTTATATCTCTCCAATGAACAGCTGCTTACAAGGGTGAGTAGTATTTCTGACATACTACATGGAATATATTTGAAATACAATACATTAAGTTTTAAAACAACAAGAACAACATCATGGGAATTTGAAATGTAACAATTTCATTTTCTACTGATTTAGAAGCACTTGGCGTCCACATATGATTGATTTTGCATGCCCAATAAAATAAATGATATTTAATATATATACATTTTTTTCCCATTAACAAAAAAATAATAAGTGTGTGTGTGTTTGGTTATTAAGCTAAAGTATTCGAATTTCAAACTTAGGAAATAAATCTGCATCCAAATTCCTGGGGTAACCTTTAAAGGTCCCATGTAGAATTCTTCAGACCATTTCTGATAGTACCCTTTTAGAAAGACAGGAACCCCTAACTATCCGAATAACGTTTCTTTCTAATAATGTACTCACATACTACAGGGTTAGTAAGTAGTGTTAGGGTACTACATATTCTTGAATGAATTCTATGCAGAAAGTTTTGTAAGAGACATGCACATATCTGATATGACCCCCATGAAAGAACCCATCCCAACATGTGCGCCCAATCGCCTGAATGTGGGAGGAGTAGTCAAATGAATATATAAGCTGGAGACCAAGACTTATTCCGTCTAGGACTGTTTGTTTATCAAGACATTCAGAAACCCCAAAAGCCAACAACATGGTTCAGTGGACAGACTTCGAGCGCACTGCCATCCAGGACATCTTTTCCAAGATCGATCACGAGTCTGTCGGTCACCAGGCACTGACAAGGTACATGTATACAAATATGTATTATCAGACCCAAATAAATATTTCAGTAAATGACTTGAGAAGACTTCAGAAATGAACAATTATAAGTACTTTTTTTTAATGCTACTCAGGTGTCTGGTCGTGTACCCATGGACCCAGAGGTATTTCAGTGAATTTGGAATCTTGTATAACGCTGCTGCCATCTTGGGAAATCCCAAAGTTGCTGCCCACGGCTTGACGGTAATGCGTGGTCTGGAGAAAGCTGTGAAGAACATGGACAACATTAAGAGCACTTACACTGACCTGAGTGTGCTGCACTCTGAACAACTGCACGTGGATCCCCAAAACTTCAGGGTGCGTCTTATTTGATTTATTTGTAAGCCATTACTTCTGTTAGTTAATTCACTGCCAGTTTAACATTTAGCCTACATTAATCTCTCGTTCTATAACTTAACCTGTGTTCATCCTTTATCCTCTGTTTCCTCCTTTAGCTGTTGGCTGACTGCATTACCATTGTAGTTGCCTCTGTCCTGGGTGCTAGCTTCACAGCTGAAGTGCAGGCAGCTCTGCAGAAGTTCCTGGCGGTCATAGTCTCCGCACTCGGGAAACAGTACTATTAGATGCTGAATGTGCTTTGATGGCCAGAGATTGATCAGAAATGATCGGAAACTTTCTGCGTTGAAGTGGAACTTTTGTCGTTTAAAGCAAATAAATGTTATAATAATCAGTACTCAGTCATGTCTTGTGGTTCTTAATAAACCGTTTATTTGTAAGGTTGATGATTCCAACCAACGTGCAAAGTGATTTCAAATAAAAACATTTTGTAAATGATATGATGATGATAATTATCCAACTGCTGAAACAAGACAAAAAAACTTTTCACCCTCTGAAACACTGAAAATATGATATTATTATTATTATTATTATTATTATTATTATTATTATTATTAATATTATTATTATTTGTAGTAGTAGTAGCAACAGTACTTTAGCTTTTTTACTTTAGTTTTTACTTGAAAGCCAGAAATCTCATATTAACATAACCCTTAAACCACTGAACTTATGAAATATGTATTTATTACCTGTAGTTGCACTGAATTGTGCTGCATTGTAATCAATACAAAAATATTTACATCCCTTTTTAGAATTTGTGGTGATTTACACCTGAAAAAAACATTTCAGTGTTTCAGTAAATATGATAAATGCACTCTGAGATGAAAATGTTCAAAAGTGAACCTTTTGATGTTCCTGGAGATTTCAGCTGTAGGGGAACCTTAAAGGTGCATTTTAATTTTTTAAAAACCTTTTGGAACTTCTCTCTAATTGGAACACTCTCCTAAAGGTGCATTAACGACCCATTAGAGATCCTTTTTTGAACCTGTTTTCAGACATCCTTATAATAATAATAATAATAATAATAATAATAATAATAATAATAATAATAATAATAATAATAATAATAAATCCCATTTCATAACATAGACACAACACTCTGGTTGTCCATAAAATGTTTCATATATACATATTAATTTGAGCACAATACACCACTGAACAAAATAATTATATAATAATTAACTTCATTACCATGTGATGTGTGCCTAATTTTTCAATTCCGTAACACACCTTAATGTTATGACATTAAGTTCCTATTATTTTCATATCGTATCAAAAAGCTTATAGTAATTTTGATAGGTTATGTGGACTTACCTCAGATATTATCGCCGCTCCACTCACGCCTGTTTTTGCGCGAGACAGATATTTGGAGATTCAGTACTTTGCATGGTGAACCACTTCCACCTGGTAAATGGTAAATGTGCACTTATATAGCGCTTTTATCCAAAGCGCTTTACACTGTGTCTCATTCACCCATTCACACACACACACACACGGTAGCAGAGCTGCCATGCAAGGTGCTAGCTTGCGCCCGGACACTTCGGCATATGGAGTCACCCAGGCCAACCCCTACGATTAGTGGACAACCCACTCTACCAATTGCGCCACAGCCGCCCACCTGGTTTAAATTTTGTTTTATAAAAAATGTCATTCTCAAATCGAAACAGTGTGAATAATCACGTTTAATTACTAGTGCTATTATTTATTTGTTAATATTGGCAGAAAGTGAAAAAAATAGAGATGAGAATATTCTGGGGATTAATCAATATAAATAAATAAATAAATAAAAACAAATAAATAAAACAAAATACTTTCCTTGATGAACCCTTACACCACACACACTTAATCCTAACAAAATTATTTCCTAATAAGAAACATTCAGGCATTCTGTTTTTTTTTTTTTTTTTTTTAGCAGCAATGTCTGCTTGTTCAGTTCACAGGCCAGGTTCTAATATGAACCATTTTCCTACAACAAAGGTTTTAAAAAGAACTGATAAAATATGTCAAATAACCAATGGATTGTTATAGAACTAAAAGCTCCAAGTTGAATCTTTTTGATAGTTACAAGTTCATATTTGCACTTTCAAGGTTTATTTTTTTTAACTGTAAAGGTCCAATCCCTTCTAAGAGTGTGGTTAAACGTGATTTTGACTTAAATGGTTTAAATTCTAATTTAATTCATGTAAATGTGTGGCTAAAACCTAAACTAAAGTGGGGGCATTTAAAAATACACCTTGATTTGAAATGACATATTGTGTTTAAATTTTGTTCAATGGGATTCGAGTCAGGTGATTGAATAGGCCACTCTAACACCTTGGGGTTTTTTTTTCACTGAAACCAATCGAGAGGTTTTTTGGTTTTTTTTTGCTGTATGCTTTGGACAATTGTCCTGCTGGACAGTCGCCCGGGTCAGCTGAAGACGTTGCTGTCCCGACAAACCCAAGTGCTCCCCTCTGTTCGCCAACCCCGCGCTCAACGCCCTGTGCTTGCCAGCTCCGCTGAGGAAGTCGCCCTGCTTTTATGCACCGCTGACGGCATCGCTCCGCCTTCCTGCTCCTGGGGACGTCGCTCTGTCTCCATGTTCCGCTGAAGACATCGTTTCTCTTCATTGTTGCGCGACGTATGTCACTCCCCCTTCCTGCTCCACAGAGGACATCGTTTCCCCCGTGGTTCCATGGAGAGCGTTGTTCTCTCTTTGGCCTCGCGGAGAACCCCCCTTTTTTTTTTTTTTTTTTCTTTTTCTCTCTCTCTTTTTTTATATATATATATATATAGCCACTGTTTTGCACTGCTTCTTTGTCTCACCTAATTGTCTTTTTGACCTGTGTCCCTGTATCATGTTTGGTTTGATAGTTCATGTTTAGCCTTAGCCACAGTATTTTGCAGAGTTGTCTTCATGTCTGTTTTGTTGTTCGTTTGTTCATTAAATTGTTTGCAAATCTGCGATTCCATAACCATCTTTGAAACGTGACACTGGCCGGTTGATGACGGAGTGATGTTGATTCCACTTGCGGATAATGGCCCAAATGGTGCTTACTGGAGGATTCAGAAGTTTTGAATTGCATTGGTATGCATTGAATTTACTAACGCAGCTGATATTAATTTGCACAGATAGGGGGGTGTAATTACTTACTGATTTCAGCTGGTTCCTTACATTGCCTTGGAGAGCTGCTGTTTCTTAGCGTGTTCAATACTTTTTTTTACGTGTTATTCCACTTTATTACACATTAGTCCAGAATGTCCAGAATGCAGAATGGGTTTTAATCAAAACCAATGTTTCAAGGATTCTTCTCAAGAATCTCCAGTGAAAAGTTCAATTCATCGTTCTTTCAATTATATGAAGTCTGCCAGTACCTGGAGCTCTATCCGATTGGTCCTTGGCTCTTGGGCTACTCTTCTGACTGTTCTTCTGACTCCCTGGTCAGAAATCTTTTGAGGAGCTCCTGTGCATGGCCGGTTGATGACGGAGTGATTGCTTCCACTTGTGGATAATGACCCTGATGGTGCTTAATGGAGGATTCAGAAGTTTTAAAATATGTCTGTATCCGATTCCATCAATATGTTTTGCAACAAATTTAATTTGCACAGATAGGGGGTATAAATACTTATGGATTTCAGCTGGTTCCAGGTTTTACCTTGCCTTGGAGAACTGCTTTTTCTTAGCATGTTCAATAGCTTTTTTCCTGTGTCATTCCACTTTATTACACATGATTTTATTTATGGACTTTATTTTTGTGAATTCTTTATACTTTGAGATTTCTTGAGTTAATACTGATGTCTGGTGAAAATTCCATTTCAAAATCGAAACAACATTTTTGTTGTTGTGTGAAAACTGTTGCCACACTTCCTGAGAAAATTTCACTGAAGTATGTTTTTTGGATTGGATAGCTGAAGCAAATAGGATTTCATTGATAACCAGGATTATCAAGTGAAGCCAGAGGCGCGCCTTCTGCATCTGTGCAGTGTCGCTAAAGGCTTCTGGCAATGCTTCAGTAGGCCTATTTTACATGTTGGGAGTGAGACCGTGTTGTTAAAGTTATTTGTTCAGTTAAAATCATCTTCATCTCGGCGGAACATGGAGTTTCAATTAATGTGTGCTGAAGCAGGCTGTGTTTGGTCTATAATCAAATGTGGATTTGGATTAAAGTTCAGTTATATCCAAGTTTAATAATAAATGTAAATCACGATGGGATGACAACACCTCTTTCAACTGAACACACTTCATATTTGTTAGTGCTGTGTGTGTTAAACCTATGGCATTTGTGTTACATCAAAATATTATATGTTCATGTACTTTTCCCTCCACTACCACTATCAACTTGTTTTTGTTCTGAATCTAACACAACCACACATTAATACTTAAATACAATTTTCAGAGACACACATAACATGTTTATTAAAAGGCCAAAAGCATATTGTTTTTTATTTGGATCAAACGAGGACAGTTTCTAGATCTGAGAAAGAAATATTGTGCGTGTGGGTGTCTCTGGTCTGTGGCATACAGAACTTCTATCTGTACTTCTCGGAGAGAGCCAGGGACACGGCAGCGAGAAACTTATCCATGGCCACATGTATCTCAGGAGTAAATTCAGCGGGGAACAGGAGGGCCAGAACCACAAGCAAATTGTGGGATAGGATCTACAAGGAAAGGGAAAAAGCACCAAGATTTAACAAGCATGTTGTGGCACAGGATCTACATGTGCAGGTAAAACAAGACGTAAATATTACAGAAGAAATGAAGATAAGATTAAGATGAACTTGCCTTGAAGTTGGTCGGGTCAACACGCAGCTGGAAAGCATGCAGCTGGCTTAGGTTGAGCAACCCATTTGTCAGGTCATCGATTTTGTTGACAGCCTTTCTTTCACGCCCAGACAGAACAGTATTTCCGCGCTTCTTTATTTGCTCAGAGCCAAGGCTAAAGTCATTCCAGTGGGAAAAATAGGTCTTGGTCTCCGGGTAGACAGTCAGCATCCTGCACAGACACATTACATAGAGTTAGTCCTCAGTATCGGAAGAGGAATGGAAATGAATAGCAAAAGGAGAAAGCTTACTCAAGCACCTACCTGAACAGAGCCGCACCGATGTCTTCAGCCTTTGGGGCGATCGTGGCCCAGAAGGCTTTGATGGCGGTTTTATCCTTGGCAGAGAGACTCATGGTTTTGGAGTGGTTTTGAAGAAGATTTCTGTAAACTGCCTCAAAAACGAATCACCCTTTTATACAAGGACCCGGAGCTGTCACACCCATGACCCACCTCAAAAACCTAACAACTGGGGTTCATTTTAAATGTGAAAGATTAGACTACACCTCTGCTGCTTGCATTAGATAACTTTCAGGCCTGATTGGAAACAACGTGCTCATTCAACTAGGATATTTTACCCCCCAAAATATTTAAATAGTCTACTCAGCCCAGAGAAAAAATTACACAAAATTAACGAATCAATGTTAATCTAACCTGCATTTTTAAAACAATTAAATTTGTATATATATATATATATATATATTTGACCCATCGTTAAAATACACCAGGATATTTTACGCCCCAAATAAATAAATAAATAAATAAATAAACAAACAAATAGATAGATAAATTGTCTAATCAGCCCAGAAAACAAATTACACTAAATTAAAGCAAGATGAACGTTAATCTAACCTGCATTTTTAAAAAGTTATTTAATTTGTTTTAGTTTATATTTGACCCATCATTAAAATACACCAGTATTTTTATTGAAAAGATATCAGTGATCTGAATTAAAAATATCAAACATAGAATATTTGTTGGCATATGGTTATAAAGGTGCATGTTATTAATTGGATAATTAAATCTATGAATTCATTAAAATATTTCTTTAATCTTTGCTGCAGTCAAACTTTGAAAGCAATGATTTACTATGATCAGTTTAATGCTGTATTTTTGTTCTTGGCAATTAAATGTGTACAATCTCATGAAGGCTGGCAAGAAAATGTTGGTATTTCAGTCTAAATACGTTATCAACCAAAAGGTTTCCATGGGTGTGACTGTTAAAGATTGCAGTCTCTTCCTATTCACTCACTGCAGCCCGTTTCCAGTAGATTACACTGCACTGCTGTTCCCATGATAATTTGTACTACTAATATTGATTTAAACAAAGTTATCTCATATAATACAACTACTTCAGTAGTTTTCTAAACCCCTATGTAAATATTTATAGGCCAAGAATTTATAGTTGGTACACAGTATGTGATATATAGTGATTTGAGATATATGTGGAGGTTGTTGGTAATGTCATCGACTGGAATTTTTGAATTTTCTTCATAGCTCTGACAATGTTTCTGTCATCAGGTGCTGTTGTTTTTTATTGTCTGACCTCTTCTATGTCTGTGGTTCTATGTCACCATTGTATTTTTTCTTTTTCAGGACTTTACAAATTGTTCTACTATGCTCTAATTGATTTTCTCTCTTTTCTCAGCTTAAACTGAATGAATCAATAATGAATTCAAATAATTTCTCACAACCCTTTTGCTCGGAAAGGGGAGATACTCTATATAAGTTTACAGTAACATCTGCCAACACAACAAAGGACTTTATCAAGGGGGGAAAGTGGAAGCTTTTAGACTGGCCAAGTCAGTCAGCAGACCATAACCCAATTGAGCAGTATTTTACCTCCTGAAGAGGAGACCAAGGTTTTCAGCTGTCAGGAACTATATCACTTTATTTGTTAGACAGTTAATAAATGCCCTGGGCAAATGGTATGAGAAGTCTTTAAGAAGCTGAGAAGTGGGCCTTTACATTTTGGATTTATCTACATGTCTGCTCACCTCTTGTAAATAAAACTCGTTCTAACTGCGATGCATCCGTCCTACTTTCCTGACGTCCATGCCGTGTGACAATGAGCATTAACTGTACATATAGATGTAAGGATGGCAAAAACCAATGATTAAATATGTTTTTTAAAGTGATTTGACCATGATAACGAAATTGTGATGGCAACAAATTTCTGAAAGTTAAGCTCATAAACATGACTATGACGCATGAAACTAGGAACTAACTCTTGCTGCGCCATGCCACGCTACGCCTGCCATGCCACGCCACGCTAAACTTACGCCATGCCATGCCATGCTACGCCACGCCATGCCATGCTATGCTACGCTATGCCATGCTACGCTATACAGTAACTATGACATGGACCATGACCATAACCATGACTATGACTATGACCATGTCTAAGACTATGACTATGACAAGAAAGCCCACAAACTGTTTGCTGAAGACAAGCAGACTAAGGACACGGATTACTGGAGCCATGTCCCGTGGTCTGATGAGACCAAGATAAACTTATTTGGTTCAGTTAAGATGGTGTCAAGCGTGTGTGGGGGCAACCAGGTGAGGAGTACAAAGACAAGTGTGTCTTGCCTACAGTCAAGACATGGTGGTGGGAGTGTCATGGTCTGGGGCTGGATGGTGCTGCCAGAACTGGGGAGCTACAGTTCATTGACGGAACCGTGAATGCCAACATGTACTGTGACATACTGAAGCAGAGAATGATCAGTAGTCCAGTATGATAATGACCCTGAACACACCTCCAAGACGACCACTGCCTTGCTAAAGAAGCTGAGATTGAAGGTGATGGACTGGCCAAGCATGTCTCCAGACCTTAAACCCTATTGAGCATCTGTGGGGGCATCCTCAAACGGAAGGTGGAAGAGCACAAGGTCTCTAACATCCACCAGCTCTGTGATGTCGTCATGGAGGAGTGGAACAGGACTCCAGTGGCAACCTGTGAAGCTCTGGTGAACTCCATGCCCAAGAGGGTTAAGGCAGTGCTGGACAATAATGTTGGCCACACAAAATATTGACACTTTGGGCCCAATTTGGACATTTTCACTTAGGGGTGTAAAAACAAGAGATCATAAATATCTTTGTCAAGTTTCCACACAACAAATTACTGCCAGTATTTTGACTGTTTTTTTTTAGTGGATCACATACCTCTCCTCTCTATATTCACCTATGATGCCATTAGTAAAAACAAGAGATTGCAAAACAGTAATTTCCTCTGTTGACACTGTATTAACAGTAGAATTGACTTTATTTCAAGTTGTCAAGACTTCTGAATAGAATTTTTGTTTTTTTACATACATACACAATCACCTCTCACTCAGCTTTCATCAACATGTTTTTCCCCGACTCAAATTAATTCGTTCCTGAGATTGAATGCCCAAGAAAAGTCCTTACTTCCACATTAGATTTGCGCCATGTACTGGCTCAAGGCTTTTCTAATATAGACTCTGTCTCCATACACAGTTAGTTTATTTATTTAATATTGTTTATTTGTGTTCTTTCATAACTCAAACCTTTACATTTCTTGCACCGTCTTTTTGACCCCATGAATCAGGAGCACCTCCTACTGGTAGAAAGGCAAATATTTTATCCTTCGTGTTTTGCAAGTAGAAAAGGGCATTAAAAATAAACATCAGCATAAATCACTAAAATTAATATGAACACTGAACAATAAAAATCTCTGCATACTCAGTAGTATGCGTATGTGACGTTCTGTAGCCTATTTCCCACCTTTTCTCCCTGCTTATTCTTTATTTCCCAGTCGACCTTATTTACCTGCTGCTAAGTAATGCTTTCCCAATTAACCTGATGACCCGTTAGTCCCACTTCCACAATATTTGTCAAAGTAAAGGCACGTCTGGGAATTGTTTGTGCAGAGAGCACTTTAACATTTAAAACAGAAAAAATGTTTTGTTTTAGAGGGAAAATAAATTTTAATCTGAACAACAGGGGGTGTAATAAACCTTTACACGCATATTAATCCCCCGCCTCTCCCCCGTAAAAAGTGATTATGACCTTAGGTAGCTTTTACATTTTTGATATAATATCCATGTTAATACAAAAAATTAAGTTCGTAAATGTACTAATTACTATGTAATTAATTTAACAGAAACCTACAACTATTGAACTATTTACGTTTTACAAACTTATATTTGACTTAAGAGGAAATTCTGCTGTGGAACTTTAACCGACACCAGTGTGCACTGGTAGACCTACAGTCTGAAATATTGGCATTCAGTGCAAATAGTACTGAAAAGTTTTGCTGTGCTTTATCTTCATTAATTCTCTTCTATATACTGATGTGTTGAGTGTCAACGTGTACATGGAAAATGACGGTTGTGTGAGCCGAAGTTGTAAAGGTTTAGGGCTTTAGGCTTTCGGGTTTTGTTCTGTTAGATATTGAACAGTATATTGAGCAGACTTTATATCTCTCCAATGAACAGCTGCTTACAAGGGTGAGTAGTATTTCTGACATACTACATGGAATATATTTGAAATACAATACATTAAGTTTTAAAAACAACAAGAACAACATCATGGGAATTTGAAATGTAACAATTTCATTTTCTACTGATTTAGAAGCACTTGGCGTCCACATATGATTGATTTTGCATGCACCAATAAAATAAATGATATTTAATATATATACATTTTTTTCCCATTACAATAATAAGTGTGTGTGTGTTTGGTTATTAAGCTAAAGTATTCGAATTTCAAACTTAGGAAATAAATCTGCATCCAAATTCTGGGCGGGGGTAACCTTTAAGGTCCCATGTAGAATTCTTCAGACCATTTCTGATAGTACCCTTTTAGAAAGACAGGAACCCCTAACTATCCGAATAACGTTTCTTTCTAATAATGTACTCACATACTACAGGGTTAGTAAGTAGTGTTAGGGTACTACATATTCTTGAATGAATTCTATGCAGAAAGTTTTGTAAGAGACATGCACATATCTGATATGAACCCCATGAAAGAACCCATCCCAACATGTGCGCCCAATCGCCTGAATGTGGGAGGAGTAGTCAAATGAATATATAAGCTGGAGACCAAGACTTATTCCGTCTAGGACTGTTTGTTTATCAAGACATTCAGAAACCCCAAAAGCCAACAACATGGTTCAGTGGACAGACCTCGGAGCGCACTGCCATCCAGGACATCTTTTCCAAGATCGATCACGAGTCTGTCGGTCACCAGGCACTGACAAGGTACATGTATACAAATATGTATTATCAGACCCAAATAAATATTTCAGTAAATGACTTGAGAAGACTTCAGAAATGAACAATTATAAGTACTTTTTTTAATGCTACTCAGGTGTCTGGTCGTGTACCCATGGACCCAGAGGTATTTCAGTGAATTTGGAATCTTGTATAACGCTGCTGCCATCTTGGGAAATCCCCAAAGTTGCTGCCCACGGCTTGACGGTAATGCGTGGTCTGGAGAAAGCTGTGAAGAACATGGACAACATTAAGAGCACTTACACTGACCTGAGTGTGCTGCACTCTGAACAACTGCACGTGGATCCCCAAAACTTCAGGGTGCGTCTTATTTGATTTATTTGTAAGCCATTACTTCTGTTAGTTAATTCACTGCCAGTTTAACATTTAGCCTACATTAATCTCTCGTTCTATAACTTAACCTGTGTTCATCCTTTATCCTCTGTTTCCTCCTTTAGCTGTTGGCTGACTGCATTACCATTGTAGTTGCCTCTGTCCTGGGTGCTAGCTTCACAGCTGAAGTGCAGGCAGCTCTGCAGAAGTTCCTGGCGGTCATAGTCTCCGCACTCGGGAAACAGTACTATTAGATGCTGAATGTGCTTTGATGGCCAGAGATTGATCAGAAATGATCGGAAACTTTCTGCGTTGAAGTGGAACTTTTGTCGTTTAAAGCAAATAAATGTTATAATAATCAGTACTCAGTCATGTCTTGTGGTTCTTAATAAACCGTTTATTTGTAAGGTTGATGATTCCAACCAACGTGCAAAGTGATTTCAAATAAAAACATTTTGTAAATGATATGATGATGATAATTATCCAACTGCTGAAACAAGACAAAAAAACTTTTCACCCTCTGAAACACTCTGAAAATATGATATTATTATTATTATTATTATTATTATTATTATTATTATTATTATTATTATTATTATTTGTAGTAGTAGTAGCAACAGTACTTTAGCTTTTTTACTTTAGTTTTTACTTGAAAGCCAGAAATCTCATATTAACATAACCCTTAAACCACTGAACTTATGAAATATGTATTTATTACCTGTAGTTGCACTGAATTGTGCTGCATTGTAATCAATACAAAAATATTTACATCCCTTTTTAGAATTTGTGGTGATTTACACCTGAAAAAAACATTTCAGTGTTTCAGTAAATATGATAAATGCACTCTGAGATGAAAATGTTCAAAAGTGAACCTTTTGATGTTCCTGGAGATTTCAGCTGTAGGGGAACCTTAAAGGTGCATTTTAATTTGTTTTAAAAACCTTTTGGAACTTCTCTCTAATTGGAACACTCTCCTAAAGGTGCATTAACGACCCATTAGAGATCCTTTTTTGAACCTGTTTTCAGACATCCTTATAATAATAATAATAATAATAATAATAATAATAATAATAATAATAATAATAATAATAATAATAATAATAAATCCCATTTCATAACATAGACACAACACTCTGGTTGTCCATAAAATGTTTCATATATACATATTAATTTGAGCACAATACACCACTGAACAAAATAATTATATAATAATTAACTTCATTACCATGTGATGTGTGCCTAATTTTTCAATTCCGTAACACACCTTAATGTTATGACATTAAGTTCCTATTATTTTCATATCGTATCAAAAAGCTTATAGTAATTTTGATAGGTTATGTGGACTTACCTCAGATATTATCGCCGCTCCACTCACGCCTGTTTTTGCGCGAGACAGATATTTGGAGATTCAGTACTTTGCATGGTGAACCACTTCCACCTGGTAAATGGTAAATGTGCACTTATATAGCGCTTTTATCCAAAGCGCTTTACACTGTGTCTCATTCACCCATTCACACACACACACACACGGTAGCAGAGCTGCCATGCAAGGTGCTAGCTTGCCCAAGGACACTTCGGCATATGGAGTCACCCAGGCCAACCCTACGATTAGTGGACAACCCACTCTACCAATTGCGCCACAGCCGCCCACCTGGTTTAAATGTTTGTGAAAAAATGTCATTCTCAAATCGAAACAGTGTGAATAATCACGTTTAATTACTAGTGCTATTATTTATTTGTTAATATTGGCAGAAAGTGAAAAAAATAGAGATGAGAATATTCTGGGGATTAATCAATAATAAATAAATAAATAAATAAAAACAAATAAATAAAACAAAATACTTTCCTTGATGAACCCTTACACCACACACACTTAATCCTAACAAAATTATTTCCTAATAAGAAACATTCAGGCATTCTGTTTTTTTTTTTGTTTTTTTTTTAGCAGCAATGTCTGCTTGTTCAGTTCACAGGCCAGGTTCTAATATGAACCATTTTCCTACAACAAAGGTTTTAAAAAGAACTGATAAAATATGTCAAATAACCAATGGATTGTTATAGAACTAAAAGCTCCAAGTTGAATCTTTTTGATAGTTACAAGTTCATATTTGCACTTTCAAGGTTTATTTTTTTTTAACTGTAAAGGTCCAATCCCTTCTAAGAGTGTGGTTAAACGTGATTTTGACTTAAATGGTTTAAATTCTAATTTAATTCATGTAAATGTGTGGCTAAAACCTAAACTAAAGTGGGGGCATTTAAAAATACACCTTGATTTGAAATGACATATTGTGTTTAAATCTTGTTCAATGGGATTCGAGTCAGGTGATTGAATAGGCCACTCTAACACCTTGATTTTTTTTTCTCTGGAAACCAATCGAGAGTTTTTTTTTGCTGTATGCTTTGGACAATTGTCCTGCTGGACAGTCGTTCAGCTGAGGACGTCGCTGAAGACGTTGCTGTCCCGACATACCCAAGTGCTCCCTCTGTTCGCCAACCCCGCGCTCAACGCCCCCTGTGCTTGCCAGCTCCGCTGAGGAAGTCGCCCTGCTTTTATGCACCGCTGACGGCATCGCTCCGCCTTCCTGCTCCTGGGGACGTCGCTCTGTCTCCATGTTCCGCTGAAGACATCGTTTCTCTTCATTGTTGCGCGACGTTATGTCACTCTCCCCTTCCTGCTCCACAGAGGACATCGTTTCCCCCCTCGTGTTCCATGGAGAGCGTTGTTCCTCTCTTTGGCCTCGCGGAGAACCCCCCTCTCTCTCTCTTCTCTCTCTATATATATATATATATATAGCCACTGTTTTACTGCTTCTTTGTCTCACCTAATTGTCTTTTTGACCTGTGTCCCTGTATCATGTTTGGTTTGATAGTTCATGTTTAGCCTTAGCCACAGTATTTTGCAGAGTTGTCTTCATGTCTGTTTTGTTGTTCGTTTGTTCATTAAATTGTTTGCAAATCTGCGATTCCATAACCATCTTTGAAACGTGACACTGGCCGGTTGATGACCGAGTGATGTTGATTCCACTTGCGGATAATGGCCCAAATGGTGCTTACTGGAGGATTCAGAAGTTTTGAATTGCATTGGTATGCATTGAATTTACTAACGCAGCTGATATTAATTTGCACAGATAGGGGGGTGTAATTACTTACTGATTTCAGCTGGTTCCTTACATTGCCTTGGAGAGCTGCTGTTTCTTAGCGTGTTCAATACTTTTTTTTACGTGTTATTCCACTTTATTACACATTAGTCCAGAATGTCCAGAATGCAGAATGGGTTTTAATCAAAACCAATGTTTCAAGGATTCTTCTCAAGAATCTCCAGTGAAAAGTTCAATTCATCGTTCTTTCAATTATATGAAGTCTGCCAGTACCTGGAGCTCTATCCGATTGGTCCTTGGCTCTTGGGCTACTCTTCTGACTGTTCTTCTGACTCCCTGGTCAGAAATCTTTTGAGGAGCTCCTGTGCATGGCCGGTTGATGACGGAGTGATTGCTTCCACTTGTGGATAATGACCCTGATGGTGCTTAATGGAGGATTCAGAAGTTTTAAAATATGTCTGTATCCGATTCCATCAATATGTTTTGCAACAAATTTAATTTGCACAGATAGGGGGTATAAATACTTATGGATTTCAGCTGGTTCCAGGTTTTACCTTGCCTTGGAGAACTGCTTTTCTTAGCATGTTCAATAGCTTTTTTCCTGTGTCATTCCACTTTATTACACATGATTTTATTTATGGACTTTATTTTTGTGAATTCTTTATACTTTGAGATTTCTTGAGTTAATACTGATGTCTGGTGAAAATTCCATTTCAAAATCGAACAAACATTTTGTTGTGTGTGAAAACTGTTGCCACACTTCCTGAGAAAATTTCACTCCAAAGTATGTTTTTTGGATTGGATAGCTGAAGCAAATAGGATTTCATTGATAACCAGGATTATCAAGTGAAGCCAGAGGCGCCCTTCTGCATCTGTGCAGTGTCCTAAAGGCTTCTGGCAATGCTTCAGTAGGCCTATTTTACATGTTGGGAGTGAGGCCGTGTTGTTAAAGTTATTTGTTCAGTTAAAATCATCTTCATCTCGGCGGAACATGGAGTTTCCAATTAATGTGTGCTGAAGCAGGCTGTGTTTGGTCTATAATCAAATGTGGATTTGGATTAAAGTTCAGTTATATCCAAGTTTAATAAAATATAAATAACACGATGGGATGACAACACCTCTTTCAACTGAACACACTTCATATTTGTTAGTGCTGTGTGTGTTAAACCTATGGCATTTGTGTTACATCAAAATATTATATGTTCATGTACTTTTCCCTCCACTACCACTATCAACTTGTTTTGGTTCTGAATCTAACACAACCACACATTAATACTTAAATACAATTTTCAGAGAAGACACATAACATGTTTATTAAAAGGCCAAAAGGCATATTGTTTTTATTTGGATCAAACGAGGACAGTTTCTAGATCTGAGAAAGAAATATTGTGCGTGTGGGTGTCTCTGGTCTGTGCGACAGAACTCTTATCTGTAGTTCTCGGAGAGAGCCAGGGACACGGCGGCAGAAACTTATCCATGGCCACATGTATCTCAGGAGTAAATTCAGCGGGGAACAGGAGGGCCAGAACCACAAGCAAATTATGGGATAGGATCTACAAGGAAAGGGAAAAACACCCAAGATTTAACAAGCATGTTGTGGCACAGGATCTACCTGTACAGGTAAAACAAGACGTAAATATTACAGAAGAAATGAAGATAAGATTAAGATGAACTTGCCTTGAAGTTGGTCCGGTCAACACGCAGCTGGAAAGCATGCAGCTGGCTTAGGTTGAGCAACCCATTTGTCAGGTCATCGATTTTGTTGACAGCCTCTCCCACGCGAGACAGAACAGTATTTCCGTGCTTCTTTATTTGCTCAGAGCCAAGGCTAAAGTCATTCCATTGGGAAAAATAGGTCTTGGTCTGCGGGTAGACAGTCAGCATCCTGCACAGACACATTACATAGAGTTAGTCCTCAGTATCGGAAGAGGAATGGAAATGAATAGCAAAAGGAGAAAGCTTACACAACGCACCTACCTGAACAGAGCCTGGCTACCGATGTCTTCAGCCTTTGGGGGCTCGTGCGCCCCAGAAGGCTTTGATGGCGGTTTTATCCTTGGCAGAGAGACTCATGGTTTTGGAGTGGTTTTGAAGAAGATTTCTGTAAACTGCCTCAAAATGAATCACCCTTTTATACAAGGACCCGGGCTGTCACACCCATGACCCACCCTCAAAAACCTAACAACTGGGGTTCATTTTAAATGTGAAAGATTAGACTACACCTCTGCTGCTTGCATTAGATAACTTTCAGGCCTGATTGGAAACAACGTGCTCATTCAACTAGGATATTTTACCCCCAAAATATTTAAATAGTCTACTCAGCCCAGAGAAAAAAATTACACAAAATTAACGAATCAATGTTAATCTAACCTGCATTTTTAAAACAATTAAATTTTTATATATATATATATATTTGACCCATCGTTAAAATACACCAGGATATTTTATGGCCCCCAAATAAATAAATAAATAAATAAATAAACAAACAAATAGATAGATAAATTGTCTAATCAGCCCAGAAAACAAATTACACTAAATTAAAGTAAGATGAACGTTAATCTAACCTGCATTTTTAAAAGCTATTTAATTTGTTTTAGTTTATATTTGACCCATCATTAAAATACACCAGTATTTTTATTGAAAAGATATCAGTGATCTGAATTAAAAATATCAAACATAGAATATTTGTTGGCATATGGTTATAAAGGTGCATGTTATTAATTGGATAATTAAATCTATGAATTCATTAAAATATTTCTTTAATCTTTCACATTCTTTGTTTTTTCGCTACAATCCAAATGCTGCAGTCAAACTTTGAAAGCAATGATTTACTATGATCAGTTTAATGCTGTATTTTTGTTCTTGGCAATTAAATGTGTACAATCTCATGAAGGCTGGCAAGAAAATGTTGGTATTTCAGTCTAAATACGTTATCAACAAAAGGTTTCCATGGGTGTGACTGTTAAAGATTGCAGTCTCTTCCTATTCACTCACTGCAGCCCGTTTCAGTAGATTACACTGCACTGCTGTTCCCATGATAATTTGTACTACTAATATTGATTTAAACAAAGTTATCTCATATAATACAACTACTTCAGTAGTTTTCTAAACCCCTATGTAAATATTTATAGGCCAAGAATTTATAGTTGGTACACAGTATGTGATATATAGTGATTTGAGATATATGTGGAGGTTGTTGGTAATGTCATCGACTGGAATTTTGGAATTTTCTTCATAGCTCTGACAATGTTTCTGTCATCAGGTGCTGTTGTTTTTTATTGTCTGACCTCTTCTATGTCTGTGGTTCTATGTCACCATTGTATTTTTTCTTTTCAGGACTTTACAAATTGTTCTACTATGCTCTAATTGATTTTCTCTCTTTTCTCAGCTTAAACTGAATGAATCAATAATGAATTCAAATAATTTCTCACACCCCTTTTGCTCGGAAGGGGAGATGCTTTATATAAGTTTACAGTAACATCTGCCAACACAACAAAGGACTTTATCAAGGGGGAAAGTGGAAGCTTTTAGACTGGCCAGAGTCAGTCAGCAGACCTTAACCCAATTGAGCAGTATTTTACCTCCTGAAGAGGAGACCGAAGGTTTTCAGCTGTCAGGAACTATATCACTTTTATTTGTTAGACAGTTAATAAATGCCCTGGGCAAATGGTATGAGAAGTCTTTAAGAAGCTGAGAAGTGGGCCTTTACATTTGGATTTATCTACATGTCTGCTCACCTCTTGTAAATAAAACTCTCGTTCTAACTGCGAATGCATCCGTCCTACTTCCCCCCGGCGCCGTGTCGTGCGTGACAATGAGCATTAACTGTACATATAGATGTAAGGATGGCAAAAACCAATGATTAAATATGTTTTTTAAAGTGATTTGACCATGATAACGAAATTGTGATGGCAACAAATTTCTGAAAGTTAAGCTCATAAACATGACTATGACGCATGAAACTAGGAACTAACTCTTGCTATGCCATGCTACGCTACGCCATGCCATGCTACGCTACGCTAAGCTACGCCATGCCATGCCATGCCATGCCATGCTATGCTACGCCATGCCATGCTATGCTACGCTATGCCATGCTACGCTATACAGTAACTATGACATGGACCATGACCATAACCATGACTATGACTATGACCATGTCTAAGACTATGACTATGACAAGAAAGCCCACAAACTGTTTGCTGAAGACAAGCAGACTAAGGACACGGATTACTGGAGCCATGTCCCGTGGTCTGATGAGACCAAGATAAACTTATTTGGTTCAGTTAAGATGGTGTCAAGCGTGTGTGGGGGCAACCAGGTGAGGAGTACAAAGACAAGTGTGTCTTGCCTACAGTCAAGCATGGTGGTGGGAGTGTCATGGTCTGGGGCTGGATGGTGCTGCCAGAACTGGGGAGCTACAGTTCATTGACGGAACCGTGAATGCCAACATGTACTGTGACATACTGAAGCAGAGAATGATCAGTAGTCCAGTATGATAATGACCCTGAACACACCTCCAAGACGACCACTGCCTTGCTAAAGAAGCTGAGATTGAAGGTGATGGACTGGCCAAGCATGTCTCCAGACCTAAACCCTATTGAGCATCTGTGGGGCATCCTCAAACGGAAGGTGGAAGAGCACAAGGTCTCTAACATCCACCAGCTCTGTGATGTCGTCATGGAGGAGTGGAACAGGACTCCAGTGGCAACCTGTGAAGCTCTGGTGAACTCCATGCCCAAGAGGGTTAAGGCAGTGCTGGACAATAATGTTGGCCACACAAAATATTGACACTTTGGGCCCAATTTGGACATTTTCACTTAGGGGTGTAAAAACAAGAGATCATAAATATCTTTGTCAAGTTTCCACACAACAAATTACTGCCAGTATTTTGACTGTTTTTTTTAGTGGATCACATACCTCTCCTCTCTATATTCACCTATGATGCCATTAGTAAAAACAAGAGATTGCAAAACAGTAATTTCCTCTGTTGACACTGTATTAACAGTAGAATTGACTTTATTTCAAGTTGTCAAGACTTCTGAATAGAATTTTTGTTTTTTTACATACATACACAATCACCTCTCACTCAGCTTTCATCAACATGTTTTTTCCCCGACTCAAATTAATTCGTTCCTGAAATTGAATGCCCAGAAAAAGTCCTTACTTCCACATTAGATTTTGCCATGTACTGGCTCAAGGCTTTTCTAATATAGACTCTGTCTCCATACACAGTTAGTTTATTTATTTAATATTGTTTATTTGTGTTCTTTCATAACTCAAACCTTTACATTTCTTGCACCGTCTTTTTGACCCCATGAATCAGGAGCACCTCCTACTGGTAGAAAGGCAAATATTTTATCCTTCATGTTTTGCAAGTAGAAAAGGGCATTAAAAATAAACATCAGCATAAATCACTAAAATTAATATGAACACTGAACAATAAAAAATCTCTGCACACTCAGTAGTATGCGTATGTGACGTTCTGTAGCCTATTTCCCACCTTTTCTCCCTGCTTATTCTTTATTTCCCAGTCGACCTTATTTACCTGCTGCTAAGTAATGCTTTCCCAATTAACCTGATGACCCGTTAGTCCCACTTCCACAATATATGTCAAAGTAAAGGCACGTCTGGGAATTGTTTGTGCAGAGAGCACTTTAACATTTAAAACAGAAAAAAATGTTTTGTTTTAGAGGGAAAATAAATTTTAATCTGAACAACAGGGGGTGTAAATGAACCTTTTACACGCATATTAATCCCCCCGCCTCTCCCCCCTAAAAAGTGATTATGACCTTAGGTAGCTTTTACATTTTGATATAATATCCATGTTAATACAAAAAATTAAGTTCGTAAATGTACTAATTACTATGTAATTAATTTAACAGAAACTATTAATTTAACAGAACTATTGAACTATTTACGTTTTACAAACTTATATTTGACTTAAGAGGAAATTCTGCTGTGGAACTTTAACCGACACCAGTGTGCACTGGTAGACC
This sequence comes from Ameiurus melas, assembly GCA_012411365.1. Taxonomy (NCBI): domain Eukaryota; kingdom Metazoa; phylum Chordata; class Actinopteri; order Siluriformes; family Ictaluridae; genus Ameiurus; species Ameiurus melas. The sequence continues at coordinate 27,105,980 of CM022769.1, read as the reverse complement.
TACAGTCTGAAATATTGGCATTCAGTGCAAATAGTACTGAAAAGTTTTGCTGTGCTTTATCTTCATTAATTCTCTTCTATATACTGATGTGTTGAGTGTCAACGTGTACATGGAAAATGACGGTTGTGTGAGCCGGAAGTTGTAAAGGTTTAGGGCTTTAGCCTTTCGGGTTTTGTTCTGTTAGATATTGAACAGTATATTGAGCAGACTTTATATCTCTCCAATGAACAGCTGCTTACAAGGGTGAGTAGTATTTCTGACATACTACATGGAATATATTTGAAATACAATACATTAAGTTTTAAAAACAACAAGAACAACATCATGGGAATTTGAAATGTAAAAATTTCTTTTTTCCTGATTTAAGACTTACTTGGGCGTCCACATATGATTGATTTTGCATGCACCAATAAAATAAATGATAGTTAATATATATACATTTTTTCCCATTACAATAATAAGTGTGTGTGTGTTTGGTTATTAAGCTAAAGTATTCGAATTTCAAACTTAGGAAATAAATCTGCATCCAAATTCCTGGGGTAACCTTTAAAGGTTCCATGTAGAATTCTTCAGACCATTTCTGATAGTACCCTTTTAGAAAGACAGGAACCCCTAACTATCCGAATAACGTTTCTTTCTAATAACGTACTCACATACTACAGGGTTATAAAGTAGTGTTAGGGTACTACATATTCTTGAATGAATTCTCTGAAAAATGTTTTGTAAGAGACATGCACATATCTGATATGACCCCCATGAAAGAACCCATCCCAAAATGTGCGCCCAATCGCCTGAATGTGGGAGGAGTAGTCAAATGAATATATAAGCTGGAGACCAAGACTTATTCCGTCTAGGACTGTTTGTTTATCAAGACATTCAGAAACCCCAAAAGCCAACAACATGGTTCAGTGGACAGACTTCGAGCGCACGCGCCCATCCAGGACATCTTTTCCAAGATCGATCACGAGTCTGTCGGTCACCAGGCACTGACAAGGTACATGTATACAAATATGTATTATCAGACCCAAATAAATATTTCAGTAAATGACTTGAGAAGACTTCAGAAATGAACAATTATAAGTACTTTTTTTCAACTCACACCGGTGTCTGGTCGTGTACCCATGGACCCAGAGGTATTTCAGTGAATTTGGAATCTTGTATAACGCTGCTGCCATCTTGGGAAATCCCAAAGTTCGCTGCCCACGGCTTGACGGTAATGCGTGGTCTGGAGAAAGCTGTGAAGAACATGGACAACATTAAGAGCACTTACACTGACCTGAGTGTGCTGCACTCTGAACAACTGCACGTGGATCCCCAAAACTTCAGGGTGCGTCTTATTTGATTTATTTGTAAGCCATTACTTCTGTTAGTTAATTCACTGCCAGTTTAACATTTAGCCTACATTAATCTCTCGTTCTATAACTTAACCTGTGTTCATCCTTTATCCTCTGTTTCCTCCTTTAGCTGTTGGCTGACTGCATTACCATTGTAGTTGCCTCTGTCCTGGGTGCTAGCTTCACAGCTGAAGTGCAGGCAGCTCTGCAGAAGTTCCTGGCGGTCATAGTCTCCGCACTCGGGAAACAGTACTATTAGATGCTGAATGTGCTTTGATGGCCAGAGATTGATCAGAAATGATCGGAAACTTTCTGCGTTGAAGTGGAACTTTTGTCGTTTAAAGCAAATAAATGTTATAATAATCAGTACTCAGTCATGTCTTGTGGTTCTTAATAAACCGTTTATTTATCAGGTAGATGATTCCAACCAACGTGCAAAGTTATTTCAAATAAATACATTTTGTAAATGATATGATGATGATAATTATCCAACTGCTGAAACAAGACAAAAAAACTTTTCACCCTCTGAAACACTGAAAATATGATATTATTATTATTATTATTATTATTATTATTATTATTATTATTATTATTATTATTATTATTATTATTATTATTATTTGTAGTAGTAGTAGCAGCAGTAATTTGGCTTTTTTACTTTAGTTTTTACTTGAAAGCCAGAAATCTCATATTAACATAACCCTTAAACCACTGAACTTATGAAATATGTATTTATTACCTGTAGTTGCACTGAATTGTGCTGCATTGTAATCAATACAAAAATATTTACATCCCTTTTTAGAATTTGTGGTGATTTACACCTGAAAAAAACATTTCAGTGTTTCAGTAAATATGATAAATGCACTCTGAGATGAAAATGTTCAAAAGTGAACCTTTTGATGTTCCTGGAGATTTCAGCTGTGGGGGAACCTTAAAGGTGCATTTTTATTTTTTTCAAAAAACCTTTTGGAACTTTCTCTCTAATTGGAACACTCTCCTAAAGGTGCATTAACGACCCGTTAGAGATCCTTTTTTGAACCTGTTTTCAGACATCCTTATAATAATAATAATAATAATAATAATAATAATAATAATAATAATAATAATAATAATAATAATAATAATAATAATAATAATAATACCCATTTCATAACATAGACACACCACTCTGGTTGTCCATAAAATGTTTCATATGTACATATAAATTTGAGCACAATACACCATTGAACAAAAAGGTATAAAGGGAATAATTAACTTCGGACCATTGAATTATAGAATTATTATCGTGGCCGCATTACCATGTGATGTGTGCCTAATTTTTCAATTCCGTAACACACCTTAATGTTATGACATTAAGTTCCTATTATTTTCATATCGTATCAAAAAGCTTATAGTAATTTTGATAGGTTATGTGGACTCACCTCAGATATTATCGCCGCTCCACTCACGCCTGTTTTTTTTTTTTTTTTTTTTTATACAGATATTTGGAGATTCAGTACTTTGCATGGTGAACCACTTTCGTTCTTAAAAACGTCCCTGCACTTGTAAAAGAAAATAAACGTCTAAATAAAATAACCAATATTAATTTGAGAGTTGTGTGGTCGATTCGTTGTACGTTTAGGAATTTTGCTACCCAAAAATAACTACCTAAAATAAGACAGGCATTTATTTCCATGCAAATAAATTTAAGTACTGTATGCTGATATATTTTAAATCGTGACAAACAAACTAGAGAATATCAACTTAAATGATGAATGAATGAATGAATGAATAAGGGAAATATGTTTTTCTTTTATTTGTCCTAAAAACATCAGTCATCAGAAGACGTTTGAATGAAAAGACCAAGAAAAAAATGCCCCCTATATAATAAGAAATAATTATATAATATTATTAGCTAATCATTTTTCCATCTTAGGACAAAGTTAACATTTTCTGTGGCAAAATGCTGAGCAGGCCCAGTTCACCTCGATTAGTCCGTTAACATCTAGATAGAGAAGATGCTTCAGCCCTCACTGTGTCAGTTCTGTGAATCAGTTTGGGAATTTGAGACACATTTTCATTGTACTACTGTCATTAGCAATTACAAATTTAAAATAGTTCATTTTTTTTTATCATACCTGTCAATCAAATTTCAACGAGTTGAAAAAAATATTCTCCAATTAACATATTCCAATGTTGTAGACTAAGTAAAACTGACTAGCTGCATATTAAAATGTTGACATCTTTATTTCATTTGGACAGTTTTTGGTGCAAGTGGTTACAGTGATAGGGCTGAACACAGATATACATGGGAGCTTTTATTGTCATTAATACAGCAAAAAAACAAACAAAAAAATCCAACATATTAAACATTTCTGAAATTCACAAGGTGTTTACACTCATGAGGTAAAAGAAAGTACTCCTACCTTCAATTCTGTCTTTTTATTTATCAGAGCCTAAATAAGAATTGTGCGGTCCTCACCAACTTCTATAAACAAGCAAACAACCTCAGGTGACAACAAAATGAAAAACACAACCGATAGTCATTTTGATTCTTCCAAAAAGTGAACCAAAATTCATAAACCAGGTGGAAAAAAAATAGTAGAACAGTCTCACATGGTTTGGGAGAAATTGTGGCCCGTCTTTACAACCTTGCTTCAACTCATTGATGTTTGAGGGCATTTGTTTGTGGACAGCTCTCTTAAGATCCCACCACAGCACCACAATGGAGTTCAGGTCTGCACTTTGACTTGGCCATTCCATTTTTCAGCTTTTTTTTTCTCAATGAGATTCAGCTTTTTCAGCTTTTTGTTGCAAGACCTAATCTTGGGCCAGTTTAATCTGCTGGACAAATAGCCTCACATGACCTGAAAAAATCTTCATAAAAAATTAACATTCAACACAATACACAAGTAAAACGGATAAGCTACCTATTAAGATGTTAGTATCTATATTTCCCAGTCTACCTTATTCACCTGCTTTTTCAGATCCATCCACCTTCTACCGCTTACTCCTTCTTCAGGGTCATGGGGAACCTGGAGCCTATCTCAGGGAGCATGGGACACAAGGCAGGGTACACCCTGGACAGATAAAAATAACTGTACAGAAAGCATGGTTGTATACAGTATATGTGCACAGACAAGTACAGTAAACATTCCTGTATTAACATTATTGTGTTGCTGTACTGTCTGTATAGTTTCCTGTCCCCGTTCATTCTGGTGCAATCCTTCCCACTATGTTGTACTGCACAGCCTACATTATAACAAACAGTGGTTCAGCCAGAACCTCACGTGTTGTGTTTAGATGCATTTTGATGACAGATGCAGTGTTGCAGTGGATGAACAGCAAATCGTTAGTATACAAATGATGAATTTTCACTATTGTATATTTATCACTTAAAGTGCCCTCCACTAATAGTGACACCCTTGGTAAATATGGACAAAGAAGGCTCTGAAAAAGTATCTTTATTGTTGAACCTTTTAATATTTTGTTAAAAAAATTTCACAACAATATTCTGTTCTCATGGATATCAAACATTGCAAACACAACAGAGGTTTGTCAAAAAACAACAACAAACAAACAAACAAAAAACAACTTTGTTAAATATAGGTGTGCAACAATTATTGGGACCTTAATCAATACTTTGTGCTAGCTCCCTTTGCCAAGATAAAAGCTCTGAGTCTTCTCCTATAATGCCTGATGAGGTTGGAGAATACATGGCAAGGGATCTGAGACTATTCTTCCATACAGAATCTCTCCAGATCCTTCACATTTACCAAGGGTGTCAAAATTAATGGAGGGCACTATATTTATCACCAAGCATCACGAGTGGTGTGGTGTAGTTATTAATTAATTATAAATAATTATTGTTATTATTGTTGCTGTTGTTGTGAAGTCAAACTGGAGAAAATAAGAAAATATAAATAAATAAACTATAAAAATCTCAACCAATCGATGTGAGGGGCAAAGGTCTCTGCTGAAACCTAAGAGCTGGACACAAGAAAAGTGCACAGACATCCAAAACATCATCAAATCCTGGAGTGGAATCCATTATTATAATCTGTATAATCTGTATTATTATTATTATTATTATTATTATTATTAGTAGTAGTAGTAGTAGTATTAGTATTAGTATTAGTATTAGTATTAGTATTATTATTATTATTATTATTATTATTATATCTCTTAATATCATTGATGCCATTGTTGACAAGCAAAAAAAAAACTAAAGAAAGAAATTGTCTAAAAAAACAACATAAAAGGACACTGATGAAAAGTAAAGAGATATAAAGGATACATGAATAGATGCATGCAGCACCCCACAGATATGGTTAAATGGTGCACTGATGGATTTTATGTGCATTAAATTATGTTATTTAAATGAATTGCTTTAAAAAATAAAAGAACATTGAAATATAACATGCTACTTATGAATGAATTATAACATGCTACTTGCTAGTAGTGATCTACTACGTATCACTCTGTGTTCATACAATATTAGAATATGTTGATGATGAATTTGAAGTTTGTCACTACATGATGCAGAAATACTGGTTCATGCATTCGTCACCTCTAGATTAGATTACTGTAATGCCTTACTGTCTGGATGTTCCAGTAGGAATATAAATAAACTCCAGTTAGTCCAGAATGCAGCTGCTAGAGTCCTAACTAGAACTAGAAGATACGACCACATCACCCCGATCTTATCCACACTGTATTGTCTCCCAGTAAAATCTCACATTAAATATAAAATACTTTTATTAACCTATAAAGCACTACACGGTCTCGCGCCACAATATCTAAGCGACCTTTTGGTTTTATATGATCCGCCACGCCTACTCAGATCAAAAGATGCAGGCTATTTGACGGTACCTAGAATAGTGAAGTCTACAGCAGGTGGAAGAGCGTTCTCTTATAGAGCCCCACAGTTATGGAACAGTCTTCCTATTAGTGTTCGGGACTCAGACACAGTCTCAGTGTTTAAGTCTAGGCTTAAAACCTATTTGTTTACTCAAGCTTACCCTGACTAGATTCTATTTTACTAATTCACAGTCATAATAATCTTTTCTCTCCCTCTCTCCTTCTGCCGAGCCACACACGAATTTATGGAGATACTAGAGATCCAGATCCTTTCTGCCTCTGGATGGAGCTCAAATCTTCTCCAATTCCAGACTGCTGGGACTACGGCTGCTCCTAAGGCCTTACACACTTCATATATATCCATAATGAACTTTTTCACACTATCTGTTGTTACCCAGATGAGGATGGGTTCCCTTCTGAGTCGGGTTCCTCTCAAGGTTTCTTCCTCTTAAAACATCTTGGGGAGGTTTTCCTCACCACCGTCACCACTCAGTGTCTTGCTCAGTTGTGATAAATTCACACCTTTAATATCTGTATATCGTGTTGATATTTCTGTAAAGCTGCTTTGAGACAATGTCTGTTGTCTGTATACAAATAAAATTGAATTGAATTGAATTTAAGCTGTTTTTTAAATCCTGTTACAGAAAATGTAATGTACCGATGCCATGAGTAGGCCTATGCTTCAAATAAAAAGCATTTAAAATGTGCAATTGAGCTTGAAATAAAAGGCCTCAACCAATGAAAAGGTCTTTCCCAAATGACTAGACATGCTAGACCCTTGGGGCGGCTGTGGCGCAGTTGGTAGAGCGGGTTGTCCACTAATCGTACGGTTGGGGCTCGATTCCTGGCCCGGGTGACTCCACATGCTGAAGACAGTGGGCAAGACACTGAACCCCAAGTTGCTCCCGATGGCAAGTTAGCGCCTTGCATGGCAGCTCTGCTACCACTGGAGTGTGTGTGAATGGGTGAATGAGACACAGTGTAATATATATATATATATATATATATATATATATATAAGTGTGCCATTTACCATTTTAGTCAGTCTTGACAAATGGGTAAGCCATATTTCTGTAGAATATGATGTAACCATTTTTCTTCCACCTTGAAGATTTCAGAAATATATTATTTGTTGGTTAATCTTGTTTTATTGGCTTAGAAAGTTTGTTGAAAGTTGGCTTAGAAAGGCTTGTTTCTTGGCTTAGAAAGTTTCAAAAAACAAACTGAATTCACAACTTATGGCCATATGGTATATAGATACCTGACCATAACACCCATATGTGGGCCTTTCACAAACTGTTGAAACAAAGTTGTATACAGTAGAAGGACTTGTGTATCATTACAGCTTCCTTTCACTGGAACTAAAAGGTTCCAGCATGACAATGTGGAGTAAGTGAGGTCCGTAATGGTTTAACAAGGTTGGAGTGGAAGAGCAGAGCCCTAACCTACAAGTGCACCCCAGACCTCCCCATTCAACATAAGTGCTTGACTTCCCTAATGCTCTTGTAGCTGAATGAACACAAATCCCCACAGCCACGCTCCAAAAATGGAAGAATTACTTAAAATCTGTAAGGAAAGGAAAGCCTTTCTCAGAATAGTGGAGGTTATTATAACAGCAAAGTGGGGACCAACTTTTTTGGAATAGGATGTTCAGTGGTCAGGTGTATAAATACTTTTGGCCTTATAGTGTCTGAATTCACTCTATATTAGTGTAGTATACTATATTAGTGGAATGTTAATTTCTGCATTGTGTTCATTTTGCACTAAGAACCAATAACAACAAAAGAAAACATGACAAAGGCAACAAAATCTGTTTGCTTTTGTTCTTTATGTTGTATTAATTACCCTGTACAAACCACGAGGAATGTTTATAGTACAAATATTGACAGTGGCATTTTAGTGTCGAATACACTGTCTCCGTTGAAAAGAGAAGAGTGTTGTCCTTAACGGTATTTCTCTGAGAGAGCCAGGCTGACCTGTGCGAGGAACTTGTCCATCGAAACATGGACCTCGGGGGTGAAGTCGTTGGGAAATAGCAAGGCAAAGACCACGAACATGTTGTGAGAGATGATCTAAAATGTAATATATGTCAAATGTCAAATGCAAAAATACAGCAGTACTGAATGATCCAATGCGTAAAAACGTTTCAAAAACGTTTCAAAAACAATTTTACAACAAAAATACCTTGAAATTGGTGGGGTCCACGCGCAGCATGAAGGCATGCAGCTCACTGAGATTAAGGAGACCTGTTCTGAGGTCATTGATCTGTTCGACAGCATCGAGGACTCCCTGTATCACTGTTAATCCATGCTTCCTCACCTGGACAGAGCCTGGGCTCAAGTCATTCCAGTGGGAGAAATACGTCTACGTCTGAGGATAAACAAATAAAGTCCTAAAAAATAAAATATGAATGTATTATACCATATGTAATAAAGTAGCACACAGTCAAACAGGTAAAGGACCCTGGGTTTTTTGGTATTAAGTCTGGATTTGTTATATTACAAAAAGAACGAGTAAATCACAAAAGTAGACAAGTGTACTACCTGGAGAGGATCTCGTTACCAAGTTCCTCAGCCTTGCAGCTGACTTTGCTAAAGAAAGCCTTCACTGCTGCTTTATCCTTTGCATTAAGGCTCATTGTCGTAGCTGTTGCAAGTTTGCAAATATTCACTGGGCTTCCAGGAAAACTGAGTGACTGACCACATTAAACCCCTCCCTCAGCTTGATCACTCGCTCACCCTAGCCTCGATCATTTTAATTCAATTCAATTCAATTCAATTTTATTTGTATAGCGCTTTTTACAATAGTCATTGTCTCAAAGCAGCTTTACAGAAATAAAAAAAACAGGTATAAACAGTTAGGAACAGATACACAGAGACAAACAGGAACAGATAAACAGAGACAAACAGGTATAAAACAAATAGAATTTATCCCAAGCAAGCCACTGAGTGGCGACGGTGGCAAGGAAAAACTCCCTAAGATATTTTTTGAGGAAGAAACCTTGAGAGGAACCCGACTCAGAAGGGAAACCCATCCTCATCTGGGTAACACAGAATGTGAAGGTAACACAGATAATGTGAAAATGAGAAGTATGTATGGCCTTAGGAGCAGCCGTAGTCCCAGTAGAAGATTTGGGCTCATCCAGAGGCAGAAGGGATCTGGATCTCCAATATCTCCATAAATTCGTGTGGGGCTCGGCAAAAAGAGAGAGAGGGAAAAACGATTAGGACTGTGAAGTAGTGCGATATAATCTAGTCAGGGTAAGCTTGAGTAAACAAATACATTTTAAGCCTAGACTTAAACACTGAGACTGTGTCTGAGTCCCGAACACTAATAGGAAGACTGTTCCATAACTGTGGGGCTCTATAAGCGAAGGCTCTTCCCCCTGCTGTAGACTTCACTATTCTAGGTAATGTCAAATAACCTGCATCTTTTGATCTAAGTAGGCGTGGCGGATCATATAAAACCAAAAGGTCGCTTAGATATTGTGGTGCAAGACCGTGTAGTGCTTTATAGGTTAATAGAAGTATTTTAAACCTAATGCGAGATTTTACTGGGAGACAATGCAGTGTGAATAAGATCGGAGTGATGTGGTCGTATCTTCTAGTTCTAGTTAGGAGTCTAGCAGCTGCATTCTGGACTAACTGGAGTTTATTTATATTCCTACTGGAACATCCAGACAGTAAGGCATTACAGTAATCTAATCTAGAGGTGACGAATGCATGAACCAGTATTTCTGCATCATGTAGTGACAATATGTTTCTTATCTTAGAAATATTTCTGAGATGAAAGAAAGCTATCCTAGTAATATTATCTACATGAGCATCAAATGATAGACTGGAGTCAATAATCACTCCGAGGTCTTTAACTGCTGTACATGATGAAACAGAAAGTCCATCCAGAGTTACTGTGTAGTCAGGAAGATTACTTCTAGCTACACGTGGGCCTAATAAAAGTATTTCTGTTTTATCAGAATTAAGTAAAAGGAAGTTAATTAACATCCAACGTCTAATGTCCTTTACACAATCCTCAACTTTACTAAGCTTCTGTCTGTCCTCTGGCTTCGCTGACACATACAGCTGTGTATCATCAGCATAACAGTGGAAGCTAATTCCATGTTTACGAATAATTTGTCCTAGGGGTAACATATAGAAAGTAAAAAGCAGTGGGCCTAAAACAGAACCCTGGGGAACTCAAAAAGTAACCTCAATGCGCGGAGAAATCACCATTTACATCTTACGCAATGTGATCGGTCAGATAAGACCTGAGCCAGGAGAGGACTGTTCCCTTAATGCCAACAACATTTTCTAATCTATCAAGGAGAATAGTGTGATCTATAGTATCAAAAGCTGCACTAAGGTCGAGTAACACAAGCAGCGAGACACAACCCTGATCAGAGGTCAGAAGAAGGTCATTTACTACTTTAACTAATGCTGTCTCTGTGCTATGATGAGGTCTAAATCCTGACTGATACATTTCATGAATGTTATTCCTTTATTTTTTTTCCTTTTTGAAATACTATATAGCTATTTCAGTGCAAATAAGGACCCATGATGAACTTAAACTTTAATGGACGTGGCTGGAATTAGAGTGTCCTAAATAAAGATTCAACTCAGGGCCGGAGTGGGACCCATTTTCAGCCTGGGAGTTTAATGCCCAAGACCTTACCATTTTTTTTTCTTACTATCTACTACTTTTTTTCTTACCATTTTTTTCCTTACTATCTAGTTGTGTATATATATATATATATATATATATATATATATATATATATATATATATATATATATATATATATATATATATCTCCTGGGATTGGCTCCAGGTTCCCCGCGACCCTGAAGAAGGAGTAAGCGGTAGAAGATGGATGGATAGATGGATGAATGGATAACTGACAAGAATTTAAAGATAAATATCAAATGACATACTGAGTACTGTTTTCTGTTACAAAAAGGCCAACTGAGAAAGCAGTACATTTTAATGCATAAGTAACTGATGTGCTGCTTTAAATACAAATGTAGTGTAATTAATTACATTAGTTATCAGGCAATAATGTAACATGCTTTTTCTGCATGTGTGTGAGGTACAGAGGCGAGTGGTACAGCTGATACATCGATCCATATCGATGGATCGTTACATTTCTAATTAGTATTAGTATTAGTAGTAGTAGTTTTAGTATTATGCATGGTAACGCTCTTGGACTCATATTTAGATTTTGTTTATAATGATATAAAGAGTGATGTAGGCTGTACATAAAGTGCCAACACTATATGAACCCAGTACCCATGGAGATGCATTTACATTTACATTTACATTTATTCATTTAGCAGACGCTTTTATCCAAAGTGAGTTATAAATGAGGAAATACAATAAAAGCGATATCAAGAAGAGAACAATACAAGTAGTGATACCATACAAGATCTTTTAATTGAGTTCTAAAATAGCAAAGTGCGCAAAGTCGAGGGGTAAGATCCGGAGTAAGGTTGGGTTTTTTTGTGCTTTTTTTATGGTTTAGTTACATGGAAGAGGTGGGTCTTTAGCTGTTTTTTGAAGATAGTGACAGATTCTGCTTTCCGGATTGAGGTTGGAAGTTCATTCCACCACTGAGGGACCGAAAGTGTGAACGTTTTGGAAAATGAAAATGCATTACTGGAAAAAAAAAAAACCTCACCCAATGATAAGTGTGCTATCACTCCAGACCTCCTTTGCCTGTAGCAGACATTTGCAACTTAGCCAAATAAATCCTGTGTGAAGTATTTGATTTGAATATACCCCTATGTAGAATGTGCTACATATCTTATCAAACGAGTGACACTCTTTTTTTGCAGGTTTTAGAAAGTCTATGCTACTAAAATGCAACACAGTTCTTATCTGCTGAATACATACACATGTTATCTTGATACCCCACCCTTGGGTAGCCTGTAGATCAGCCTGCTAAGTTCCCAGACATACCGCTGTGTCATTTGTACAATGATGCTTGAAAGTTTGTGAAAGCATTTTCTATGTTTCTGCATAAATAGGACCTGAAACATCATCAATTTTTTGACTCAAGTCCTTAAAGAAGACAACAAGACAAAAGTATTATACTTGGTCATTTATTTATTGAAGGAAATGATCCAATATATCTGTGAGTGGCAAGATTATGTGAACCTCAAGGATTAGCAATTAATCTGAAGGTGAAAATAGAGTCAGCAATGGGATGACGATCAGGTGTGAGTGATCAGGTGTACAAATGGAGGAAATTCAACACCATTTTCCCCCTCCCCAGAAGTGGAAAGATCACTCCAAGAGCAAGATGTTTAATAATCCACGCAATCACAAAGGAACCCAACGTAACTTCTAAGCAATTAAAGGCCTCTCTCACATTGGCTAATGTTAATGTTCATGAGTCCGCCAACAGGAGAACACTGAACAAATATGGTGTTCGTGGCAGGGTTGCAAGGAAAGAACATTCCAAAAAAGAACATTGCTGCCTGTCTACATTTACACGTGGATAGATCATGTGGACAAGTCAGAAGGCTATTGGATAAATGCGGACAGATGAGACCAAAACAGAATTTTTGCTTTAAATGAGAAGTGTTATGTTTGGAGAAAGCAAAACAGTGCACTCAAGCATAAGAATCTTTGCTTGTATTTTTCTCATTTGTAAGTCACTTTGGATAAAATTTCTGTTAAATGAATAAATGTAAATGTAACTTTATCCCATCTGTGAAACATGATGGTAGTAGTTGTCACGTACCGAGGTCGAGGCAGAAGCAATTGCAGATATTAACATTTATTTAAACAAACATACAACAAAACAATGACACGAAGACAACTTGGCATAACACTGTGGCATGAAACAAAACACTGTGACATAAAAGACAAAAGTCTAAGACAATGAAAGGCAGGGAAATAGTGCAGACATGACTATATATACGAGTGCTCATTAACCGAACGTGAATCAGGTGCAGGTGGTCATGTGACAGGGAGTGCAGGGCAGTGGCTGATGGGAACTGGAGTCCAGAGTTTCTTGATACATGACAGTAGTATCATGGATTGAACCTGTTTTGCTGCATCTGGTCCAGGACGACTTGCCATCATTGATGGAACAATGAATCTGAATTCTAAAGGAAAATGTCAGAACTGAATCTGAAGAAAAAGTGGGTCATGCAGCAAGACAACGACCCTAAGCACACAAGTCGTTCTACCAAAGAATGATTAAAGAAGAATTAAGTTTTGGAATAATAAATGTCAAAGTCCTGACCTTAATCCAATAGAAATGTTGTGGAAGTACCTGAAGCCAGCAGTTCATGTGAGGAAACCCACCAACATCCCAGAGTCGAAGCTGTTCTGTACTGAGGAACGGGATAAAATTCCTCCAAGCTGATGTGCAGGACTGATCAACAATTAGTTGTAGTTATTGATACAGAAGGTGGTCACACCAGATACTGAAAGCAAAGGTTCACATACTTTTAATGACCAAGTATAATATTTTTGTCTCATTTATTTAATTTGGTTCTTGTTGTCTACTTTAAGGACTTGTATGAACACAAGAGTAAGGTGATGTTGGGTGAGGCCTGGTGAGAGCCTGTGGTGCAGTCGGTGTTCAGTGGGGTTGAAGCCAGGGCTCTGTGCAGGTCTCTTGAGTTCTTCCTTCCACTCCAATCTTAACACCCCATGTCTTCATGGAGCTAGCTTTGTGCATAGGGGCATTGTCATGGTGGAACATGTTTGGGCCACTTAGCACCACTGAAGGGAAATTTTATACAATTGTGTGTCTCTAACTTTGTGGAAACAGTTTCGGGAAGAACCACATGTGGGTGTTATAGTTCCAGTGGTGCTTGAAAGTTTGTGAAGTCACCAGAAATCTGCTTTGTTCATGCCATGATACACTTCCACAAACATGTGTTGTGAAGCTCAGACTTTCATAGATCCCTGTTCCTTAAATAAAACAGGAAGCTCACTCACACCTGATTGTCATCCCATTACTTGAAAACACATGACTAATTCCACCATCAAATTAACTGCTAATCCCAGAGGGATTCATATACTTTTACCGCTCAGAATGTTATATTCTTCGGTCTGGAGCTGAATTTGATAAGTAAATATGTATGCACGTCTATCGCAAGAGCGCATTCTCTCCTGAATGAATTGCCTCTCACAGTTCAAGGACGAGGCGAGGGTACAATATCGTACATGTCTCAGATTACAGGGTCTTATGACATCAGCTTTCATCCTCATGCTCCAGCTCACAGTCTTTTAGTCTGGGGCAGGTGGCACTTTCTGACATTACGTGTGACCCATGTCACAAGCATTTTGAACAGGGGCGCAGACCTCTTGTCGAGGGGGAACCCACTCTACAGAGACAGGTGCCTCCACTATCAAGTAGTGGATTTGCTGTCTGAGAGATTCAGTCAGGCAAATGTAGATCTCTTTGCCTTGCACAAAAGCACCCATTGTTCTATGTTCAATATAATGCACCTGTCCCCTTTGTTTAATCACCTCCACCATGGCCAGGGTGAGAGTTCAGCCTGACCTTCATTCTGGTGGCACCCAGGTTGCCCAAATGAGGCTGGCAGAGATAATTCCTCTTTTGTATGCCCAGCCATGGCCCATCCCATTATGCACAGACTTCCTGTCTCAGGCAAATGGGGAAATTTGTCACATTCACCCAGACAGGCTGGCCCTCCTGGCTTGGCCCGTGAGAGGGCAAACTGAATGCAATGGGGTTCCCTCCACATGTGGTCATCACCATATCGTGCTAGGGCCTCCTCAGGACATTCCGTATATGACTGTAAGAAGTAAGAGTAAGAGTTTGAGGAGTGGTGTGATGGGCGCTGGCTGATATCATATCAGGGCATGAATTCTAATGTTTTATGCTTTTTGCAAGACCTTATGGATTGTGGTAAATCCTTTTCCACCATTAAGATCTACTTTGCAGCTTTATTGCTGCATGCCATGACGGCACAAGTTCATAAAGGGTGCTCACAGTTCCCTTCCAGTCACTGGAAGAGCTGTTGAGGAGTGGGAACTCTCCATGATGCTGGAGGCTCTGTCTCAACAGTCTTTTGAGCCCCTGGGTGATATTTCTCCTAAGCTTCTGTCTTTTTACGACAGCTTTTCTCCTGGCCCTGGCATCAGCCGAACGTGTCAGTGATTTACATCTGTTCATCCTTCCTGCAGTAGATTCTCTCTCAGTGGAGATAAGCTTTTCTTAGGCCCAACCTGGTCTTTATGCTTAAATGCTTCCCAACATTCACCTGTGAGGTGATTGAGCTTTTCAAACACCTCCCTGCTCCTCTTCAGAGGATCAGAAGTCGAATGCTCCGTGTCTTGTGCATGCTCTTCTGCGTCCACATGGACAGGACCAGCCCTTTCAAGAGGAGCTTTTCATTTCCATTTCCCTAGAAAATTCTAAAGGGTTCACAAACTTCACAAACTGTAGGTGTCCACAATTTGTGGCCATATAAAGTATTGCTTTTTGATCTTCTCTTTTGATAAATCGCCTCATTGGAAATTTTGTTTAAGCTCTAAATATGTTAATATGTGACACTTGGCAGTGGTTCTAAATAATAATAAAATAAATCAAAAGAAAGAACTGTTCTATCGGCCTATGAAAACATAATTGTGAGTATTCTACCAGCGCCCCCTTGTGTAGACAAAATAAACTCATAATAACCAAAAGTATCACAACCTACCTCTACAAATAACATCCTATACGTTTAACAACGATATTTCAAAATATGTTACATAGAGAATTAGCTTATATAACTTATATATTTGTAGCTACTGTACAGTACAGTCTATTCAACAGTCTATAAACATGTGTAATGTTGCTATTAGTTCAGAGTCAGTATAGATTGTATTTGTGACAAATACAAAAAGATACAAAGATAAATTTACTAATCCAAAATCTATGACACATAAGTATTTTTTAGAGCCAAAGTTAAAACATGATCAATTCTAGCTAGATTAGTCTATGGAATTAAATTGATCAGACTTCAAAGCATTGCGGCATCAGAAACTGGGGGTCTCATTTATTAAGGGAAGTGTAAATTTTTTCTTTGGTTATTATTATTGTTATTATTATTATTATTATTAGTAGTAGTGTTATTAGTAGTAGTACAGGTAACACTCTTGGACTGATTACATAAAGTGCCACCACTGCATGAACCCAGTGCCCATGGAGATGCATTCCTGGAAAAAGTCATCCTCACCCAATGATAAGTGTGTTATCTCTATGGACCTCCTTTGCCTGTAGCAGACATTTGTAACTTAGACAGATCAATTCTGTGTGTGGTATTTGATTTGAATATACCCCTATGTAGCATGTGCTACATATCTGAACCCTCTTTTGTTGCAGGTTTTAGAAAGTCTATGCTATTAAAGGTCAAGGCACTTCTTATCTGCTGAATACATACACATGCTATATTGATGCTCCGCCCTTGGGTAGCCTGTAGATCAGCCTGCTAAGTTCCCAGACATACTGCGGTGTCATTTGTACATAGTTAAATGAAGCAAGATCTTAGCTTGTGGTGAAAAGCTAATTTTATCCTAAAAAGTACATTTCAAAATGCAATGTATGAAAATGTAAATAAATGTGATGTGTTGATCTGTACACGAATATACCCAAAAGAATGTGAACACCTGACTATTGAACATCCATTTACAAAACTGTTCGCATTAATATTGTTAATATTGTGGTTATAATACGCGTGGTTGTGGGGATTTGTGTTCATTCAGCTGTTCATTCATTAAAAGTATTTACTTTGCACACCACGTCTTCATGGAGCTTGCTTTGTGCACAGAGGCACTGTCATGCTGGAACAGGTTTGAGTTCCTCTTAATTCCAGAGAAGGAAAATTCTATACAACTGGGTGATGCTACATACATACATGTATTCTATACATAGGCGTGATGCTACACACGCTTCTGATACCGGTTACGCGTGAGGGCGCCTCCCTTAGCATTGTCCATGTGGAATTCCATTTCAAAGGTAAAAATGTCCTATTTTTTTATGAAAAATATTTCATTTAGACTAGTCTTCCAGCGCCCCCTGGAATGTTGTGTAAACAAAATAAACTAAAAATAACCAAAAGAATCACAAAGTGCCTCAACAAGCAATATCCTAGACCTTCAATACAGATCATTCAAAATAAGTGACACACAGTAAGAAACTTACATATGGTCTATATTTATTTCTCAAAAAGGGGGACACAACCATAACAAAGTGAGGATTTATTTATAAAGGTAACAATACTAATTACAAAAGAAGATTCAAAGGTGCCAAAAAGACATAGTTGTCACAGATAATATATAAAGTTAGTTAGTCTAAATAAAACAAATATAAAAGATTATAAAAACAAATGAATTGCTAAACTAGTGATAATAAAGTGTGTATAAAACTATATGATATCCATCATATTACACAATGTTTCAATTCAACGGCTGTGTTTCAAAAGCTAAAAAGTGTATAGAAAAGCAATTAAACGTAAGGACACGGCATATATTATACTTATTTCTAAAAATCTCATACAGCACATTCGCCATCGATAGTTCTGAGCCTTTTATTTTTTTATTATTATTTATTTTTTTTTTTACACTTTCTTGACCCACATTAGAACAGAAACTGATAAAGGAGCCCCATAATTTACAGTGCCAATCATTTCAGCGTCAAACTCCACCAGATTCTAGCACAGCAGCTCATCCAGTCATAAGAAAACACCTCAAGCCACTTTCCTCATACAAGTTAGTACCTTAATGCAGTCATTATACTTTTGCGTACAACCACTCATTGCATATACACACACACACACACACACACACACACACACACACACACACACACACACACGGCGCGCACACACACACAGTAAAAAAAAAAAAAAAGTATAGTGGTTTTGGAAAACTTGGTATCAGCTTATATATTGTGCCATTTGGGATGTATTTGATTGTAGTGTGATTTAAGCACTCTAAAAAAAAAATTCACTTTGCGAGGCAAAAAGTACACATTGAAACTACACGCGGTAGCGCGGCGCTGCACATATGACTACTCACGCTCATTCAAAAGTCCATAAACATGACGTAGACATGATGTGGGATACAGAGTTTTACACAGAACAAAAGCAAGGTGGAGCCAGTATAAAGGACAAGTATAAGGGTAGAACTGACAGACAAATAACCCACTGCACACACCGAAGTAATAATACTACAAATTAACCAACTGCTGCCCCCAAAACCACCAAACCACTCAAACCACTAACCCTACCAGGATAAAGCACTTACTGAAGAATGAATGAATTATAGAATGAACGAATGAATTATGGTCAGAGCAGTAAATAAACCTGGGGTCTCATTTATTACGTAAAGTGTGTATTTAGTCTTCAAATGCCAACATCAAAGGACATACCATCTGAAACTCTGATTGAAGTCCTACATGCACGTCACTCAGCAGAAAAAGTGCTTGTCCTTCAGCCTTTAGCATGATTGTTGTGTCATTCTCTTCTAATAGGGTGCCAATAAATATGGAGCTGACTGTACATCCAAATCTGTTTTCTCATATAATTCCTTAGAGTGGCAACATTTACCGGTGATTGTGAAGTCACTGCAATAACATTGATAAAAATTCACCTAGATTTGTTGCTTAAAGAAGAAGAAAAAATGACCAGCAGTGACCATCAGAGCTGCAGGCCTTGGACAATATGGCATAATCATAAGGACACTGAACATGTATGGGCTGTCACACCTGCACTGTTAACACAACCTAAACAACAAACCCACATCAAATACAAATGTTTATTGGCTAGCAATCAAAACCCCCCATCAAAGACCATGGCTAAATAAATTTTGAGACTGGGAGTGGCACTGCACCAAACTAATGTTCATGATTATAGGTACCATGTGGTCAAAAGAAAAGTCTTGGACAACTACATCTCTGCATTCATAGCTGAGGGTACTTCCGCTAAAGGGTCAGCCAAATGCAACCACCAATTGTATAGAAGTTATTGTAACACTCCACATAATGAAAGGGTGGTCAGGTGTCCACAAACCTCCAGACTAGTAATACTATCTTTCTCAAACACACAATACCCAACTCAACACATCCAATACGCAACAAACAATCGCGCGCCACCCGCCACACATCACTTACACTCCGCCATGACGCCTCCGGTCATTCATACATCAACACCCACATACACACATACACACACATACACACACACAGCTTGACACACACACTTCCACACACACACACACACACACACACACTACCTAGTACACTTTCGTAAGTTACTGCACATTTAACAGTGTAAAATTTCATTAGAATTATAACCTCCACCTTAAAAACTGTGACATGGCTTTTTTACTGAATAGCTCTTTTCATTGAATTTTCAACGTTTTGCATATTAGCATTGATTAAGATTAACATTACATATGAAGTAGCTAAATAATTACTCGCACACGACATGGGGCTAACAACCGCCATTACACAACAAGATGAGGGGAATATACACATGTAGCAGACACACACACATGGTGTGTGTTACGCAGAGGCGATGCCTCAGGCTGACCACAACACCTTCAGGGTTCATGGAACTCCATTAATAATTTCACTTGCAATATTAGACCATATCATTGGAAATTAGGATTTAATGAATGAGGCCTCAGGTTTGAAAAGTCGTGTGTAAAGGACACACTGAAGACGCTGTAGGACAGAAATTAAGTGATAACATATACAAGCCCAATTCCAGTTGGGACACTGAGTAAAATGTAAATAAATGTAAATATAAACAGAATGCAATGATTTGCAAATCTCTTGGTATTCACAGAAGAACATATAAAACATATTGATTGTTTAAACTGAGGAAATGTACTATTTAAAGAAAAAAATAAGGTAATTTGGAATTTCATGGCCACAACAGATCTCAAAAAAGTTGGGACGGAGGCAACAACAGGCTGGAAAAGTAAGTGTTACTAAAAAGAAACAGCTGGAGGAACATTTTGTAATGAATTAGGTTAATTGGCAGAAGTTCACTAAGATGATTGGGAATAAAAAGTGTTTTAGAGAGGCAGAGACTGTCAGAAGTAAAGAAGGGATAGAATCTGGGTGAAGCAGATGTAAAACCCATATATACCTTTCAGCATTGATGGTGTCTTTCCAGATGTGCAAGCTGCCCATTCCATAGGCACTAATGCAACCCCCCATACCATCAGAGATGCAGGCTTTTGAACTGAGCGCTGATAAAAAGTCGGATGGTCCGTATATAGCCTTATTAAAATATAGCCTGTAATTACTATATATTAAAATATAGCCTTATTATCTTATTATTATTATTATCTTATGTCTTTTTAGATTAGATGATGCGACAACCATGGTTCCAAAAAGAATTTAAATTTGGATTCGTCTGATCACAGAACAGTTTTCCACTCTGTCTCGATCCATTTTAAATGAGCTTTGGCGCAGAGAAGACGGCTGTGTTTCTGGATCATGTTCAAATATAGCTTCTTCTTTGCATGAAAGAGCTTTAACCAGCATTTGTGGATGGCACGGAGAACTGTGATCACAGACAATGAGTTCTGGAGGTGTTTCTGAGCCCATGCAGTGATTTCTATTACAGAATCAGGCCTGTTTTTAATGCAGTGCCACCTGAAGATCACAGGCATGTGAGACTGATTTTCATCCTTGTCCCTTGCACACAGAGATTTCTCCAGATTCTCGAAAACTTTTGATGAGATTAAGTACTGTAGATGATGAGATATTCATAGTCTTCACAATTTTAAGTTGAGGAACATTATTCTGAAATTGTTACACAAAGTTTAGATGCAGTTTTTCGCAGATTGGTGAACTTCTGACTATCTTTACTTCTGAAAGATCCTCTTTTTATACAAATCATGTGACTGACCTGTTCCCAATTAACCTCCAGCTGTTTCTTTTTATGAACACTTACTTTCCCAGCCTTTTGTTGCCCCGTCCCAACCTTTCTGAGACATGTGTCCATCAAATGTAAAAAAATTACCTTATTGTTTTTTTTAAAATGGTACATTTCCTCAGTTTAAACATTTTGATATGTTTTCTATGTTCTGTTGTGAATAACATCTGGTTTTATGAGATTTGCATATAACTGCATTCTATTTATATTTACATTTTACACAGGGTTCCAACTTTTTTGGAATTGGGGTTGTATCTGTGTATATGTGAGTGTGTGTGTGTTTGTGTATATATATATATAAACCCATATATATTTGCACAGATCAACTGTATGCTCAATTACAATGAGTATATGTCCACAGAGGAATCAGCCTTAGTGTTTCATTTCATTTTAGGATTTCAGATGAAGACAGTGGGGATCCCACAATTTGTGACTTTGGAGACACCTGAGAGTAATAAAAACATAAAAGGAAAATGCTCAGAGAATTAGGCACATTAACAAATACGGCATGCTTGATTTGCATAACAATATCAAGTACATGTGATTTTGCTTACAGGGGA
This sequence comes from Ameiurus melas, assembly GCA_012411365.1. Taxonomy (NCBI): domain Eukaryota; kingdom Metazoa; phylum Chordata; class Actinopteri; order Siluriformes; family Ictaluridae; genus Ameiurus; species Ameiurus melas. The sequence goes on along the minus strand of CM022769.1, from coordinate 27,084,335 downwards.
AGGAGGTTTGGCAAAATTCAGATGGGCATACAGAAGCACGGCAATGTCATTCTGACTGGCCTCTAGCGCTATGGAGAGAGCAGTGCTGCCATCCTGAGGGAATAAATTGAACAAAGAAACACTCATGGATATTTTGGAAACAATATGTTCAATGTATATTGACTTTTATTTAATATACTGATGAAAAATACCATATACCATTTTCATAAGAAAGAAATAGATGGAGCACTCACATTATCGGTAAGCGTGGCATCACAGCCTGGTACAGAGAGCAGCTGGCGCACAATGTCGACGTGACCGTGCTCGCAGGCACACATGAGGGCTGTGGAGCCATCGTCATCCTGCAGATTGACCTGCGCACCGCAGCACAGTAGCGCTCTCACCATGTCTCCTCGGCCATGACTCACTGCCAGCATCAGAGCTGTTTGTCCAGCCTTCAACATGCCAACACACACACAAAGACCCCGTGCACACATGGTTTTAATATGTTTCAGTTGTAAATTATATTATGTCCAAACAGTGCCAAAAACACACTCGTTGGAAAACCGTGCAATACCTGCACCGCTAACATTTTACTTGATCATTTTTCTAATAAATGTTATAACAAGAAAACACCTGTGTCCTCAGAGTCACCATCTTTCAGATTAAAATACTATTAATCACAGAGGCTCTTTAGACCATTAATGTACATTTGGGGAAAAAAAAAAGTTTTTCTTGTAATTGTAAATATAATCTAGGCAGGATTGAACTGAGCTGCACTCTCTAGCCAGTAGGAGGCGCACCTGGCTAGCCTTGGCATTGACATCTCCAGTACGCAGCAGCTGCAGAACTGTCTGAAGGTCACTTTCGGAGTGGAACGCAGCCAGAGCAGTCAGCATGATAGCCGTGTAGCCAGCTTTGTTCTGCTTATCTGCGTTACACAGACCTGAATAAAGCACACACAGATTTGTCAGCTGGTGAACAAAAGCAACAGATGGGGGTCAATTTCGGAGATTTCCCTACTTTAATCATTTAACTGACAAGACCATCAGTGTTAATGCCGTGAATACTGTGTATATAAAGTTAACATGGTCCATCGCAGAGACTGACCTGTGTCCAGCAACAGTTTAACCACTGGGAAGTTGGAGTGTGAGACAGTGTAGTGTAGTGCTGTGTTTCCATTCCCATCAGCCATATTGATCACAAACTTCAGAAGCTGAGGTGAGACAGAGGCAAAGGCGTCCATGTAGGCTCGGACCACTGCTGTGTCCGCAGATTTATGACATGAGACGCGCAGCCACTCCTGTAACACTGTGGTGTAGGCTGTTCTCTGGAAGAAGCATAGTTGCAAAAGACTTCAAACAGAGAAACAGTAGGAGGTGGTTGGAACAAATGTGGGGTTGCCGAAAAATAAAAGCTCTGGGAGTGGGGTTGACTACAAGGAATGTAAATAAACACATGGGCTGGAAAAAAAATGAAAGAAACGCCACATGAAAAGGACTTTGATTTTTAGGTGACTGAATCCCACTGCATACAGGGATGCACTGGTGAGTTATATCAGGTTAATTACCATCTAACAGCAAGAACAAGATATAAAAGCAAGATGAGGCAACTAACAGAGTTCAAAAGTGGTCAAATAGTGAGCGCCCAAACTACAGGTGCATAAGGAACATAAATCTGAAAATTCTTAAATCTTTCAAAGGGAACATTTTCAGCTCAAATTTTAGTTGGCAGGTTATGTCGAAAATAGACATCATCAACCTGTAGAGTAGCTCCTAAATGACCCATAAAGGCTTGCCTAGAATTCAGGCAAGCTGCAAATCGCAAATCTAAATCAACGGTCAATACACGAAGATGCCCAAGACGTGCCTAAGCAATGAGCAGTGGAAAGAATATGGACAACTTTCATCATCTAGACATATTTATGTTTAGAAGAAATCAAATAATACCTATAATCCACCATGTCTGCTCCCAACTAGTAAGTAAAGCCATAATGGGATCCATAATTTCATTTACAGTATTTGGCAGACGCCATTGTCCAGAGCGATGTAAATTTATCACATTCATACAACTGAGCAGTTGAGGGTTAAGGGCCTTTCCCAAGGGCCCAACAGTGGTAGCTTGGCAGTACTGGGCTTGTACTCCTGGCCTTTTGATCAGTAACGCAGAGACTTTAACCACTGAGCCATCACAACCCCATAATGGTATGGGCAATCATCTCGTGGAAATCAATAGGTCCAATTAATGTTTTGCATGGTGGTATAAAATAACAATCACCATGTAATACACTCTTTCCGAATAATGTTTCGATTTCCCAGGAGGGTAACACATGAAGAAATACTGCTTTAAAAAAAGGGGGGGGGGGAAGAAAAAAGAAATCTGTGTATACTTACTAATCACTTCATAAAACACTTAAAATCACTTCATTTTCTTACATGGGCAAAGATTTGTGGACACCCAATCATCACACTCATACGTGCTTGCTGAACATCACACTGCAGATTTAGTCCCACTTCACTGTTATAATAAGCGCCAGTTCTCTGGGAAGGCTTTCCAATAGATTTTGGTGCGTGGCTGTGGGGATTTGTGTTCGTATGAGCATCAGTGAGATGTGTGAGGAGGTCTGGGGTGCAGTCGGTGTTGCAGTTCATCCCAAAGGTGTTCAAGTGGGGTTGAGGTCAGGATTATGTGCAGGACACTCAAGTCCTTCCACTCCAACCTTAACACACCATGTCTTTAGGGAGCTCACTTTGGGCACAGGGGCATTATCCTGCTGGAACCCCATAGATCAAGTGAAGAGAAATTGTAATGCTACAGCATACAAATAAATCCTATACAACGTTGTGTTCCAACTTTGTGGAACTTTGGGGAAGAGACACATATGACCGTAATAGTCAGGTATCCACAAAATTTGGGCCATATAGTGTATATAGCATATTGCCTGCCCACCTAACTGGTAACTGTTATATTAATTTATAGTACAAAAGTGAGTACACCCCTCACATTTCTGTAAATATTTGATGATATCTTTTCATGTGACAACACTGAAGAAATGACACGTTGCTACAGTGTAAAGTATTGAGTGTACAGCTTGTGTAACAGTGTAAATTTTCTGTCCCCTCAAAATAACTCAACACACAGACATTAATGTCTAAACCGCTGACAACAAAAGTGAGTACACCCCTAAGTGAAAATGTCCACATTGGGCCCAAAGTGTCAATATTCTGTGTGGCCACCATTATTTTCCAGCACTGCCTTAACCCTCTTGGACATGGAGTTCACCTTCTTCCACTCCTCCATGACAACATCACGGAGCTGGTTTATGTTAGAGACCATGTGCTCCTCCACCTTCCGTTTGAGGATGCCCCACAGATGCTCAATAGGGTTTAATCAATCACCTTCACCCTCAGCTTCTTTAGCAAGGCAGTGGTCATCTTGGAGGTGGGTTTGGGGTCGTTATCATGCTGGTATACTGCCCTGCATCCCAGTCTCCGAAGGGGAAGGGGATCATGCTCTGCTTCAGTATGTCACAGTACATGTTGGCATTCATGGTTCCCTCAATGAACTGTACCTCCCCAGTGCCGGTGGCACTCATGCAGCCCCAGACCATGACACTCCCACCACCATGCTTGACTGTAGGCAAGACACACTTGTCTTTGTACTCCTCACCTGGTTGCCACCACACACGCTTGACACCATCTGAACCAAATATGTTCATCTTGGTCTCATCAGACCACAAGACATGGTTCCAGTAATCCATGTCCTTAATCTGCTTGTCATCAGCAAAATGTTGCCGGCTTTCTTGTACATCATCTTTAGCCGAGGTTTCCTTATGGGATGACAGCCATGCAGACCAATTTGATGCAGTGTGCGGCGTATGGTCTGAAAACTGACAGGCTGACCCCCCACCCCTTCAACCTCTGCAGCAATGCTGGCAGCACTCATACGTCTATTTCCCAAAGACAACCTCTGGATATGACTCTGAGCACGTGCACTCAACTTCTTTGGTGGACCATGGCGAGGCCTGGTTCTGAGTGAAACCTGTCCTGTTAAACTGCTGTTTGGACTTAGCCACCGTGCTGCAGCTCAGTGTCAGGGTCTTGGCAATCTTCTTATAGCCTAGGCCATCTTTATGTAGAGCAACGATTCTTTTTTTCAGATCCTCAGAGTTCTTGGCCATGAGGTGCCATGTTGAACTTCCAGTGACCAGTATGAGGGAGTGTGAGAGCGATGACAACAAATTTAACACACCCGCTCCTCATTCACACCTGAGACCTTATAAAACTAACAAGTAACCTGAGCCTGGAGGGAAAATGGTAAAAATACTCACTTCTGTGAGATACTGTATGTACTTTCTACATAGCTTCCCAAAAATACATACCGCCCCCTGTTGGCTAAAAGCATTTGGTTCACCAAGCGCTTTCTGCAAGGTATGAAGAGCTGTCATGAAGCTGTCACTCAGTTCCCCTCTGAAACTGAAGAGGCAATGATTCATTAGTTAAATTATAACACTCATTGTTGTTTATAATAATAAGACATTTAGAATTTGTTCCACACCTGCTTTCTTGTTTAGGTGCTATGTTTGAGCAGGTGTTTTCAGTTGGACTGCTGACTGGAATTTTGCCTGTATTCTGTTGGTCAGAAGCATCTGAAGCTTTCAACTGCACAGTTTGCTGGTATGGACTGAGGTCAGTGGTTTGTGATTGGCTATCATCTGGATGAGAAGCACCAGTGGTATGTGACAGAGCAGTGGGCTGTTGAGTGGTTACGCCTGGCTGGTTAGAATTTTGCTGGCTATCTGAGCTAGTGGATTGGGGTTGGTTAACAGTTTGTTCCAATGCCATGCAGATTGTTGATGATTCATTGGAACTGTGTTCAGTGCAAATGGCAGTGTTTTGGGTGGTATATTGCTGATTGGAATCTGATTCTGCTGACAGTATAAGAGTCTCCTGAGGAGCCGTGGCAGTGGTAGACGACTGGATTGCAGAGTGCCATTGGTCAGAATCTGAGGCTGGTGATTTTGTAACATGCTGACATGTGGCTGTGTCAGAGGCTGGTGAATGAGTGATACTATCTAGACCTGAGCCCTCACTTAGTAAAAGTGGTGTGTTGCTGTGCTGGACATTTGATGTCTCTGGAGATTTAGGAATTATAGGTATAGAAATGGCAGAGGTGCTGTCAGAGGTTGCCTGAGGGTGATGAGCTGGAGATTCCGGTAGTTTCTCTGTGGCTTCATGATATTCACTTGCATCACTCTCATCATCTGAAGTCTCAGAACTGCTCTCTGATGAGGTGGACTCATACCTGTAGTTCATACCAGTAGTTACTGCTTTCATTGACTAGTTACAACAAAAAGTTAGTAAAAAAGGACAGAGAAAATAATAGGTAGGTTCCACTAACTAACGTAAATCACTAAAATAATATATTATATAATTATTACACAATACAAATACTGAAAGTCATAGAATACATATTAATTTTACCCTCCATTCACTCCAATGAACTGCAGATTCTTCTGGGTTGAAGTAGAGCGTGGTTCTTTGTCTGCCTTATGCTTCATGATTGATCTCAAGCTGGAATGAGGAGAGGCTTTAAAAGAAATAAAGAGCCTCAATGTTATTGTTTATAAACCTGGCGAGGTGCATATATTCATGTGTACATACACAATCATTAAATGGAAGAATGACAGATGACATACCTGTTTGGGGTACACTTTCATGTGAGGGCATAACTTCTGTAGCCAGCTGCTGTTTCTGTTCTCTATCCCTCAGCCTCTGACAAAGAGGAGCCACTTGACTGTAGTTTGTCTCCATAGCACTGGAAGGGCTGGTGACTGGCACTGATGTGGACAATTCCGTTTTAGGACCTCTCGTACCTGTTTGGAGCTTACTGCAATTGATTCTGGGACAGTAGGTAGAAGGAGAACACAAAACACAGCAAGCTTTAAAATTGACTATTACACCTTTTGTACAAATTTATAAGTGACAGGTAAACAATGGAAAAGGCAGTAATTAAATTGATGTATCAATATATACCTTCTGCACTCAGAGGCTCTGCATATCCTCTCTGAGGAGTCCCCTCCAGCAGGGATGCAGATAGAGGTCTGGTGGAGGTGCTGCATTGTTGAGTCCTGAGCATCACCATAGGCTGCTCCAGCGTATACACCTGGATCCCCACTGTCCTCTGCTGCTTCTGGCCTTGGTGGGTAAAGCTGACCAGTGTGTGGAGGCCAGCACTTCCCAGGTCATGCTGCTCCTGCCAGCCCAGGCTGGTGGCCTTCACAGCATGATCGACCTGCAGGGTTCCAATCGGTCTCTCCTTCTGCACTTCCTCCACCTTCATCTGGGCACTCTGTAACTCTTGCATAGTCTTTCTCAGCTGCACTTCCAACTGGTCCACCTTGGACTTCAGAACTTCTGTCTCTAGCAATAAGCCCAAGTCTTCCTCCCTCACACCTACACCCAACTCGCAAGTATCTTTCTCCATATTGACCGGACCCACACCAATTGTTCGAACCTCCTTCCTAGTCCCTGGCTGAACACTGCCCACTATAACTGTGTCTTCTATCTCACAGCCGGAGTCCTGACGTGAGCCATCGGGGGTTGTGGGGGAGAGTCCCCCCTCCACCTTACTGGTGGCAGCCTCCACTCCCTCCTCTGGAATGTCAATGTAGAGCTCTCCACGTGGCCGCCCACGGCTGAACCCAAGTGTGTGGCCCAAGAACTTCTGACTTTTTAGTTGCACACTAAGCTGTCGCTTTTCCTCCTGCAGCACAGAGATCTTCACCTGCAACACGGGAATGGTCTTCACTTGTTCTTCCAGGTCCCGGATCTTCCTAAGCGCCATGGCCATCTGCTCACGAACATGCTGTAGGTGGGCTGGGGTGGGTGATACAGGTGTTGACAGGCCTGAGCTGGCAGGTGTGTATGAACTTCCCCCTCCCTGAGCACGATTGAAGCTGTGGGCACTGGACAGAGAGGTGTTTGAACCAGCAACACTGCTGTGCAAACTGCCTAAGTTGGAAAAGCGAGTGTCCTTCTCTTCCTCCAGCTTTCGCCGTGCATCTAGCAGAGTCTTCTCCACACGAGCCATGTTGAAGTTGGGACGCTGAGAGGTGTGATAGCCAGGTGCACAGTATGAGTAGGATGAGTGGCGGCTGTCCATGCTGGCATTGGAGCACAATGATTCAGTGGAGGTCCACCATGAGCCAGTGTAACCATAACCACGGGGCAGAGAACCATAGCGTGGACGTCGCTGAACAGGCACCTTCTTTATAGTATTACCCTTTTCAATGTCATTAACATATTTGAGGAAGTCCAGATCCAGACGGTAACCATAGGGCGTCTCTACTGAATAAGGAGCCTCCGTATCTTTTGGGTGCAGGGAAGTGGGGACTGTAGAGTTAATCTTCCCTGCAGAGAGGGGTAATCAACTTAAAACCAGTGGAAATCTCATTCTAATCTCTGAGCTATACAACAAAGAACATCAACGATAGGCTATAGCCAGCTAAAAAAAAAACCTTTTGGTAAATAGGTCCGTTTGTAAATATTTAAGTTTCATGTAACACTTAAATCATTTTGCCCAATCTTATTCTCAAAGGGCCGGTGTGCATGCAGGTTTTTGTTCCAATCAAGCAAGAGCCACATCTAATTCCACCTGTTTAATCAGTTGATCTTGGCTTTCAGTAGACTCAGGTGTGGCTCCTGCACCCACACCAACCCTTTCTGGATAAGACTGGACACCCCTGACTAATATAGTTATAATCAGTGTAAAAAGCATGCTCACCTAAAGAAGACGTTAAAAAGAGTTTTATTATTAATAAACAGTTGCCTAATTGACTGTTTCCAATCTAAGCATAGTTTAAAACCTTCAGAAACAACTACAAAGCATGCATTTGAAACTGACCAGATTACATATCAATATAAATATCTATATATCAATTGCATGAATATCTGCTTGGTAACCCTATTAAAAATGTCTGCTTTTAATGATAAAGTGAAGAATCCAATAAGCTGTTTCAGCCTCCAGAACAAGCTGAACAAACAGGAAAACAGGTATAATAACCAGCATTAACCAGTGAAAGATGTCTGAGGTAAATGAAAATCTTTATTTTTGCACTTATAGGCCATTACATTAGTTGACCTGTGGTTCATATAGGGGTTTCCTGTGCAACCTTGTTGATAAGAAGACAATAAACAGTATATGGAAGATTGTAATCTGTATTCAACTTACTGTGTATTTAGTACTGTGTGTACTTAAATTACTGTGTAATTAACTAGTGCAACAGGTCTATATCCTAGCAACAATAATGTTATCATTAATATACAGTATAAAACCTGAATCATACAACTGCCATGATCAGTGTGCCTGCCCCCAGTAAAGATGAAATGAAACCTATGCCACTATTTGCATTGCATATACAATACAGTATTTATAATATGTATTAAAATGTCTCTTCTATGATCAAACTCTTGAATAGCATGGCTTAAAATGAGCATATGAGAAGTTTTTTTTTTAGAGGGCATCCTTTCTTGTGAACCTGGATGTTAGCATCAGGACATCGTAATATGACTGATCACACAATTGCAAGCTTTAATAATCTGTCGGTCGGTCTGTCTGATTGTTTTTGCAGATGGTAAAAATGATGCAATGCCAAGATGTTTAATGCAAAAAATAACCAACCTGGGAAGCTGGTGTCCATATGTAGCACTTGAGCCATGATTCAATAGCAACCTCCTGTAACACCATCACATACAAAGCCTAAAAAAGGAGAGAGAGAGAGAGAGAGAGAGAGAGAGAGAGAGAGAGAGAGAGAGGGAGAGAGGAGAGAGAGAGAGAGAGAGAGAGAGAGAGGTTAGTGAATGAGCAACTTTCTCATGATTCATCCAGTGACACGTAAGGCCAGCTGCCTCCACTCAAAAAAAAAAAAAAAACACCACCCCAATGTGGGGTCTACAACACTTACACAAATGGCCCTGATCAGAAGTGTGATTCTGCCCCTTCGTTCAAAGTCAGACGAAGAAGCCAGCAGTCAACATCTGACAATGTGTAATGTTGGTATATTAGGGTTTGTTATGGTTTAATTCTACCCACTGCAGTCCATAAGAGACTTTCTGACCTGGTTTGCTTTCTCTCTCCACTGCAGGGATTGGACTATTTTCTGTTTGTTTCTGGGTCTCATACATAAAGGAAAGAGAATGGAAAGGAAACTTTTCCTGGCAGCTACAGTGACTTGTGGAGAAAGTGCCTCTTGTTACAACCTTATTAGGAATCATTTCTCTCTCGACGGTTCTCCATATGGAGGTGCTGGAAAAAGAAAATGCAAGCACACACTCTCAAACACTCTCTCTTTCTCTCTCTTTCTCTCTCTTTCTCTCTCTCTCTCTCTCTCTCTCTCTTTTTTTTTTTTTTTTTTTTTTTTTTTTTTTTTTTTTTTTTTTTTTTTTTTTTTTTTTTTTTTTTTTTTCTCTCTCTCTCTCTCCTTCCACCTCTGTTCAACTCCCTTTTTCTTAGTTTTTGCTTTTCCAATACCTCACTCATTCTCTCCCCCCTCCCCCTAGTCAGCTGAGGATCAGGAGATTGCAGATGACTGCTGTCTCCTCTTCCTCTTTCCTGTCTCTCAGTGGTGCATCCCAACTCCAGCAGAGACCCATTCCACGTTTAAAACAGTTGGGCCAAACAAAACATGCTCTGAATTAACATTTAACTTTGCATGTTTTTGACACAGCACAATTACATTAAATATCTGCTAGACTTTAGCCTGTTCAATTGGCATATGCTTACTGGATTGTCCTCGCCAAAATTGAATTTTCTAGGTAATTACAGTGTGGGAAGGAGGTTGTTGTACACAAGTCCTCTCTCCCTTGTCTATCTGTTTTTCTCTATGAAGAAAGTCACTAGTTTAATACTGTTTTCAGATCTGAGAGCCCTTTGTCTACTTGGCTAAGGTCAGCCATGATCAATGTTTCTGTTCAAACATGGGCCCTGCTTTCTGTTTCACACCGAAACCTTTACCCTGAGCCTATCCAAGGCTGCGCCAGGAAATCGAGGGCACTCGGAAACACTGACGAAACTCACTCAGCATTTTTGTGACCTTTTCAGTGCAAAACAATCCTTTTTTTATTATTATTATTCTTTCCCACTGTATGCTGCAATTCTTTCTTTAATACTCATGTCCACTATAAGTCTATTTGGATGACATCTGGGTAAATTGAACACTGAATTTATATGACCTTGATTTGATTAACAAAAGTGGAATGCAGCTATGGTGCAAGTCCTTTGCAGTGTAACCATGGGTATCTGAGAAGGGACATACATATCCACAAGAGCATGTATCTGAATGTTTTTTCTGTCATTATGTACATTCCTACACGTGTGTATATGTGGAAAAATTAAGGGGGGGAGGGGAGACGGACTTTACCAGGAAGCAGATGATAAAGGTATAATTAGAGTACAACAGTATGACAAACATCTCAGTATCATCCAAAATGTCTTCTCCTCTCAGCATGCTTTCCCACACTTTTGGTCCCTTATTCTTTTCCTATTCTTTTCTCCACCTTTTTCTCCTCTCCATCTGTCTCTACTGCCCAACTTAAGACATTCGCTGTTCATCTAATTCCTTGTTTCCTTTTCCTTCCGTCCCTCAATGCTTTGCCCCATATTCCAAACAAACCTCCCCCACTCATGCTAGCAATGTGATTGCCCTGAGCAGAGCAGTATTAGTCTGAGAGTTTATGGTATGGTATGTGTGTGTGTGTGTGTGTGTGTGTGTGTGTGTGCATGCACGTAGCAGTGACCTTCCCCCCTGCATGGCAGGCCATAAACAGTGTTTATCAGTGTTGAACTGTTTATATTGAACAGAGCATGGTGTGCCTCACCCCTCTATTGGAAGCTGCAGGGGGGATTTCACTAATATGGCTCATTTTCTGCCTAACAGTAAGTAGTAAAGTCAAGGTAAAAAACAAAAAACAAAAAAAACAACCTGCTCCAGCCAGAAATCAAAGTCTCTGGTTTCCCTAACACCCATCTGTACATTCCATACCAGTGTCCGTAAGGTCTTCTTGTCTATAAAGGAAGGAAACATATCTCTAAAAGTTAACGATTCTCAAATGCCCCATATCCCATAACTAATTAAAATTATTTAGAGTTTAGAAAAAGTCCATATTAAGGACATAGTGGTGGTTGAAAGTTCATAAACCCTTTAGAATTTTCTTTATTTCTGCATAAATATGACCTAAAACAACATCAGGTTCTCACACAAGTCCTAAAAGTAGATATAAGGAGAACACAAATAAACAAATGAGACAAAAATATTATACTGGGTCATTTATTTATTGAGGAAAATGATTCATTATTACATATCTGTGAGTAAAAGTATGTGACCCTTTGCTTTCAGTATGTGCTGTGAGCTCCTTGTGCAGTAATAACTCCAGATAAACGTTTGGAGTAACTGTTGATCAGTCCTGCACATCGGCTTGGAGGAATTTTATCCCGTTCCTCAGTACAGAACAGCTGCAACTCTGGGATGTTGGTGGGTTTCCTCACGTGAATGGCTTGCTTCCGATTCTTGCACAATGTTACCTCAGCCCAACCATGACTCGGTTTCCCGAGAAGCATACCCACTTCTAACATGGCCGCTGAGGACTCCACTTCCTACACACGCATGTGCTTACCATCCCCAGAGTTCTGATCTCACACACACCTGCAGCCAATCACTTTGCCCTCTTTCCACAGCTTTTAAGAGACTTTGGATGCAGACATACTTTGCAAAGTAAACATCCAGCAGACTAGCTTCTCTGTCGTTATCCAAGCCTTATCATCAGTGTTCATTCGAAAAGTGACTTTGACCATTGCTTACGTTCTTGACCTCGATTTCTGCCTTGCCCCGATTTGTTTTGTTTGCATGATCGCCTGACTCTTGCCTGTTTCTCGACTACGAACTTTGATTATTCCTCTGGATTATATTGCCTGAACCTGCCTCCCGCTTCTGCTTCCGAATTCCCCACGGTACGTGTAACACAACATGCCTATGGGATTAAGGTCAGGACTTTGACTTGGCAATTCCAAAACATTAACTTTATTCTTTAATCATTCTTTGGTTGAACGACTCGTGTGCTTCCGGCCGTTGTCTTGCTGCATGACTCACTTTCTCTTGAGATTCAAATCACAAACAGATGTCCTGATATTTTCATTCTAATTCATTGGTATAAATCAGAGGTAATTGTTCCAGCAGTGATGACAAGTCGTCCTGGACCAGTTGCACCAAAAAACGACCCAAACCGTGATACTACCACCACCATGTTTCACAGATAAGTTTCTTATGCCGGAATGCAGTGTTTTCCTATTTCCATACATAATGCGTCTCATTTAAACCAAAAAGTTATCTTTTGGTCTTGTCTGTCCACAGAACATTCATCTAATAGGTTTCTGGCTTGTCTACGTGACCTTTATCAAACTACAGAAGGGCAGCAATGTTCTTTTTGCAGAGCAGTGGCTTTCTCCTTACAACGCTGCCATGCACAGCATTGTTGTTCAGGGTTCACCTGATGATGGACTCATGAACATTAACATTAGACATAACGTAGTCCAACATAATACAGTCCTCAGAAATCTTCTGAGAGAGGCCTTTAGTTGCTAAAACTATTACACATCTTGCTCTTGGAGTGATCTTTGTCGGTCTCCACTCCTGAGGAGGGTAACAGTGGTCTTAAAATTCGTACACAATCTGTCTGACTGTGGATTGGTGTACAAACCACCACAAGGAGTACAAACTCTTTAGAGATGGTTTTGTAACCTTTTCCAGCCTGATGAGCTTCAACAACTCTTTTTCTGAAGTCCTCAGAAATCTCCTTTATTCATGCCATGGTACACTTCCACATACACGTGTTGTGAAGATCAGACTCTGGTAGATCCCTGTTCTTTAAATAAAACAGGATGCTCACTCACTCACACCTGATTGTCATCCCTTTGATTGAAATCATCTGACTCTAATTTCAACTTTAAATTAACTGCTAATCCAAGATGCTCACATACTTTTTCCACTGACAGATATGTAACATTGGATCATTTCCCATTTGTATTCCAATAATATTGGAATATTAAACATATATTTAATAGGGTTCTCTTTATCTACTTTTAGGACTTAAAAAAAAAATCTTAATGATGTTTTAGGTCATATTTATGCAGATATATAGAAAATTTGAAAGCATTCACAAACTTTCAAGCACCACTGTAAGTACCATGCAGCTAGTCACCAAGTCTAAACATACAAAAGATTTTGTAGTGTGTGTTGGCATGTGACATTCAAAGCCATAAGGAGTAGAACAGGGGCACTTCCCTTCAAGTCAGAATGCTTTTTTTGCACCCCAAAATGTCCGCCTGTTATTGGGGTCAGGTTCTGAAGGTGTTTCCTTAGTGCAGAAATGATACACAGTGCCACAACTCCACCCAGCAACATTCATTCTTTCCTTCTGTTCTCTTTCTGCTCCCCTCCCTTTCTTTAGGAGGGTGCCTCAATTTTGAAGGAAAAAAATATGGAATTTATGAGCAACACAGTCCAGCATTGGCTTCTATAAATTACACACTTGTAATGACCATGTGTGCGATTCCTCCCAGCACCACACCAAGAATACCACACACCCTGAGCTGAAATGCATAAAAATATAAACACTCAGCCTAAAGTGGACCATAATCTGGAAGAGTAGAGAGCCAAATACCACTTCTGTGTTAAATATGTTGCTGGGCTCCACATCTTTACTGGTGATACCGATACTCAGTCTGGTCTTTAATCCTTTTGCAGGAATTACTGCATCAGTGCAGCGTGGCGTGGAGGCGAGGCGATCAGCCTGAGGCACTGCTGAGGTGTTCTGGAAGCCCAGGTTGCTTTAATAAGGGCCTTCAGCTTGTCTGTATTGTTGGGTCTGGTGTCTCTCATAGATTCTCTATGGGGTTCAGGTCAGGCGAGTCGGCTAGACAATCAAGCCCAATCAAATACCATGGTCAGTAACCAGTTACTAGAAGTTTTGGCACTGTAGGCAAATGCAGAGTCCTGTTGGAAAAGGAAATCAGCATCTCCATAAAGCTTGTCGGCAGATGCAAGCATGAAGTGCTCTAAAATCTCCTGGTAGACGCTGCATCGAGTCTCGTATTGAGAAAACACAGTGGACCAACACCAGCAGATGACACGGCACCTTAAATCATCACTGACTGTGGAAACTTCACACTGGACTTCAAGCTACTTGGATTCTGTTCCTCTCCACTCTTCCTCCAGACTCTGGGACCTTGATTTCCAAACGAAATACAACATTTACTTTCATCTTCCTCATGATTGTGGTTGTGTGTACTGAACCAGACCGAGGGATTAAAGGCTCTGAAAACCTTTGCAGGTGTTTTGAGTTAAGTCTTCTCAGGTCGACATTCCTGTATTATAAATTCTTTATTCTAATATTCTGAAATACTGGATTTTTGATTTCCGTGAGCCGTAAACCATAATCATTGAGATTAAAGCAATTATAACAAGATTATTTCGCTTTATGTAAAGAGTCTAGAATATATGAACTTTGTAAAAAAAAAAAAACCAAAGCAAAAACTTTGCCACGATATTAAAATGTGTTGAGATGCACCTGTAAAAATAGTATATTGAACTAAATCAAAACCAGAAAAAAAGGACCACGGTGACCGTTCTATGTCAGAGAAGTACCAGCAGCACTGTGTGTGCAGGAATATCATACCACAAGTCCAATATAGAGTGCCTAATTTCCCCTTTAAACAAGTCTGTAAGGGCTGAGCCTGTAATAATTCCTCAAACAGTCACGCATTAAATTCCACATTTACTTTTCCTCTTACGTTATGTATTAATAATTAATCCGACAACAGATTTGGAAAATTTATTTTTCTCAAATTTTTTTTTATTATTGTATTTTCCCTGTTGTATATGGCATATTTCTGTGCAGTCATGCCATTAAAAGCAAGAGAACATTATCAAGTAAAAGAAAACTAAAGAAAAGAAAAATCAATCAGTTCATAACATAGTTTTCTATATTAGAGTTCTTTTGGGTCGTTTTGCTCTGATTCGCAGCGTTCTCGTTAATAGAGCTGTAGTACTGATGTTTCGATAGGCCTAAGAGTTTCTTTTGAAATGTGCTTGTGCTATTTTCTTAGTAATCACACATTCTGGTCATGAACTGAGCTGATGTGCTAATCTGGGTGTTTGTACAGAGAGATGCATGAAGTGAACATGGTAATGAGCAAGCTGTAAATGCTTCTAATGACTCACACTCCGAAAGCTGGAGCAGATTAACATAAACAAAGCCCAGTCACTCTCTCCATCAACCCCAAAAAGCACTTGCCTCTCACAGACAGTTTGAGCTTGATGACCATGATCATAGATGAATTTACATGGGTATAACGACGTCTGCACCTTATACTTGATTCGGTTAGAGTGGCATGAGTGATGTTATGTACTACCACTGTTTTCAATGCTGTGTCAGCTGATCACCTCTATACTATGATGAAACATTTCTATTCTGATGGGAGTGGTCTCTTCCAGGATCTCTTCTACAGTGAATGAGTACGTACAGTATCTCACAAAAGTGAGTACACCCCTCACATGTGTAAATATTTGATGATATCTTTTCATGTGACAACACTGAAGAAATGACACTTTGCTACAATGTAAAGTAGTGAGTGTACAGCTTGTGTAACAGTGTACATTTACTGTCCTTCAAAATAACTCAACACACAGACATTAATGTCTAAACCACTGACAACAAACGTGAGTACACCCCTAAGTGAAAATGTCCAAATTGGGATCAAAGTGTCAATATTTTGTGTGGGGACCATTATTTTCCAGCACTGCCTTAACCCTCTTGGGCTTGGAATCCACCAGAGTGTCACAGGTTGCCTCTGGAGTCCTCTTCCACTCCTCCATGACGACATCACAGAGCTGGTGGATGTTAGAGACCTTGTGTTCCTCCACATTCCGTTTGAGGATGCCCCACAGATGCTCCCCAGTGCCGGCAGCACTCATGCAGCCCCAGACCATGACACTCCCACCACCATGCTTGACTGTAGGCAAGACACACTTGTCTTTGTACTCCTCACCTGGATGCTGCCACACACGCTTGACACCATCTGAACCAAATAAGTTTATCTTGGTCTCATAACCCATGTCCTTAGTCTGCTTGTCTTCAGCAAACTGTTTGCGGACTTTCTTGTGCATCATCATTAGAAGCGGCTTAATATATAATGCAGGGCAGTATTCCAGCATGATAACGACCCCAAACACACCTCAAAGACGACCACTGCCTTGCTAAAAAGCTGAGGGTGAAGGTGATGGACTAAACCCTATTGAGCATCTGTGGGGCATCCTCAAACTGAAGGTGGAGGAGCACAAGGTCTCCAACATCCATCAGCTCCATGATGTTGTAATAGAATAGTGGAAGAGGACTCCAGTGGCAACCTGTGAAGCTCTGGTGAACTTCATGCTCAAGAGGTTTAAGGCAGAGCTGAAAAATAATGCTGACCACACAAAATATTGACACTTTGGGCCCAATTTGGACATTTTCACTTAGGGGTGTACTCACTTTTGTTGCCAGCGGTTTAGACATTAATGTCTGTGTGTTGAGTTATTTTGAGGGACAGTAAATTTACACTGTTACACAAGCTGTACACTCACTACTTTACATTGTAGCAAAGTGTCATTTCTTCAGTGTTGTCACATGAAAAGATATCATCACATATTTACACAAATGTGAGGGGTGTACTCACTTTTGAAAGATACTGTACATAGTATACATCATAGGCTATGTCCTTTACAATCACCCGACTGCAACCCAATCGAATTCTCGTCTATGGGAGAATTTTGAAGCAACCTGTTATGTCAATGGTCTTCCACCACCACCATCATCATCAAAACATGTTTTGTTTTGGAAGAACGATGTCCATCTCTCTAGTACAGTTCCACAGACTGGTTGTATCTGTGTGAATCAGTGCTAAGGCTCACTGAAGCTCTTCTGGTCTCCCAACAACATACTACTGCACTATTAAGGTTTTCCATTCATTTGTCACCCATCTCCATGTATAGGCTATACATTTGTTCTCCTTTTGCATTGTGCTTGTTAGCCTATGACTGAAATGATTTCTAGATCCTTAAGATCAAGATGATTAGGATTTCTTGTTTTCCCCGTAGAATGCATTCTTTAACTACCCACTGCTGAAAAGGGTGTAATATGAAGATTCAAATGTTAGTGGGCTTGTTAAATTATTCCATTATGGAACAGCATCACGCTGAGAGCTGAGAACATTGAGTTATATTGTTCCAGCAGTTTTGTTATGCCAGTGCCTGGAATGTGTATGTGTGTGTGAGTGAGTGAGTGAGTGAGTGAGTGAGTGAGAGAGAGAGAGAGAGAGAGAGAGACTTAAAAGAGGAAAAAAGTGACATGCAGATCACAAAAGCACCATTCATTCTAGCCCTAACTCCACAGCTGGTTTTAATAGAGAAGAGAGAGAGAGAGAGAGAGAGAGAGAGAGAGAGAGAGATATTGCCTGAACACTCATGTACACTGAACTGTTGCTGAGAGGGCCCATTCTTTCACTGATACACAGTATCATGTGGTGATTAAATGATGACGTTTTTTCACTCCATCTCCAGGAGCCAAGTGTGACTACAAAAAAAATAAAGCACTGCCAAATATCAAATGTTCAACTGTTTTTAATTAACTTGCAAAGAATTAAATTTACATAAGAACAGTACAGCAGTAGTAAAGTCGCTTATTAAACAGTACACACAAGTATGTCTTCATGCTGACTAACATGCTAACAAACTGACTGCTAAATTCACTTCAAGAGAACATCCAGAAGTTTCCCCTCTGGCCAACCTTAAATCAACTGTAAAGCCAACGCACAGAGCCATGGCTCATTAAGAATGAATGTATTTGTGTACAGGTCAGAAAGAGTTACAGGAAAGGGAGCTGCACTCCCCAGGGACACAGATACAAGCCCACATCCTCCCAACATAGCTCAGGAGAGGCAGAGATCAGGAGAAACAGATATAAAGAGTAAAAGGACAGAATGAAAGAACATAGAAAAGCACCAGAAAAGGAACAACACTAAAATCAGAGGGGCGAGAAAGCAAGAAGAGTGTGTAAAGCCAGTTCACCAATCAGCATCAGGAAGCCAGAAGAAACCCACACAAGCATGGGGAGTATGTGCACAGAAACTGCACACACAGTAACCCGAGCTCAGGATTAAACCTGGGAACCCTGGAGCTATGAGATGGGAATGCTACCCAGTGCACCACCGTGCCACCAGGAAGGAAAAACAGAAGTCGCAGATGGGAATTTCTCAATTAAATAAAATACCCTCTGCTGTAAGACAAAGTTCAAGTCTGGTTAGTCTAAGAAAGCTTTCAGTCTCATGTCCCTGCATTTGCCAATAGCCTTGTAAAGACTGCAAAGTAAAGATGAAGGGAATGGGAGATGCTTAACAGAGGCTTAGTTGAAGCTTGGAACATGAGCAATAGTACAATCACAATAATCCTCTCCGTACAGATTAAATTCTCTCGTTCTAAGAGATAGTCTTCATATTGTAGTCATTCCTATGCCTAGTTAGGGAGAAAAATAATGATAAGGAGTCTACAGAAGACGCTTCCAGAAGATTCTGGGTCTTTGTTAAGCACTACAAGTTTGAAATGTTAACGATGTTAACCCCCTTCGGTTAAAGAAATTGAAGTCGATTTCAAAGTCAGCCTGTTTCCATAACTCAGGTCAACAAATGCCATGTTCTGAAATGGGCTAAACTAAGCACACATGTACTAGCAGAGGTGGAGGAAACCATCTGGTCAACTATTCAGTACTTCTGTGTGTATTTCAGACCCATTATCTATCTAATGTAATATGAGGATTCCTGGAATCTCAGATAGAGGAGAGTTGTATTCCCCAACACTGGAATACTTTACCCACTTCTATAAGGCTGTGCATGATTTTAATAAATATCTTCGAACATATAAACCTATGATTTATTTTAATTATTATTATTATTATTATTCCCTTTTATCCTTTTTTACATATAGAGGGTTTATAATTTTTTTTTTTAGACTGACCCTCTTTGTTTTATTCATATATAATACATTTTAGTAAATAAATAAAGTCATTGTACTACTTTGTGAAGTACTTTGAGAGGGAGTCTTGAAAAGTTTCTATATAAATAAAGATTTTGCTCGAGTTATTGAAAGCATTTGTGAGCACAACCACATGCCAAAATCCTTCCTATCTGAAGTCACCATAGTCTGCGCACGCGCACACACACACACACACACACACACACACACAGGGGCTGCTTTTTACATTAGGGAGTGGTTATCGAGGAACCGACACTATTTAGTGTAGCAGCCAGAGCTCAGAGCCCCGGATGGGGCCTCACCCTGCTCACGTTACTGCAATAGTGAGAGAGTGAGAGAGTGTGAGAGAGGGAGAGAGAGAGAGGGGGAGAGAGAGCACGTCATTACATTATTGGCCACAGTACTGACCTCCAACAGGAAACGGTACATGGGTGGGACAACAGGAATTGCTAAAGCAACAAGAAGGAAAAAAAAAAAAACCCCAAAAGTTGAATTCCTATGAGAATCAGTAGGATTACGAGTGGTGAAGGATAGAGAAAAGCCGTCTGGAGTGGGATACTTCAAAGATCAAGAACAAATTTAGGGAAAAATGATGAAAATGGGAATAAACTTGTTGCATGTGTAAATGAGAAATAAACGGTACTAACGTGTCATTACAGGAACACTGGAGACTTGGGCTTGGTGAGCACACACCAAACGGTGTAAACAAAATAGGGGTAGAATGGGGTTGGAGACGTCTCATAGGAAAGAGCGCACACACCGTCAGGCTCCAGGCCCCAGGCTCACAGCAGCTGAGGCATGTATATGCTAATGGAATTATTTTAATCATAAACAAACTTTTTGTTGAGCAATCCCCATAATTAAAGAATCCATTAAGCAATCAGAATTGGAAAATACAAACACATAACACAGCAACATTGCAATGTACTGAAAAGAAACATTGAGATGCCAAAAATATCATACTTTAGGCCAAACTATACGTTAGTCTTGGTAAAGCTAGCCTACTGGACTCTCTGGTAGTTACTTTGACTCGTTTCTATGCCTTTTTTTCTGGTAATCAAGTAGGTAAATAAATAAATAAACAAATACATTTGACTGCTTCCTACTCCACAGGCAAGATCTAAGAAAGGAGAAAGGATAGTCACAGCTGATCCAGGGTCATGTGGTTAACGTACTTGACATGGACACTGTAGCGCACTCGATTCAGTACTGTGGACAGGTCATACAATTAACAAGGCTTTTTCTAGAGAGAGTAAATCAAACACAGGGCAAAGTATTGTACTAAATTGCTGATTAACATATCCATGGCAATAGTGAGGAGTACACATTCCTAGGATGTGTAAGACATAACAGCCATAAAATTATACCCATTCTCAAAATTTAGATTTAGATGTTTAAAATAGTTTAGGTTAAATCGCTGAAAAATGACAGTTTGTTTGCATTTGTGCTGCAGCCATATAGGAAAAATAAATGACTCCAAGGCATGTAAAGAGTATATCAACATGCTAAGACGAGCCATGTCCCTGACACCAAACTGCTCAATTGTAATTATCGCAGGTACATGAAGGTACCCATCAGTTAATGAAGAAAGAACAGCGCAGTGGGAGATTTATTTTAAAAATCTCTCACAGTTACAGGCCAAGAGCTTCAGTTTAATATCCACATCAAATATCAGCAGTTTCTGAAACACACAAACATGCCATGGTCAAAATCACGGCAATCCCCCCCTCCCTCTGAAGTTTGGGGTGAACCATAATTGAAGCTCTTCAACCAGTATTTAAATGATTTTATGCACTACGCTACTGCTACGTTTACATTATTGGCATTTAGCAGACGCTCTCATCCAGAGCGACTCATATTTATCTCATGTATACAACTGAGCAGTTAACCACTGGACCACTGAGCTACCACTGGCTGATAGCTACATAACTGGCTGATTGGATAACTGCATGAACAAACAGCTGTGCACTCACCCACAGGTGTTAGGAACACTATATTAATATATATTAATACTGGGTAGGGCCTCCTTTTGCTCTCAAAAAAGACTATTCATGGCATGAGTTCCACAATATGTTGAAAACTTTTCTTTGAGATTCTGGCCCATGATTCTGCAGAGTTTTTTCAGGAGCACTTTCATGCTGTGAATCTCCCGTTCTACCACATCCCAAAGGTGGTCTACTGGATTCAGATCTGGTGACTGGGAAGGCCACTGAAGAACACTGAACTCGTCGGCATGTTCATGGAGCCAGTTCAAGAGGAGTTTGGCTTTGTGACATGGTGTGTTATCATGCTGGAGGTAGCCATGATAAGATGGTAATCTGTGGCCATGAAGGTATGCACAAGGTCATCAACGATACGCTGTGGTATTAACAGGGCCCCAAGTGTGTCAAAAAAACCCTTCCCCACACCGTTACACCACCTCCACCAGCCTGGACTGTTGACACAAGGCAGGTTGGGTCCAGGGATTCATAAGCAATTCTGACCCTACCATCTGTTCTCAGGGTTCGACGTGGATTCTGAGATGCCTTTCTGAGTTAACTCTAGAGACTGTTGTGTGTGAAAATCCCAGGAGATCGACACTTTACCTGAACATTACCTGAAGCTGCTGTCCCAAATCTGTATGATTTTATGCACAGTGCCACATGATTGGCTGGTTAGAGAATTACATGAATTATCAATCAGCTCAGTGAGTGCATGCAAGAGCTGTAACTATACCCAAAATTCAAATACCATACGATTTCAATACGTTGGTGGCTCATTATGAGACATTTTCAATAGAGCTGGCACAGTGTAATGTTTCAGTTCACCACTCACAGTGTCTTTATGAGAAGCTTGTTTTCTTTTTTAAAACGATCCTTACAGCCGTTTCTGATTTGAGATAAAGAGGAAGCTACATTCTCAAAGGAGGGAGCTTGATAAAGTTTAAAGTGCACCTACTATGGTTCTGAAACGTACCTAATTTTGCTTTACATGTCTCATACGTGCATTCCGAGCTCAAAAAACCCTTTAACACGCTCATAATTTAAACGGAAGCACCACAAATCGTTCAATGATCTGTTCTAAAGGATTCATTCTAAACTCCTCCTTTCCGAGAGCGTACTCTGCTCCCAGTCTGTTGTGACTGTTCTACCGCTGTCAGCATGGGTCGAAAAGGAAATGCCCACTGCCGTAATGAGTTTCAGCTCCATCGGTCAGCGAGCAGCAGAAGATTAGAGGCGGGGCTTATCGTTACCTGGTGTATTTCGCACAGAGACTCACAGAGGGTTTTGAGATTAAATAGTAAGACTAAACAGTTCTGTTTCCTGTTGCAGTACTAATCATTTAGATCGTTATTAGCCGACGCGTCTTTACATTTATAAAAAGGCAAAAAAGGGAAATATTTTGAAAGTAATGTAGTATTTCCTATTATGAGATCACAACAAACCAAACATACGATTATTAAACATAGTCCTAGACATTTTTTCACTTCTTTCAGGCTTGTAAATAGCCTTGTTCTGTAACAACGAAAACAAATGACCTGCCTATAGAATGAGAAAATGTCAATTTGAGCAAAATGAGCAACAATATCTCGTGTTCCACATAATTATTTATGGACTTTATATATAATTCTTTATATGACCAGATTTCAGGTGAATATATATATATATATATATTTTTTTTTTGATACGTCCAATACTTATTTCCCCCACTGTGTATATATATATATATATATATATATTTGGATTATTGCAATCTTTTAATCAGGAATTAGTAGATACGTGACTATATTTAAGATATTTTACTTGCTAAGATGTTATATTTGCAGTGTAATGATGTCATGCACCTTTTAAAGGGATTCAGCTACACAAGTTGAGCCTAACTGGAGTTTTAGAGTCAAACTTTTAAACTCGGATTACATGCACATTTAGATTAGATTAAAGTGACCAGATAATACAAAAAAAAAAATGAAATAAATTGACAAAGGGTGAGATTTAGATTTCCACGCCGGCCACAGGGAAGTTTAGGAGCCTATGCTTTTTTTTTTTCTTCTCCCCTCCCCTCCTAAGATCAGAGAAAAAAACTTTCAACAAACTCCAGTTTTCTTGAAAGGGTTCATTTAAAAACTACCATTTAAAGAAGTGTGAGGATGAAACGGTGGACTAGTGAACTCTGGAACACGGATACAGCAGCGGATCTGAGAGCGGCGCAGGAATCTTCTGAACATCTGGAAGTCATGAAAACGGCCCCACCCTCTCCCCTGAGCACGAGCGGTCACTTCACACCGACAACACGAATACAACAAAAAGAAGCCACGCAAAAAGATTCTTTAAAAGTCACGTGATGCGAATTACAACCGCTTTGGCTACCCGACTCTGGGCAAGCAAATTTACTCATTAACTTTTACATGACTTTTTTTTTCTTTTTCTTTTTCCTCCACAGAATAGAACCGAGCGCCTTTTCTCATTCTTCAGGATCCCTAATGGGGAAGATGTTACACCTCAAAACAAATCATCTTTAACATAAACGAACACCAGGAAAGCACAACAGGGCTGGATATGGAGATAGAGGCTATTAAATGCAGCGCGCGCGCTCCGGGCAGCAAAAAAGCATTAAATTAAAAATAAATAAATAAATTAATTAAATTAAAAAAAAAAAAATCTGCTCATCATCAAAAAAATAAATAAATAAAAGCAACCACATGTGAAGAGTGATTCATATTCAACATTATTTGCTTCCAGGGAAAAGACAAGACCATCACCAGACCCAGACCCAGACCCTGTCCTACTTTATCTCCACCGGACAAAAATGTAAACATCACCAACATCTCCATGCCGAATGCAATGGAAATAAAACAAACAAACAAACGCACGCGCTTAATGCACATCTGCACATCTGTCTAAATGCATATGCACGAGAAGAAGAAGAAGAACAGAAGAGTTAACATTGATATTTGGGCTTACCCTTCTCTTGTCCCTTTAGCCGTGTAAGGCCAGCAAGCTCTCTGACAGCCAGACAAAAACACTGCAGCCAGAGCATGAGGAGCATGAGGAGAACCCCCCCCCCCCCTGTCTGCTCTTAAAGGGCCAAGACCAAACCATCAGCACCACCAACACGCGCACGCGCTTTGCTTTAGTGTCCAATGTCAGATTTTTGTTTTGTTATGAGAAGAAATGAACCAGACAGTAAACACGAGCACAGATCTCAGATCTTCTGAACACACCTTCTTATCTCCGCACCACAAGACAACCAGCTGCTCTGCGCTCAGGATCATCTCCAGCAGAAAATCACCCAAATCCGGTCCGCTCTTTAGTGCTCAATGTTTGCTGGAGCTCAGGACGATGGGCTGCTCACAAAGGACATCAGATTTCCCCTCAAGAGCAGCCAAGTGTGCTTAGACCTCCAGCTCCCCGAGGTGAAGACTCTGACACTCAGGTTTGTTTA
This sequence comes from Ameiurus melas, assembly GCA_012411365.1. NCBI lineage: Eukaryota > Metazoa > Chordata > Actinopteri > Siluriformes > Ictaluridae > Ameiurus > Ameiurus melas. Next base: position 27,059,818 of record CM022769.1, on the reverse strand, counting down.
CCGATGAAAATGGACTAAGACATTTAATCTTACGTGTTTCCACGTGAAACGAATTCAAGCCAAATCAAATATGTCTCAAATATGAGAGGGAAAAAATCACCAGATCTTATTTAACAGTGAATTCACTGCAACACTTCATTCTCGTTATTAAGAGGAACAGCAAACATCTGTGAGGACCAAATCTTCTGTTTCACACACCACAAATAAACAAACAAAAAACCTAAAAATGTCTCGTAGATTAAACTGGTTTTACATAGTGTCTCACAAAAGTTAGTACACCCCTCACACGTGTGTAAATATGTGATGATATCTTTTCATGTGACAACACTGAAGAAATGACACTGTGCTACAATGTAAAGTAGTGAGTGTACAGCTCGTGTAACAGTGTACATTTACTGTCCCTCAAAATAACTCAACACACAGACATTAATGTCTAAACCGCTGGCAACAAAAGTGAGTACACCCCTAAGTGAAAATGGGCCCAAAGTGTCAATATTTTGTGTGGCCACCATTATTGTCCAGCACTGACTTAACCCTCTTGGGCATGGAGTTCACCAGAGCTTCACAGGTCGCCACTGGAGTCCTCTTCCACTCCTCCATGACGACACCACGGAGCTGGTGGATGTTAGAGACCTTGTGCTCCTCCGCCTTCCGTTTGAGGATGCCCCACAGATGCTCAATAGGGTTTAATCCATCACCTTCACCCTCAGCTTCTTTAGCAAGGCAGTGGTCATCTTGGAGGTGTGTTTGGGGTCGTTATCATGCTGGAATACTGCATAGTGATCATGCTCTGCTTCACTATGTCACAGTAAATGTTGGTGTTCATGGTTCCCTCAATGAACTGTAGCTCTCCAGTGCCGGCAGCACTCATGCAGCCCCAGACCATGACACTCCCACCACCATGCTCGACTGTAGGGAAGACACACTTGTCTTTGTACTCCTCACCTGGTTGCCCCCCCACACGCTTGACACCATCTGAACCAAATAAGTTTTATCTTGGTCTCATCAGACTACAGGAGATGGCTCCAGTAATCCATGTCCTTAGTCTGCTTGTCTTCAAACAGTTTGTGGTCTTTCTTGTGCATCATCTTTAGAAGAGTCTTCCTTCTGGGACGACAGCCATGCAGACCAGTTTGATGCAATGTGTGGCGTATGGTCTGAGCACTGACAGGCTGACCCCCCACCCCTTCAACCTCTGCAGCAATGCTGGCAGCACTCATACGTCTATTTCCCAAACACAACCTCTGGATATGACGCTGAGCACGTGCACTCAACTTCTTTGGTCGACCATGGCGAGGTCTGTTCTGAGTGGAACCTGTCCTGTTAAACCGCTGTATGGTCTCGGCCACCGTGCTACAGCTCAGTGTCAGGGTCTTGACGATCTTCTTCTAGCCGAGGCCATCTTTATGTAGAGCAACAATTCTTAGTTTCAGGTCTTCAGAGAGTTATTTGCTATGAGGTGCCATGTTGAACTTCCAGTGACCAGTATGAGGGAGTGTGAGAGCGATGACACCAAATGTAACACACCTGTCCCATATTCACACCTGAGACCTTGTAACACTAACAAGTCACATGACACCGTGGAGGGAAAATGGCTAATTGAGCCCAATTTGGACATTTTCACTTAGGGGTGTACTCACTTTTGTTGCCAGCGGTTTAGACATTAATGTCTGTGTGTTGAGTTATTTTGAGGGAACAGTAAATGTACACTGTTACACAAGCTGTACACTCACTACTTTACATTGTAGCAAAGTGTCATTTCTTCAGTGTTGTCACATGAAAAGATATCATCACATATTTACACACATGTGAGGGGTGTACTAACTTTTGTGAGGTACTGTGTGTATATTTCAAACAAACATGATTATTTCCCTCTTCTTATGTAACCACTTTATCCTGGTCACGGTCTCAGCAGATCCAAGCCAATCCCAAGAACGCTGGGCATGAAGCAGGAACACACCCTGGTTGGGATGCAGGTGCATTACACAGCACCATACACACATTTATAAACTCACTGACACCTAGGGGGGCAATTTAGAGAAGCCAGTAGCTGGGAGATGGGATGAAACTAGAGTATCTGCACAAAACCCACACTGGAAACTCCAGACAGACAGGATCCCGAGCTCTCGATCGATCCGGGAACCTGGAGCGTGGAGGCGGCAAACCTGGTAATAAACCACTCCGATAGTGTATGGATTAAGAAATTTAATACAATTAGTAAAAAAAAGAGAAATGTACAGAAATTCAAAAAAAGAAAAAATGTTATCAACAATTTTAGGTCAGTATTTTGCACAGTATTTGGACAGTAGCAGTAATATCCAGTCGACATCACGTGGACATTAACAGTCTATTAACTATGTGGATTTAAAGACTAGCAGTAGTTTAATAAAGAACAAGTCACCCTCTGCAGATTTTCACCACCGTGGGGTGTTTCTTCCGTCTCCACTTGCTTGATTACAGAAAGTGACTACACTTTTGTGCATTAAATACATTTAAACAAATAAACAAACAAACAAACTAAAGAATGTATTTTAGTGAGTGCAGATCTAGGAACAAGTGGCAGTGTAAATTTCTGAACAGTGCAGCGTCGGAGTCGATTCTAGCTCCGGTTTAATTCCAGGTTTCTCTGTGTCTTCTACAGCCGTCGGTGTACGAGGTAAATGATTAACGTGGGAATCATTTGTAAAAAAAGACCCAACAATTTGAGCCAAGCCTCTTAGGGCTTGGGGAGGAGATTTTTGAAGTAGTTAATCATCCTCCTCACTCCCAGAGCCAAGGGAGAGAAGTAACACATCTAAACATTTTGAGAAAGATAAATGTTATCTTGGGACATGGACATTAAAGCTTTGGTTGGGCTCAGATTCACAAAGTGCAAGCAGTTACTTAGCCCATACTACAGGGCTCTTGACTCATCTCTCTCACACAGATGGACACACACACACACACACACACACACACAAGAAAAGAAGGAAGTGCAGCAGACTATTTAGATTCCCATGTTGAGCGAAACCTAAAATTACCACCAGTCTGACTGAAGAGGGCTCATTTTTGAAGCGAGTCCCATGAGACTGCCTGAGCCATCACTGCCCTGCCTCTGGAGAGCCAACAAGCCTGTGTTTATACCATAGATAACCCTTCTGAGTAAACATAAGTTCGACTCGTCTGAGAGAACATCAGAGAGCTCGTGCCCAGCGTAGGAGAAGGCCGTCTGGAGCCTGGGCAAGGGGTTGGCCCCACTTCTCCTGTGGTGCTATTTAACAGTCTGTTCGCCGAAAGCTGGACCTGCTAAGGGAATTCCTGCAGATTGGGAAGAAAGAGAGGAAACAGGGTCAGATGTCAGCAGATCTGACTGGAAACATGATGAAAGGTAACAGACGCTTAAAGGAGTGAATGGACTGGATGTAGAGAAGAGCTCAAAACCCAATAAACTAACATATGCATATCCCTTTTGAGTGTCTTTGCATATGAACAAACGTATTTTTGGATGTGGACCTAAAAATGTGAATGTATCTCATCCTAGACATGGCAGATTACATGTGCAGTGCCCTCCACTAATATCGGCAAATATGAACAAAGAAGGCTGTGAAAAAATGTCTGTGGTTTAACCTTTTGTTTAAAACATTTTCACAAAAATACTCTGCTCTCATGGATATCAAACAACTGCTTGACATTTTACTTCTTATTTTTTTTAGTACACCTGGGTGACTAGGAACAGGAAATTGTTCAACCATGACTTCCTGTTTCACAGGGGTATAAATATGAGGGAACACATAGGCCAAATTCCCCTTAGTCATTCATAACAATGGGTAAGACCAAGGAATGTAGCTGTGTTGTGCGGCAAAAGGTTGTTGAGCTTCACAAAATGGGGCGTGGCTATAAGAAACTAGCAGAAGCATTGAAAATGTCCATTTCCACCATCAGGGCAATAATGAAGAAATTCCAGTCGACTGGAAATGTTATGAATCGACCTGGAATTGGACGCGTGTCTGTATCGTCTCAACACACTGTGAAGAGGACGGTTCGAGTGGATATAACATCTCCAAGGATCACAGCTGGAGAACTGAAGAAGTTAGTCGTGTCTTGGGGTCAGAAAGTCTCCAAAACTACAATCTGAAGTCACCTACATCACCACAAGCTGTTTGGAAGGGTTTCAAGAGAAAAAAGCCTCTACTCTCATCCAAACACAAACTCGAGTGTCTTCAGTGTGCCAGACACGACTGGACCTTCACATGGGATCGGGTTCTATGGTCAGATGAAACCAAAATAGAGCTTTTTGGTGATAAACACCAGAGGAGGTTTTGGAGCACACACAGATGTAGCCATATGGAAAAGTACCTCATGTCCATGGTTAAATATGGAGGTGGATGTTTTGGGACTGTTTTTCTGCCAGAGGACCTGGACATTGTGTTAGGACACATGGCATCATGGACTCTCTCAAATATCAACAGATATTAAATTAACACCTGACTGCCTCTGACAGAAAGCTTAAAATGGGCCGTGGTTGGATCTTCCAGCAGGACAATGATGCAAAACATACATCAACATCAACACAAAAATGCATTACTGACCACAAAATCAAGGTCCTGCCCTGACCATCACAGTCCCCTGACCTGAACCCCATAGAAAACCTGTGGGGTGAACTGAAGAGGAGACTCCATCAGGGTGGACCTCGAAATTTGTAGGATCTGGAGAGATTCTGTATTGAGGAATGGTCTCAGAACTCTTGCCATGTTTTCTCCAACCTCATCAGGTATTATAGGAGAAGACTCAGAGCTGTTGTCTTGGCAAAGGGAGCTAACAAAAAATATTGACTTTTACTCACAAGGGGTGCCCTGCCAGTCCACTGCAGGGCACAATCACACACACTCACACACCCATTCATACTACAGACAATTTAGACACACCAATCAGCCTACCACACATGTCATTGGACTGGGGGAGGCATTTTCACAGGTAGGAAACCGGAGCACCCGGAGGAAACCCCCGCAGCACGGGGAGAACATGCCCCTGCGGGAATCAAACCCGGGACCCTGGAGGTGTGAGGCGAACGTGCATCCATGAGAGCAGAGTATTTTTGTGAATTTTTTTTTTAACAATGTTAAACAATAAAGGCAATTTTTCACAGCCTTTTTGCTCATATTTACCAATGGTGGCAAAATTAGTGGACGGCGCTGTATGTGTGTGTTGATTGTGTGTTTTTCATTATCTGCAGCAACACACAGAACAGTTTTAAATACACTCCTACAACCTTGTATGGACCATGCTGCAAGGCTTGGGTATTTGACTAGGATTTCAGAATGATAACATGACTGAACCATGAAGGTCAAGTATTTTTACATTACTTTATGTCCCCCCCTCCCCCATTAGAAACATCTCATAGCTAAATGTTAATTAAGCTACACAACAGAGAGAAAAAAACAAGTAAGGAATGAAGTCTGGAGTGCAAGCATGGCTAGCGGTCATCACTAACAAACATTTCCCAGGGAAAGTTGTTTTTGGCAGGCCATTATCCATAATTATAGGCCAAAATGGCTCTTGGATATAACCAACACATTTGTCCAAGCCAAACTCAAGCTGTCTAACACTGTCATGTACAGAAGACCTAATCATCAGTCTGCTGTCTGGCTTTTTTCACCCCACCTACAGACCTAATATACCTAGTGCTGTCAGTTTTGACATAAATGTTTCGAAACTATAATAATAATAATAATCATAATAATCATCATCATAATAATAATATAAAAGGTCTATATTTAAAAAAAAAAAAAAAAAACACACAAAAAAAAAGTGCAACGTTTATTTTTATTTGAAGAATACCAACCCCCAAAATCCAGGATTTAAATATATAATAAGTCCATTCAAATGTTCCATTACCTATGTGTAGGTGTGGTAGGCAGTATCTGTACAGCTCGATAGAGTTGGGGGATCTTGCGGTTAATGAGAGGGCACAGAGCCTCCTTCAGTTTACTGTAGTTCCTCTCTAGTTCCCTGTGGTACTCTTTCTGGTCTGGTCCAATCAGAGCCTTGTTCTTCCTCAGAGCATCCTCACATCTGCAACCGTGGACAATTGTGGTAAGAGTGTGTGTGTGTGTGTGTGTGTGTGTGTGTGTGTGTGTACATGTTTATGTGCGTGTGGGGTACACAGTCTCTTCACCTCTTCATGAAGTCCTTGAAGCAGAGACGCAGTTTATTATGATGTCGGAAGAGTTTTGGGTCTTCTGGAATTTCAGACAAGAATACCTGGGCCACCTCGAGAGGACCCTGTAGACACCACTGATGTTAATGAAGTTTATATCTACATATAACTACCTACATCACACAACATAGTAAATAATGCTTGCCTGGTTAACAGTGGTGCCCACACTGCCCTGAAGCACCATCTGCAGCATCTTGGAGTCTGCAGGATCCTGGTGTGTGGCAAAGGCCAGCTCCTGAGTCTTCTTCTGCATGTCCTCAATAGCCACTTCAATTGGAACAAGGATTATCTTGACCAAAGGGAGAGATCAAGTTTGAACAAACTTCTCAAAACACACACACACACACACACACACACACACACACACACACACACACACAATCACAATGCACAGCCATGTATGTGCTGCTACCTCTTCCTTTTGGATGACATTGATGCGGGTCTTGATGTAAGGGAAAGCATGTGAGGTGGTGAGGATGGTCTTCCGTTTGTACTGCTCGTGCAGGTCACCGTGCGCACGGCCGTCTAGCGTAAACGGCGTGCAGTACATGAACATGCGCAGGTTGTAGTTCTTGTCGAAATACGTGATGCGCTCCTTCAGCTCGTAAGTGTCGAAAAACGGCTCCACGTACGTAATTTGTAGGTACGCCTGGGTACCAGCACACAAAATAAAAATCAACAATCCACAAAACATTTTTTTGAGGCAGCCAAATGAGGACAGATTTAGGAATGGGTTCTTTTGAGATCTGACCTTGTTGGGGTCCAGCTTGTTCTTGTCCACAGGGCTGGAGTCCTTGACAATCTCCACGACATCATCACCAAAGCGCTCCGAGTAGAACTCCTGACCACAATACCAGGGTAAAGATATTTCGTTAGATTATTTATTTGCGCCATCAACGTGCTATGATCAAGTCGTGATGCCATTTAAAGGAAATTGCGACAAACTTTGAAATCGAAAACGTGTATCATACTTCTTTGTAACGATGCTTGTGTGGAAGGAAGATACTTGCCTCCAGCCTGTGTGAAATCTCAGCCAGTTTTGTGATAGAAGGTTCCTTATACACAAACTCCTGTTCGTCTAGGTCGCCAAAGCGGCAGCCGTAAAATCCCACGCGGAAATATGTGCCAAACATCCTCTTTAACCTGCGAGAGGAAGGAAACAAGTACAGAGGGGAGGGAGAGTGAGAGAGAGAGAGAGAGTGAGAGAGAGTGTGTGAGAGAGAGTGAGAGAGAGTGACAGAGTGAGAGATAGAGAGAGTGTGAGAGATAGTGAGAGAGAGTGAGAGAGAGAGTGAGAGAGTGTGAGAGAGAGAGAGAGTGAGAGAGAAAGTGAGAGAGGAGAGAGTGAGAGAGGGAGAGAGAGGAGAGAGTGAGAGAGAGAGAGGAGAGAGTGAGAGAGAGAGAGAGAGAGAGAGAGAGTGTGGGAGAGAGAGAGAGAGTGAGAGAGAGTGTGAGAGAGTGAGAGAGAGTGAGAGAGAGGGAGAGAGTGAGAGAGAAAGTGAGAGGGAGAGGGAGAGAGGAGAGTGAGAGAGAGAGAGGAGAGTGTGAGAGAGTGAGAGTGAGAGAGAGAGTGAGAGGAGAGAGTGAGAGAGAGAGAGAGAGGTGAGAGAGAGAGAGAGTGAGAGAGTGAGAGAGAGAGAGAGTGAGAGAGAGGTGAGAGAGAGAGAGAGGAGAGAGAGGAGAGAGAAAGAGAGAGAGAGGAGAGAGAGAGAGAGAGTGAGAGAGGAGAGAGTGAGAGAGTGAGAGAGAGAGGAGAGAGAAAGTGAGAGAGAGAGAGTGAGAGAGAGAGTGAGAGAGAGAGAGAGAGAGAGAAAGTGAGAGAGAGGAGAGGAGAGAGAGGGAGAGAGGAGTGAGAGAGAGTGAGAGAGAGTGAGAGAGAGAGTGAGAGAGAGAGAGAGTGAGAGAGAAAGTGAGAGAGAGGAGAGAGAGAGAGTGAGAGAGTGAGAGAAAGTGAGAGAGTGAGAGAGAGAGTGAGAGAGAGAGAGAGAGAGAGAGAGAGAGAGTGAGAGAAAGAGAGAGAGTGAGAGAGAGAGAGTGAGAGAGTGAGAAAGAGAGAGAGAGAGGAGAGAGAAAGTGGGAGAGAGTGAGAGAGAGAGAGTGAGAGAGAGTGAGAGAGAGTGAGAGAGAGAGAGGTGAGAGAGAGAGAGAGTGAGAGAGAGAGTGTGAGAGAAAGTGAGAGAGAGAGGAGAGAGAGAGAGAGTGAGAGAGAGAGAGAAAGTGAGAGAGAGAGTGAGAGAGAGAGAGTGAGAGAGAGAGTGAGAGAGAGAGTGAGAGAGAGGAGAGAGAGAGAGAGAGAGTGGAGAGAGAGAGGAGAGAGAGAGGAGAGAAAGTGAGAGAGAGAGAGGAGAGAGAATGTGAGAGAGAGTGAGAGAGAGAGAGAGTGAGAGAGAAAGTGAGAGAGAGTGAGAGAGAGAGAGAGTGAGAGAGAGTGAGAGAGTGAGAGAGAGAGAGGAGAGAAAGTGAGAGAGAGAGTGAGAGAGAGTGAGAGAGTGAGAGAGGGAGAGTGAGAGAGAGAGTGAGAGAGAGAGAGAGAGAGAAAGAGTGAGAGAGAGAGTTAACCAAAAAAAAAAAAAAAATCCTTGAACTCTGCACACACAATCACAACAGCACATTGAGAGAGGACACAGATAATAAGGGCATCAGTCAACAAAGCAGGAAACACATTAGGAATAACCTCTGCATACTAAAACCCTTCAAAAGATATTAGAACTTGCTAGAAGAGAAAGAGCGGTAACTCTTGCTAGCTGCTTGTCAGCACATTTCGCTCATGAATAGCCACTTTAATTTTTGATTACTGACTGCAGGCATGCTGTGTGAAAACAAAGGCACCGACTAAACAGACCTGATTGTAGATTTTGTTGAAGGCATCCTGCAGCTTGCCATGGATGGAGGCCAGCTTCTTAAAGTCTCTGTTGGCCTCATGGATGGGGCAGAGAATCTTATAGACTTCATTAATGGCTTCATACATACCAGCCTGGAGTACACACAACCACCACTTATTTATAGAAAAGATATATTATATATATATATATATATATATTTATATGCAAGTACAAATCATATCCAGGGTTAGATACGGTCTACTCAACAGAATCAGAGTGTTAGCCTCACCATGTTAAAGGAGGCCGCCGCTTGTTCCAGCAACCCCACCAGTCCGACCTCGCTGAAATATTTCACCGCACAGATGCCCTCTTCCTCCGGGGACAAGATGTCGTCAGATACAGCAGACTCTTCCAGCACGTTAGAGGAGATATTCTATGCATCCACACCCAGATATGAAACACAGTCTGATCACAATCGGGCTGCACGATTAGTTGAATATCGATCGCGATTACAATTTTGACTGCCCACGATTAAATGAACACGATCGACTGCGATATTGACGTTTAAAGTTCGTCCTCCGCTCATAGAAAACTCAGCTGCAGATTAAATCAAGCGCTTCTCTACACTTACAGCCAATCACCATAGAGTGGCGCAGGGGTGACGTCATTTTGCAACACCAAAACCCAGAAATGGAGTTAGCATTTTAGTGCTCGAGAAGTCAGTTTCGCTGTAAGCTAAATGACACTACAGAGGTTGTCGGGGATATTAAACCTCATCACGCCGAACAGGAAAAAACTTTGCAGATAAACTCAGGACTCTACAGTGTGACCATTTCACTCGCATTTGTGACTGAAATACTTTGTGCGACTCAATAAATATTTATTCACACCGGTGCGAGTGACCTGTTCGGAAAAAAACTACAGGAAGTCCAAAATGCATCAACAAATATAGATAAAAATAGATATTATAATAACGTCATAAAATATAAATAAAATAATAATGTTTAATGACTATGGGTTGCATTTAATATCAATTTGACATTGAGCTTAGTTCGCTATTTCATTA